>JAUCMX010000001.1:16204370-16261870 GCA_033459395.1 Hemibagrus guttatus
AAAATAAATATGACATCACTGTTGACAGACCTGTTGTTTACATTGTTGAAATTGTTTCATTACTTATAAACAAAACCTAACATACATAATTCACATATGCTTACACACAGGCAACATATGTAGATTAACAAAACATTTTCTAATCTGTTACATCATGACAGAAGGCAAGGAAAAAATTCACTAGTGATATTAAGTGCATGTGGGGATCTCTAGCCATGTTGCAAATCATAAAATATTTTATAACAGCTTGTGAAATACCTCATCTGGCCTGCCCTCTGCATCTCTCAAGGCTAAGTAAGGTTTCTTCTTGACACGGTTCAGGTCTTCATGTAGACCATCAAGCAAGAAGGCCAGAAGCTCCTGAGAGTCCTGCTGCTGATACCCTGAGAACTGAGGGGCAAAACGGCCAACCTGTGTCTGTGCACAAGAGAGAACATCCCTCACAATGAGCACTTTCAACTTTCCACTATGCCAAATGTTAGCACTTGAAGACTTCTAGCCCAGACATGACATTTTGACATAATCACACACACTAGCAGGGTAAGAACTAAAATTCAAACGATACAAGTTGTTTCTGAATGATTTACTTTAAAAGTGCGGGGAGCCACGTAGCTGCTTCGGCTGAGCCACATCTGTTTTATCAAGTCTGCAAAGGCCTCTGCGATCTCCCCTCGCATTCCTAAGGGGTTCTCTCGGTTAATCTCAGCTTCATACTGGTCCTCCAGAAAATATTCTGTCAGTGGGGGTAAATTGCTCAGACACTGGAAAAGATAAATGAGGAAAACACGACATTTCAGTACAAACATAGGTTTGTATAATTCCAAATGCATATTAAAGATCAGGCTCCTTAGGGTGTGTGAAGACCATGACCATTAGATGCAAGCTTTGTAGTGCATGTACCTGGAGTGCAGAGTTCATGAAGCATGTGTTGCCCAAATTGCTGAGGCCACAAAGGCCAGGCTGAGAGGCAGACTCTCTATAACTGTAAGATGAGCTGTACGAGCTGTATCCTCCCAACCTGCAACAGAGGAACAGCCATTTTTGTATAAACAGTAAACATATAACTTAAATGATTGGTTAGGAGTTTATAGAAACTCTGATGATCTATGACAAAACACAAAAGGGAGTCACTAAACTCAGTGTAAACATTCAGACTGTATTTTGACAATAAAATAAGATGAGAGTTAAGAACAGACCTGATTCCTCCAGAGGTGCTGTTGTTCAGCATGTAGCTTGAGTTGCTGCTGCTGTCTCCATTGGTCACTGTGGAAGAAATGGTGGCAGAGGAATTGGAGGACAGCTTTGGTGATGTTGTGAAAGTCCTAGAGGTGGCTGTACTGGACCTGGAACCAAGCATATTTTTGAACAAAAAATGTTCCATAGCATTTAATGTAAAGGTGATAAAGTAAACCTGAACATACGCACTTGGTATGGGAGGCTTGTCTGGGCCACGTCCCATCTTCATTCTTCCTCTCAATCACAAGTACCTGAGGTCAAACAGATCAACATTAAAAATATAAAAACTGAAGCAGACGCACAGATGCTGTGATGTTCAGACATAAATCTGATTTATTTCTCATTGCAAATTAAAAGTAACCAAAACTGACTCGCTGTTCAGACTGAACTCAAATTCACATGCATATTCCTAATTAGTTAGTCATAGTATTAGTCATAGTTGTGGTCTTGGCAAACATCTCAGTAATGTGGGGCAGACAAAATTTAGGACAGGCCATGAGGTCTTATATCAGTAAAGTAATCAGTAAATATTAGTTTACAAAAATTCAAAAACTGAAATTTGTTCTACAATTTAACACAGCAGTTATGTGAGGGTCTAGCCAGTGAATATATGTTTCTCCCCTGTCCTGCCTTTCTGCTGGTTTTCCATTGTCTGTACCGCTTATCCGATCTATTCTCGTTTCACGTGGAGCTTGTGCCTATCTCAGAAGTCATCGGGCATCAATCGCAGGGTACACACACTCCGGGCAATTTAGAGACTCCAATTAGCCTAGAAGCATGTCTTTGGACTGTGGGAGGAAACCAGAGCACCTGGAGAAAACCCACCAAGCACGGGGAGAAACATGCAAACTCCACACACACAGTGAGCGGGAGCAAGACTCGAACCCAGGACGCTGGAGGTGCGAGGCAAACGTGCTAACCACTAAGCCACCGTGCCACCTGGTTTTCCTGTGTTGTTCTGGTGTAAAGAAACATATGAAATACAACTGAATTGCATGTCCCAAAAATCTGATTTATGTTTTTCTGTTTAGAAAATCTTTTCCATTCAGGTTAGTTATGGGAAAATCAGTTTAGCAGAACCTGGCTGAACACAGAGCCTAATTGAACTGATTAAGGAGTGTATAAAAAGGAGTGTTATGCCTTGAGCAATGTCCTACCTGGCCTTGAAAAAGCCCGGCATCTTGCACTGTGCTGTCAGGCTTGTTTAACTGCTCATAAGTGTTACTCATGTACTTGTTCCACAACCGAGTCTCCATTTCTGATGGGATATTAAAGAGAGTCCTCATCTCTTTCTCAATGGTATCTAAAGCATGACAACAAATCGTTAGAAAGATTACACAGTGTTTAGGGTATCTGCAGGTATCCTCATTGCCACTGTAAATCATTAAAAACACAAAGTTGTAGCAGTGATGTACCAAAATGAAAACAACTCTCATTTAAGTAAACTGTAAGTAATGTACTGAGTAATCTAAAGAAGTCATGATTGTGAACATTTTTCATCTTTACCAATGAGTGTGTTTGCTATTCCTTAGCTACCATGGGTTGAATTCCCAGCTACAGATAGAAGATACTTAATCAAATTCGTCATTGACTTTGATATTATACACGTGTGTGTGTGTGTGTAAAATGATCTAAAAACCTAAAAATCAACAGCCAGTTTAACTCTTATTAAGGCAGACATTTAGGATTTCTTAAGGACCTTTAGACACTCTAAGAGGTATGATTCTCATACACACACAATTCGCTTGAAATCTTGAAGAAGTCTAAAGCTAAAGCTGATGACCATACCTATAGTGTCTGCTTTGCTGAAATGGCGAGTGACCACGTTGTCCATGTTGTCATTCTCACACAGGTTCAGCTCCAGCAGATAGACTTCCACTTTACAATGCTTCACAAACATGCCATGCTCAACCACCTGGGGAAGATAGAAAAAGTTCAAATCTAATGCCGAGAGATTCAAATATGTAGAGTTTGATGTAATAAGTAAATATATTTAGAGATATGCATAGTTGTGTATGTGAAGTTAAAATCATTGGGCACTGTGTGATTTTGGCTGAAAATGATTAAAGAAAAAAAAAAAACACTTGATTTTCAGAAATGGTAGAGTGAAATCTAACTACATCTAATGGTTGAAAGACTTGTACCGTGTTCTCCTGGATCGGTGAAATGTTATGTTTCCTGTCTTCCTTGTTAAAGCATTTAGTTCTAGATAATTAAATCTTTTAATCATCACACAAGCCTAATGCAAACTAAATACAGCACCACACTTGCTAACAGACAAAAAATTCCACAAAACAGGTTTTAAGGATCTAAGGAGAGAGGAAGTATGTTACCTTCCTTACGATAGGCCTCTGTCCTTCTAGACACCCGTACCAGCTGACGAGGTTATTCCATGCTTCTGTAGGCACTAGGACATAATCTAACTCATCTATGAGATGTTCTTTCAGCGCTTGGGTTTCCTGGTCTGCGAGACAAATGGGGGGGGGGGGGGGGGGGGGGGGGGTTAAAATTATGGCTGCTGTACTGTATGTTTAATGCCCTGTGGTCAATGTGACCACAGTCAGTCCACTTATACTTAGAGCTCTGTAGTCTTGTCTTAACACGTCCGCAACAAGAGTTTGTAAACTGGACCAGTTTAATTTATAGCTAAACACAGCTTTTCCTTTCTATTCGTTTGCATGTTTGTATTCTGTTTTGCTATTTTTGGTCACTTGTCTGTTGGTTGCCAGTGTGGTGGCAGAGCCTCAGGCCAGAGTTCATGTTGCTTTCATTGATGTCAGAGATTTCATGTGGCCATTCTGGGTGGTCTGTGTGCTGCTCAACCCACTGCCCAGATGTCCACAAACCTTTGGCTTTACAAACATCGTGGGACAGGATGGTGAGTTGGTTGTCACCTAGAAATATCTTGGCAGGCTGGACTAGGATGTTAACACGGAGGCGGAGATTTGCAGATTCTTACTTCCTGAGCTCCAGTCCTTTACTGTTTGCAGCGAGATCAGCAAGCAGCAAGTCAGAGCTTTTCTACCAGTCTGTTGTGCAAGCGCTTTCTTCTGTGCAGCAATATGCTGGAGCAGCAGAATTAAAGCAGGAGAAGCAAAGAAGCTGATTAAGAAGTCTGAGATGCTTGATGTGATTATGCAAAGGAAAAAAACTTGTGGCCATCCTGGACAATAAATAACATCCCCTCCATAGATTATTAGTCAAACTGAACATGTCAGCAACAGACTCATCCAGCAGAGAACTTGTAGCTAGAAACTGTACTTCTTACAGTACAAATGTTTTTTTTATTTTAATCCACAGTGATCACCCTGTATAACATTGTCACTATTCTGGAATAAATCATAGTATTTTACGTTTACAGTCACAGCATTTTTATTACTACATTGTTCTCCGAGCTGTGCACATTTGCTGTTGTCTGAATCCAAGTGTTACCAGCACCCCCGCAAAGTTGGTCTGTTTTCAGACTCACTGTGTTCAACACAAACAAGCATGGATTACAGAATGTGACCCCAGTGCAACAGATTGAACACCACTTACGTCAAATTACATCAATGGAGCTGCTTGTTTTAAGCAACTTATAAAAGTATTGCTGAATAAGATTACTTTACTTTGAAACGACATTGCGCACATGTACTGTTGAACCGGGGCTCAATCCTTCAATTTTGTGCATAACAATGCAAAAAACGTCCGCATTCTTGCGAGTCGTGTTTTGAATTCTTCTCCCCTAAATAAGGCAACTGAGCTATTCAGTGTCCCGCAATGTTCCCCTGCCTCTCACAATACGGCGGACTGGTGGAAACGAATGATTTTCTCATCAGCTAAACCACATGAGCAGGTTACTTTACTTCAACAAGAGCTGACTCTACTGCAACAGCTCAAAGCACAGCTGATTTACTTTTGGTTTCACCTACAAAACTAAATCTAATCAAAAGATTTAGGTTTGAGAAATCTTCCTGTAACGCAGCACAGCCATTGCACCATTTTGGCAAATTACACACACACTTTTACACGATGACATTTCTTTTGTCTTAGTTGAATGGCTTTGAAAGTTTTATTAGATTTCATTCACACAAATGTTTACGACAATTTCTAGTGGAAACAATCTTTTACAGTTGGAAGTCTTACCTGAGAAAAGCCCAGAGTTGTCGATGGGTCCAGGATACAAGTTGTGTTCTCCGACATTGTACAAATCCCAGCTATCAAAGCCCACATATTTTTTCCACTGTTTGAACCATCGACTGTCAATCAAAAACCTACACAAGACAGCCACAATGGGCAAGGATTGTCAATCAAAAAAGAAAGAAAGAGAGTACAAAAATGACAAAAGAATATAGTGGGCTGTCAGCACTGAAGACTTAATCTGCTTGTTCCCTCTGTATAAGCTCGTTAGCAAGGATTCCCTTCAACCCCAGAAACTCAGAGCAGGTGAATTGCTTGATCTGTACTCAAGTACACTTTCCTAAGGAAAGCCAGACCCTAAGTGATGATATTTAATAAGACAAGTTCATTCACTAGACTAAGCCTAGCCCATTGTGAAGCTCACCACTGAGCACTACACAGCTGACTGACAGTGTCAAGCTAAAGCTATCCTCTAACCACTTGCCATTATAATCTTATACTAGCTCTCACACTTTACTAAATTGAAATGTCTGAAGCTGGTCATTTTTGCTGTCACAGTCTCTGGGTGTTATCCAGTGCCCATGACAAAGCAGTAGCAAAGCTAATTACTGCTAGCCTAGATACTAAAATGACTAACATGTAACAACTGAGTAGCTGGCAAGAAATACACTTCAAATAATTAATTTGCTTGTTTACTAACAATGCGTTTAACTAATATCTAAAACTAACAATATTCTAACTATCATAGCAAACCTGTTTAAAGTAGCAGCTAAGCTAACGTGCTAGTGAGCGGTCTATATAGCTATCCAAATTCTTATCAGAAATTTATGAGTAAACAACAACAGTCCCTTGTGGAGTAGCTCCATATTATTTTTAAACTTTTTAGAACTAAACTCGGTTTTTGTAGAAGCCATTGTTTTAACAAGAGAATTTTAACCCCTCTTTTGGCTAATGCAATGCTAATAACATGTTAGCCGACAACTTGGTTAAAAAGCCTGCTAATATTCGCGCAGCTACGCCGCTGGCTGTGCCTCATTTCGGCCAAATAACATGTTTTGACAAACAGTGTTACAGCAATTAATTAACTTCGCACATGACAACCTTATTAAGCTTGTGTGTTATTGTTCAACAACCTTAGCAAGCTAGCCGCTAATCGCTTCCTTGACCTGATTTGACTGAAGCGGGGTTCGGCTCCAGTGAGCTAGCACAGCTCATACACTCACAACCACTACACGCGTATGGATTACGAGCTAGCTAACTTTGAGCAAACGGAACCGGCGACGTCTGTGTTAAATCTCTTACCACTCGTCTCCTTTTCGGAGTGTAGTTTTCAGAAGAGCTCCGATTGTCTGCTTTTGACTATCGATTGAAGGAAGCGGGGTTTGGGTAGGCACGGGCTCCGCGACAGACTCGGCAGCGTTGCCCGGCTCGGGTCCACCTCCCTCCGCCATGGCGCACTGAGTGAAGCCGCTGAGGGCGAGTGCAGCTGGAGGAAACGCGCTAGTGTGGCTAAAGCTAACTAAACACACACGCACACACGCGCGCGCACAAGTCCACCTCCTGTGATTTGCAGTCACACGCATTAAATAGTAGAACTGCGTCACTTGTATATTTATTAACCATTCTCCAAGCACTAAATATCTTTAATAAGAATTAACCAATATGAAGAAGAACCGTCTATCAGTTAGCTAATGCTAAAACTGTTTGCTAAAAAAAAAAAAGAGAGAGAAAAAAGACACCCCTTGTACAAGATGTTTTCAACGCATGTTCCTCAAAATAGGCTTGTTTGTTGAAAACGCATGCAAAAACGCTTCCTGAAAGACTTGCTGGCTTTAATTAAACCTAAACAATGCAGAGGGGGAAAAAAAATACATGAACCTTTGGAGCTGTTACCATGATTCTGTTTATAGTTACTGACAGACTGTAGTAGGTCAATGCGCTGCAGAGCACATCGATTACATCCCAAACGACTTTCATATAGTGCACCACATCTAGTGTGGATGTCATTACTTCATACCCTTTTAGTGCATTTATCCAGGGAGGAGTCATTTGAGATTGAACAAAGGCTTTCCATGGTTGATTGTGAACACGCACGGACAGTAGAAAAGCCAGATTTGTGTCAGTTTGAAGTGAAAATACACTACTGCCAAAAGTTTTAGGACACCCCTCCAAATCATTGAATTCAGGTGTTTTTCAATGATTGGGCTTGGCCCCTTAGTTCCAGTGAAAGGAACTCAATGCTTCAGCATACCAAGACATTTTGGACAATTTCATGCTCCCAACTTTGTGAGAACAGTTTGGGGATGACCCTTCCTGTTCCAACATGACTGCACACCAGTGCACAAAGCAAGCTCCATAAAGACATGGATGAGCGAGTTTGGTGTGGAGGAACTTGACTAGCCTGCACAGAGTCCTGACCTCAACCTGATAGAACTCCTTTGGGATGAATTAGAGCAGAGGCTGTGAGCCAGGGCAAAACTAGGACATCTGCCTTTACATGCACATGAATTTAATGTGTAGTCAGTCCGCCTCTACAACAGCTTCAACTCTTCTGGGAAGGCTTTCCACAAGGTTTAGGAGTGTTTATGGGAATTTTTGACCATTCCTCTAGAAGCACATTTGTGAGGTCAGGCACTGATGCTGGACAAAAAAGCCTGGCTCGCAGTCTCTAATTCATCCCAAAGGTGTTTTATCGGGTTGAGGTCAGAAATTTTGTGAAGTTCCTCCACACCAAACTCGCTCATCCATGTCTTTATGGACCTTGCTTTGTGCACTGGTGTGCAGTCATGTTAGAACAGGAAGGGGTCATCCCCAAACTGTTCCCACAAAAGTTGGGAGCATGAAATTGTCCAAAATGTCTTGGTATGCTGAAGCATTAAGAGTTCATTTCACTGGAACTAAGGGGCCAAGCCCAACCCCTGAATTTAATGATTTGGAGGGGTGTATCAAAACCTTTGCCACCATAGTGTAGTTCTTCTGAAGGGAAATAATTATGGCACAAAACACGTTGCTGCTTTGGGAAATGAGTTCTATTATGGATAAGCACTTCTTGCAAGTACACAACGGTGTCAATTTACAAAAAAAATGTTAAAAAACAAATAAATAATAATATAAAAACAGCTAAACAAACAATGAATTAACAAGTATGTGTTTAAAATCTGTTACAAGACTACCAGGTAATCTTAATAAATCTATTAAAGGCCTGCACTTTCAGTTGTGGAGGACAGTCCATCTTCTGCCCAAACGCAGCTGAAGCTAATTACCAGGTGTAGAAAATGTTTAAGTAGGAAATCAGGAAAATAAGCTCAACACTGACATTCATAATGGATTAAAAAAAAAAAAAAAAAGGTCACAATCAATAAAGAACAGCTCTTAATATGACTAAATTGCAATTGGTCCATTTTCAAAACTTTCCCTCTAATCATTTCTTCTTTAAATCATTTACGGTCGTGTTAATCATCTGGTTAAATAAAATGAATAAAAAACTCAACATATACAATGTTGATCAGGGAATGTTGCTATCTGAATATACTGGGGCATTGAACTAAACTGAATTATATGGATACAAAGCTAATTCATGTTGCGGAATCAGCTACACCAAACATACTTCTAAACCTTTAAATCTGTACCCATGCTGACTGATGCAGGTAGTTTTACAGTACACACCCCAGACCACAAGGCATTGTACGGGTCCTACTATATTTCTGAAAGTCAAAAAAGTAATATACAAAATGAAGATTAATTTGAAATCATTCTATATCGTTTTTTTCTCTTTAAGATAAACCAAATGAAATTCAGTGAGAACAGTACATGCACAGATATGTCTGCAGTGAGGTTTATGCAAGAATAAATACCATGTTGTGGCCCATTAGTTCCAATTCAGTCCACACAATTTAATCATAAGTACATTTTATGCTGAAGTCCTTTAATGCCTTTAGAAAATGCCTGTAGGCAAATCTTTACTGAACATGCCAGAAAGATCCAAGTCCTTGCTCATCAGGTCCTCCTCCACACCGTCTAATGCCCACTGATGGTCCGTCAACTCTAGTGCCTCCCATTCGGCCTGAGAATGGACAACAGACAAGACTTTTATTCTTCATGCAAGAGTTTCTGCTGCAAGACTCAGTCTCTGCTAGTACAGCATTAGAACTGCTGCTTCAGGGACCTTTAGAGTAACCCACAAACTTTGTAGGAATCTATGAACCTCAGCAGTGGCAAATTTGAGTTAATTTGTGAAAAAAAAGAATAAGGTTGTCCAATAAACAGAATTTCCACAAGTAAGAAATGATATTATTTGACAATTTTCAGCACAGGGACACGGCGTGTGTTTCATGCATGCAAGTGTATCAGACATGGAAACATTTTTAAACTGCTGTGTTGGAGGAGCTTTTTGATAGTGTATATTATTATATTACATTAACGGCATTTGGCAGACACCCTCATCCAGAGCTACTTACATTTTTATCTCATTTTATACAATTGAGGGTTAAGGGCCTTGCTCAGGGTCCCAGCAGTGGCCATGGGATTTGAACTCACAAACTTAACATCTCTAGCCATCCCTAGGTATTATGCATACCAACAGACACTTAGCAATTACAAATTACCTACATAGAAACTGCACCTGTTATAAGAAGTGTATCTACTGCTCATAATCTGAGGCTTTATTAAAATCTCATTTATATTTCTCAGTCTTGGATACCTTGAATGCTTTGTTTGTGTCAGCAGGCATCGCCATAGCAGCACCACTTATCTGGTCCTGCATGATACGAGACTGATCTGCACCTGTCATGGGACAATATCATTATCAATATGAATTAAATAAGCAATATCACTTATTTAATATGACATGCACTTGAACTGTTAACAACAATTAAATTAACATTTTCATTGTCATTTCAAACATGACATTTATTCACACTGTACATAATTATTTTTATTAGAATATTTCACAAATTACTAACATATGCAAGAAGGACTAAGAAATAAAAATAAATGTTATTACCATTGTCCTGTCCAAGAATTAAGGAATACATGCTTCTCAGTCCAAAGACATTCAGGAAATACCAGGATGCCGAGCTAACCCTGAAAATGTAAACAACCACCACCAACAAATCACACTGGATAATCCTTGTCTTGGTTAAACTTTAAGTGGTTTTGCTAGATGTTCATTGAGACAGCAGAAAGTCTTTTTTTGGATAGGAAAATACGGTGGCCGAGAAGTGCAAAACAAAATAACAAATCCAAAAACACAACAATTCAGACAAACCAGAAAAGATAGGTGTAGTTTATGAAAGGAATTCTTACAGCCGACTGGACGAGACATCTGTCACTCAAGATATACAAGAAATAGGAAATTGTGTATCTAACCTTATTTCTTGTACATGTGTGGAGTTCTGCAATCACTTTAAATCTTTAAAATAAACATATATATTTATAAGAAAGTGGAATTCATTCAACTCTACTTTGAGGACGGACGTTCATATGCCGTGATTTTAGATATACTGATAGTATATCATGACAAAGTGTCATTAGTTTGCGATCTCGAAAAACACACCTAAAGAACGCAGGAATGTTTTGAAGACCAAACTATTGCAGATTAAACGGCATAAGGAGTGTTATAGGAGCGGGGCTGTGTTCATATACACGCAAATCAACTTTCTACTGCCGCAGCAAGCTGTACTTCCGTGTATCTTGAGTGACAGATGTCTTGTCCAATCAGCGTTAAGAATTCCATTCACAAACTACACCTACCTTTTCAGCTTTGTCCAAATTGTCGTTGTTTGTCTAAAGTGTCGTGTTTTCTGATTTGTTATTTTTTGGCAATTCTTGGCCACCGTAGGAAAATCATTTGGGTATATAAACACTAGATTAGATGTGCAGGACATACATTAAGAAAAGTAATACTTTTGCCAGACCACTTACCAGGATGCATCAAGCGAGAGCAACTCTATCCCTTGCTGTAACATAGGCTTGAAACGGAGTGTGAGAGGGAATGGTACCTTAGCTAAAGAGAGAAACATTTGTTTTAACCACATCAGCTCTCATTCACTCATGTGTACAATATAAAGCTCAGTGTGCATGACTTACAGAACTAAATCCACTAACAAACATGCTACCCTTTTACAGCACATAAAATATATTAAAATAGTGTCATCATGATATTCCTCCCTTAAATGACCACTACCATGTGTGCTCTAATACATAATACAATAACTAAATATCACCTTGGGTCAAAGATTCAAGTATAACTATATACACACATCTTACTTGTGACAAACCCAGAAAAGGTCCAGTTGATCCAGCCACCAATAAGGATCATGGGAAGAACATTTGTCACGTTGCCTTTCATCATGTCTGTCAACATGCTTGGGTCTAGAATGATAAATATGTACATTCAATTAATACATATGAATCCCAAAATGAATCAAAGCAGAAACACTGTAATAAGTAAAGCATTGGCCTTCAGGTAAAATCACAGTGCTTACCAGTCATGGGGGAAGGAGGCACTACTTTTCTTTTTGTCTTTTTAAAGAAGCCATCATCTGGGTTGTTGAAGTAAAATTTTCTCATCAGGAAGGACTATTAAAAAAATAAATATTGCTGGCATTACATGGATAAGGGAGCATTTGAGTCTCTTTAACATGGTTTCATTTAGAAGCAGAATTCATCAGCTTGGTTTAGTTCTATATTCTTTACAATAGCATGATTTGATCACCTTGTCAGCATCTATGTAAGGTAGAAAGAATTTATTCATAAACTGAGCAGTTGTTATCTATCCAGTGCATACAATTTCTCTTTTCTTTTTTGTTTAGCTTTCTAATTTTGCATATAATCTACAAGCATCCAAGAATTCAGTGAGAAAGGTAATGAGCTCACCTGTTTAGGAATGTATTTTCCATTTTCTCTTAATATTCTGCTCCTAATGAGAACCTGGCTGTAAATTAAACAACAAAGGCACACAAATAATTAACTACAGAGCATGGCGGAGAGCTAAATCCAGAGACGTCTCATGTTTCACATGCATCATATTATAGGGACAAACACTGCATATGATGAGGCTTATCTGCTTTAATGAGGAATCCTTCAGTATTATTTTATAATGTTCAGGCTGCTGACAAATTTTATGTCCCCTGATTCACACTCTCAGTAGCTGTTACTTGAAACAAGGGAAAATCAATAAGCCTCAAAAATAGAAAATAAACAAGTCATTGAGAATATGCTATAATATACACTATTTTGCAACTATAAGTTTATACTCAAATAGACTCTGAGCTATTCCAAAACTGGGACGTCTGCCTTTACATGCACATGGATGTAATATAGAGTTGGCCCACCCTTTGCAGCCATAACAGCTTCAACTTTTCTGGGAAGGCTTTCCACAAGGTTTAGGAGTGTGTTTACGGGAATTTTTGATCATTCCTCTAGAAGCGCATTTGTGAGGTCAGGCACTGATGCCGGACAAGAAGGCCCGGCTCGCAGTCTCCACTGTAATTCATCCCAAAGGTGTTCTGTCGGGTTGAGGTCAGGACTCGCTCATCCATGTCTTTATGGACCTTGTTTTGTGCACTGGTGCGCAGTCATGTTGGAACAGGAAGGGACAATCCACAAACTGTTTCCACAAAGTTGGGAACATGAAATTGTCCAATATGTCTTGGTACTTTTGGCAATATAGTGTATATGGCTATTATGCCATGGAGGAAGAATGATTTGGTTTCAACATGCATGAATGGATTAAGGAGGAAACAGGAATCATTCAAAACTTATGCAAAAGCTGACGGTCCAGAAATATGATCACAAAACTTCTACTGAATTAAATGAGTTGCTGGCATAACATGTTTCATTTTATTACTTGCATTAGAAGTGACATAAACTTCGCTAATGTGTCGTATGGAGTCATCACACCATGTAAATGAGACACTACATCAAGAACACAGATGATTTTTCACAGCATCCTGTTCCCTATCATGAGCTGACCTGGGAAGTCATGAGGTGCAAATACCATGTCTGGGATCTGATCTAATAAGACCTTTAAATTATAAATAGTTGACAGGAGAGCCCCGGATTTTCCATCGGACAACGAACTTGAGCTGAACCCCAGACAGAGAATACACCATCATTAAACACAAAGCAGGAGATCAGTTTGGTAGACACAGGTCTTGTGTAGCAATACTGAGACCTTATTATGCAGCTTACCTGTCTGAAACCTGCTCCAATGTGAGTTTCTTGTCACTCTGTAACAAGATTGAGACGTAATGTCGAATGACCCCCACGAGAAAAGTGATGAACACAATGGGCAACACAACCCACAGGCGGATGTTGGAATCCAGCAGAAGTTCTGGTTCAGCCATGATTTACTGGAATGGTGCTGACAGGACAAACCTATAGGAAACAAAGCACACTTTGGTCAATAAAAGAACTAATAATAAGAAAGACAAAGCAATCAGATGTCCTTAACCATAACCTTAAGCATAACTTTACACAGAGTTGACCTCTACCACCAATGGAAGACAAGCCCAAGAAATCTGGTTAAGTGAAAAATGGGTCTCCTCAAGTGCCAGCTGTTATACCGGCCAAGTATAGAAGGATAACAAAAATAATAATAATAACTAACTAAAATAACCGGCTTGTGAAAGCCAGTCAAAGACACTGACTGCTAATTTGCCTGTAGTTAGGTAGCTACGACAGTCAAGCTATTAGCTAGCTATTATACATTGTGAACTGCCAACTGAATTAGACCTGCTAAGCCCAACGTTCAACAAACATTAACTTAACAATACTAGTCACCTAGCCAACACTGGCTATAGTCTATTGACTATAACCTAACATCATTAGCATTAGCATTAGCGGCTTACTGGAATGCTCGACGGTCAGCCAGTGACAATACAAAAACTGCTAGCTATCGACTACTGCGACTTTTCTCACCAGCCGCAACCGTTTTACCTTGTAACTATAAAACTTTTATTATTCTGCTAATGGCAAACTCGGCGACGTATGAACCCAACAGCATCAGCTCCGCTGGCTAGCAGCTAGCAGTAGATGCATTGTGATTACGCACAGCGACTAGCAGCAAAGTCAGTGGCCGAATCCCAAATGGTGTTTTACTTGTTTCTGTAAGTGCACTTCACATGTTGCATAGCTTCTGCACCCTATGTAGTGTTCTACAAGTCAAATTGGAAGTTCATTTTTATGCTTTAGCCCGTAATATCGCCGATGTTTTCAAAATGGCGACTATAAAATAATTGTGTAATAATAATAATAATAATAATAATAATAATAAAAAAAAGAAACTTTTAGAACGTCATGTTTAGGCAGTTTTAAATATTTGAAATAAATACCCGGAATGTTCCCATTTCTAAGTGCCCTACAGCAATCAGCTGTAACATTATGGGCAGTGAGAGGTGAAGTGAATAACACTGATTATAGTGTTTTATATATTTTAGTGTTTTCAAATTTAGTCTAAATTTGATTTTAAAAAATGGAGGATATTTTTAAATACAGTTCTGTATATAAAAGCTTTTGTTTTTTGTCTTCTGTGACCCTAGTTTTGGCTGTACTTTGTGTCTAGTTATGTATACAACAATGTGACGTGTAAGATAAAGGTAGTACACAGGTACTAGATCTTCATAAGCAAGTTCACTGAACAGGAAAGTTTACATTATGTTAAAAAAAAATACAAAATCTCAGTATACTTTCAATGAAATGCATTTCACATTGATATACTGTATTGATAACTTGCACATGTAAATTGTGTAAAATTTCTATTTGGCTTTTTATTGAAATATCATTTCCATTCATTATAGTGTTTTTTACTTTAAGGGGTCAGAAGGTGAAAGAAGGCAGACACTGCTATGTGCATGAAACAATGCTCCAAATTATAGACAGGACATGCACAAAAAAAGACACACAAAAGACCATATTTCCTTGGTTAAGGGGGGCATCAAAGCCACCAAATGAAATGCATCCATACTACATAACCCAACAAGAAACGTAGTTAAGCCCTAGATGCTAAAATGAGCAAGACATGGCCAAAAACTGGGTGTATGTTCTTCTGTTCTTGGTAAACAGACACACACACACCCCCTCCTCTCCTAGTTCAGACATTTTGTCAAAAAACGTTTTTATTTACATCAGATCAATTAACAGTCTCTGAGACATGACACTGCAGTTACCTGATCACACATACACTGGCACTGGTTTAAATCTTTGTTGCAGAAACCAACATAAGCTGTACATGTCCAAGTCACAGGGTTCAGCCAATTCCACATTAACCATCTGTGCTTTTAACCATTAGTAGCCGGATTAAAAATGCAGCAGGTGGTGTACTGGCTGACTAGATGGACAGATATGGATGTCCCACAAGAAAGACGGGGACGAGGACATTCCTATGCTGAATTCTGAGACGGCTTTTGGAAAAAGAAGTACAAATGCCTTGTGGCATCAGTGGCAGAGCACTGATTGTGTCCATATGATAAAACAATTATTATATAAAAAGAACCAAATAACAGACGGAAATGTGGCAGTCCAAGGTGCCTGTGGAGGGCTTTTTTTGTTGTTTTTGTTTAGAAGAGTAGAGCACCCATGCTGCCGACTTCACTTTGTTCCTTTACAAAGATCTCAAAGTACTGGTAGATGATGGTGACGGCCAGCAAGATTCCTGTTCCTGAGCCGATGGCACCGAGGAAATCAGCCATGACTGAGAGGCCACCTATGCACAGTCCTCCAAACGCTGCAGCTGTGGGGATGTACCTACAAGACAACAGCAGGGTTAAATAAACACACAGTATTTATTACATGCTTATTTAGCTACTGACTGAACAACATATTGTTCGATATTTTGCAAGGCAGAATTTTTGTGTTTTACCTGTTGAGTTCATGCACCATGGATGTGTCTCTGTGTCCCCTCATCACCATCTGCTGTTCTTTAAGCTGTTTTGCAACCTAGGATGGAGAATTTTAATGTTATTTGTCATTGCTGTTTAATTCGGTACCAAACAATGTGATATTATACATCATAGAGGTTGCTTTCGGCTGCTCCCTGTTCGGGGTCGCCACAGAGGACCAAGTGGTCCGCACAACAACTTGGCAAATGTTTTACGCCGGATGCCCTTCCTGACGCAACCCTCCCATTTTTCCGGGCTTGGGACCGGCACTGCATCCAGTGGCTGGGGTTGAGGCATTGGCTGGGAATCGAGCCCGGGCCTTCCGCATGATAGGCGAGAAACCTACCACTGAGCCACCAATGCCCCTATATTATACATCATAAATGACCTAAAATATTCAGTGAAATACACTCACATCTTTGGCAGATGATCCAGACACCTCAATCCAGGTCTTTGAGAAGAAAGCGCAGGAGCCCAGCATGAAGACAATGTAGATGACAGCATGGACTGGATCCTCTAGGACTGAACCAAATGACTCAGGAGGGGAGAGGTAGTAACACAGACCACCTACAGGGTAAGCACGAGCTGGCCCTCCAGTCGAGGTGTCCTATTAACATCCATATACCATGTGATTCTCATGACAGTGCTTCGAATACATGTTTTATGTAGAAAACAAGCATGCGCCTTCCTCTAGTAAAATTTTATCAAGATAAAACTGCAGTATGGAGGATAGTATACAGATATGGTTTTACTACTTGTTATGAAATAACAATAATTTTTTCTTAGCTACTTAATAGACTTTTGCTAAGCATGGCTTAATCTGTTGTTTTTTCTTATGGTCTTTTTTTCTTATGTTGTTTATTTCTTACTAAGTTTTAAAAAAAAATAAATAAATAAATAATAAAAAAAAGCACCTTTAAATCTGTTTCAAATACAACACCATTTTCAAAAACAGGGTACTTACAGACCAGGTGCCCAGCAGGTTGACCAGGAAGTTGCCACTAAAGCGAGTGGAGAGCATCTGAGAGATGACGTATAGGTTGGACACCAGCGCAGACTGCAGGATGATGGGAATGTTAGAGGTGTAAAAAAGCTTAATGGGATACGTGTTGTACTGTCCACGGTAACGTGCAGACTTGATGGGCAGATCAACTCTGAAGCCCTGATAGAGGGAAAAAAAAACACCTTGATTAGATTTATAATTAAACTAGTAACCATTACAACTATCTTTCCATCTTGGTTTTACGGACCTGGAAATATATAACCACGGCAAAGACAAAAACGGTAGCGATGAGGTTCATGAGGTTGGGCAGGTTCTGCCTGTAGAAAGCCTCTCTCAGGGCTCGCACTTTGTCAGTACGAGTGGCCAGCAAGTGGAACAGAGCAATAATAGAACCCTCAAACTCTGTGCCTGCAAGGAAATCACAAATAAATTCAAAATCTGTTAATATTAAAAAGTCAGCTGACAAAGGCTATCGCTTCCACACAGACTAGTATCTATGAGCAAATTTGACTAACAGAATAAAGTCAAACAAATGGCTGTGCAAGCCCACAAACAAATAACTGAGGTTAAAAAAAGGACATTCCTTGTTTACTGGCACAGCAGTTGTACAAATGTAAACATGATACAGAAACAGAACTGTTTCCTTGTCTGTAAATCTGCTGTAGACAGTCTTACATTGAACAGTATGAAGATATCTTTGTTTACCTCTGCCTGTGTTGACTGTAGTTGGACTGAAGGCTTTCCATACGATTGTTTCACAGATGTTGGTGGCAATGAAGAGAGAGATACCTGAGCCCAAACCATAGCCCTTCTGCAGCAACTCATCCAGTAGCAGCACAATCAACCCTGCCACAAACAACTAGACAAGAGCGCAAACTATCAGTACACACTGTAAACACTGTCAGAATATCAACACATTCCATGAAGGTGTAATTTCAGTCTTTTACAAAAATCCAACTCAATGTTAACCTACCTTAAAAAACAACCACGTCAAAATTTACAGACTAAAAGAAGGTAAAGAATTTCCAAAGAGCAGTGTTTATTATGCAAGATAAGCCTTTAGGAAACTTTGTCTAAGCCGCACACAAAACAACTGACAAGCTTATATGGAAAAAAAAAAATTAATGGTGCTAGCAAATAACAAAAAGGACAGTCTGAGAGAGAAATCCCACTCACCTGAATGATGATGAGCAGACAGATCCCAGCACCCATCTCTGATGGGTCTCCATACATGCCAGTCATCACATACACAATAGCCTGGCCAATGGTGATGATCATTCCAAACACTGCAAGGAAAGTTGCACAAGATTACGCCCTGTTTTAGTGATATCCTCATGTCAAAACTGTTGCATATTCTGAACGTCGTAACAGGGTGGTTGAAAAAGAAGTAGCTACACACATTTCTGGGCGCCGTTAAACAGTGCTCGGTCTTTTGGTGTGTCTCCAACCTCAATGATTTTAGCTCCAGCCAGCAGCTGCATGATGAGACCAGAGGTGACGATAGGAGAGATACCCAACTCCATCAAAGTGCCTGTAACAAATAGATATGCATCAGAAAGCGTGCGCCAATAAACTACAATATTCACAAGAGCTCAGCAATATGATGTAATACTGACATCGTGATCAGGTATTTTTTATTTTCAGACATCTGCAATTTCTGAAATAAGTTGAGTAAATGTTAAAGCTTTAGAAAAGCTGTTAGAAATGTCCATATGTACGAGACACATGACATGGCATATTACCTACACTTAAATAAATCACTGAGAATACAAAAAAAATACAAAGGCTCTAGTTTTACTATCCAGCTAGAGATGACAGGAACATATGTGATGAACCTGACTATTTCACAGAATTCAGAATATTTTATAAAAATGTTCCCAGAGCATTAGAAATAACCAGAATTATTATTCTACATGTTTTATTGGTTTTTTTTTTTTTTTTAAAAAAAAGCTTGTTGGGTCCATTTGCCACAATAGTGAATGAATCATTTCCTGAACGTTGTGAAATTCCGTTATTCACAGTTTACATCAGAAGTAGTCTCTTGATTAGAAAAAGGCATTTCATAAGAAAAACACAAGCTCATGTGAACACACCTCTGTTGGAAGCGAGAATCACTCTCATCCAGTAAAACGGATCTGCAGAGTCTGATGACATGATACCGAACAAGGGAATCTAAGGAGGTGAAAAAATGACAAACAGTAAACATGGTGTAATTAACAAAAGTGAACCAGTGAAAGACTACATGTATATGTTTAACACTCAGCATCTATCACTTGCATCGATGGCTTCTGAAAATCGGAGTAAAGCAAACAAACCTGGCAGCACACCAAGAAAATGAACAGGGTGATGGCTGTCCATAACACCTTCTCTCTGAACTGGATCTGTAACAAAATGGCAGGTACAAAAAGTGTCAAAAGGTTTCTTGATTCAGGAAAAAATTAAACAGCATAGTAAAATAAATCAATATATAAAAAAAACATACCCGTCTCTCAGGTTTCTGGATCTCTGGTAATACTGCACAAAATGGTTTTATCACCTCCAAAAATTTAACTGAAAAAGATTTGATTTGGTCAAAAAAATGACGTCAGTGCAGAAAAACTTTCATTCATCAAGTGTTTTGTGTGCTCTTCTTTCTTCAGACTACGTGGCTTTACAGTCGCTCTCTGCTAGATTGGTGGGTTTAAAACTGGCAGAACCCCAAATAACATCCCATCTCTCTATACAAGAACCCTACATAGGGAATGAAACACTGCCTGCTGCAGTCTAAGGAGTGCACTGTTCCATCCTACAGGGAAGTATTTGGGATGCGGCCACTCTCGTGCAACGTCATCACTACAAGACTTCAGAGCAGCGGAACGGTATTGATGATTTTCCATAAGACGTCTGCGGAACAGTTGTGCTTTTTATGCGGTAGAAAAATTAGGGTATTATTTTAAATTTCCACTTATAAGTCTGCGTGATAGAGTTTGTTAACTAATGTTATTCAAAGCCGAACGCTAGCTTGTTGCATTTAATATTAAAGTGGACTTGCAACCATGTTTGTCAATGCAGTGTTAAACTGTTCAACTACACACAGCTACAACAGATGTAATATAACAGTAATTACACTGGATGCTCTAAGAAAGTTACATATAACATACATATAACAAGCGCAATAACGCTAATTCAATTAGCTCGCTGGGCTAGCTAGCTAGCTAGCAAGTCCAGGCTAACAAAAATGACTAAACTCTCGGCTGTACACAGCTTGAATATTAATTACAACTAATAAATAGTGGTAATAAATGCACAACTGATCATGATGTTGTCCTTCAGAAAGGCAGAGCTGCTGTTAGCCGGTTTCATTCAGAGTGCAGCTCCAAGCTAAGGCCTGACATAATGACGTGTAAAACTGCAACATTTCTCCCAAATTAGTGTGAAAAACAGCATATAACAAACACACTTAGAAGAATTGTAAGAAAACCACCAAACTTACTAGCCATGTTGGCGTGTGTCGGTGCTCCAGGCGGATTTCGGTGCGGTGTAGCCGCTGAGCAGCTCCTGTGTGGCTCAGCCTAAGGAACGAGAGAGGCAGAAGAGGGCTCCTCAGCGACACGTCATCTTTCAAAACCTCTAATACACGTCAGAGCGCTGCGCGAGCTCCCCTAGGGCTCGACTCCAAACGCCCCCTTGCTATCTATATACGTGCACTACATAGGGTGCCGAACAATAGCTTTCACAGCCTAGATAGTGCGCTCTAATTTCCATGAGAGCCATTTGGGATTCAGTCCGCGTTTAAAGTGAAATAAGGGTATGAAGATTTTCATTCATTGTTTAGCAGGGTCTTTTAATACTTTTTTTCGGTTTATATTTCCAAAATATGTCCCAGTATGATTTTCTTCATTTACAGTCCCAGCATATCCAGTAACAAACAATCAGAAGTAACTGGTAAATTGTAATGGTTTGTTTTCGACAAGTCACCATGTTCCTTATAGTTAAATCAGATAGACTCAGTATGGTTGAATACTTGTTATTGAAGTAGTCATAATAATTAATTAATTAATTTCAAAAACATAATTAAACTATACAGAAGTTCCTATATTATTATTATTATTATTATTATTATTATTATTATTATTATTATTATTATTATTATTATTATTATTATTATTCCTCATTTATTTCCTGGCATTTAACGGAATTAGTTGTTTGTAATTGTAACCAGCAGAGGGCAGCTTATAACCACCAGAAGGTGGAAGAGGTCTTCACTTCTTCACAGTCATTAAAGAGACAGCATGAGATTTATAGTGTGTCCTGTTTGTTAAAAAAATTCCACCTTCTTTTGGACCCACGCAGCGTCTCTGGTTGCAATCTGACGATGAACTAACGTCTATATTGGGCACTGTGTTTTTAAAGTGGATTAAAAGGTGGCTGAAAGTCAGTTGGTACTTGTGCCACATGGTCACCTGATGTTGGGGCAACACTGACCTATTTCTGTGGGCCATTTCACCACACAGTCAGTTTGCTACCTGCACAACCTCAATAAGAGGTCTAGTTATGGTTTTGCCATGCCAATAGAGTTTTCTTTCTCTTTTGATTTTAATCAAGATATTAGCCCTGCTGGATATAACCCAGCTCTATCAAATACACTATATTGCCGAAGGTTTTGGGACACCCCTCCAAATCATTGAATTCAGGTGTTGTTTTTCAGGGGTTGGGCTTGGCCCCTTAGTTTTGGACAATTTCATGCTCCCAACTTTGTGAGAACAGTTTGGGGATGATCCCTTCCTGGTCCAACATGACTGCACACCAGCGCACAAAGCAAGCTCCATAAAGACATGGATGAGCGAGTTTGGTGTGGAGGAACTTGACTAGCCTGCACAGTCCTGACCTCAACCTGATAGAACCTTTGGGATGAATTAGAGCGGAGACTGTGAGCCAGGCCAAAACTGGGATGTTTGCCTTTACATGCACATGAATGTAATATGGAGTTGGCCCACCCTTTGCAGCTATAACAGTTTCAACTCTTCTGGAAAGGCTTTCCACAAGGTTTAAGAGTGTGTTTATGGGAATTTTTGACCATTCCTCTAGAAGCACATTTGTGAGGTCAGACACTGATGCTGGACGAGAAGGCCTGGCTCACAGTCTCCAGTTTAATGCATCCCAAAGGTTGAGGTCAGGACTCTGTGCAGGCCAGTCAAGTTCCTCCACACCAAACTCATGTTGGAACAGGAAGGGATCATCCCCAAACTGTTCCCACAAAGTTGGGAGCATGAAATTGTCCAAAATGTCTTGGTATGCTGAAACATTAAGAGTTCCTCTCACTGGAACTAAGGGGCCAAGCCAAACCCCTGAAAAACAACACCTAAATTCAATGATTTGCAGGGGTTTCCCAAAACTTTTGGCAATATAGTGTGTCAATACCCACAAGCCATCCTTCTAGTTGCATTAAAATTATATAGAGGTAAAGTATTGAGCACCGCTTTTACTCTTTTGAAAAACAGGACATCCTTGTCAGCAGCCTGTTTTGAGCAGTGTGTCAGGCAGTAGGTGCTTTTTAGAAATAAGTTACAGTTGTTAAAGTAGTTTAAATGGAAATTACATTTTTAATCTTTCTGTGTCTGAATATCAAATGCTGTACACTTGTCTACATGTTCTTTAGAAAACTCCAGCTTAGTCTGATCAGATACCAGCTGCCAAAATACTGGTATGTTTGCCAGCTGGTAAGTGCTGGTAGAAAGAAAGGAGTTTCTGAATTGCTGCTACATAACAGACATGTTATTTTAATTACTGCTACATACATGTGTTTTGATTTCTGGAAGTTGACCAGATCAAGCTGGATTTTTCAGCAGGGCATTCTACTAAATGTAGGATGTACAAGGTGTTTACATTATACGCTGTAGATATCTAATATTGCTCTAATATAAATGCAGGACTAATGCGTTTCTTTAGATTTAAATCCTTTTCTGTGAATGTTATGAATTAACACATTATGACTAAATTCTTTTTTTTAACCCTTGTGAAAGCCATTCTGATTTAAAGAGATAAAGGGGAGATGTGTGAGGTCTTGAGATCAGTCAGGTTTGACTCCTGAGTGGGTCAGGAGTGCAGCCCAATTTGCTGAATTGGCCTCATTGATTACATAATGGTGTTATGTTCATATAGCAGTTTAGGTGATGTCACAGTAGGATATCTAATTTCAGATTCATGATAAAATAATGGATTCTGTAGAGCTGTGTTCTGACACACTTAAGCATTGATCCATGCAGGGGATGACACATCATTCTATAACAAGCTCTACAAAAGGTGTGTGTGTGTTCTCTGGCCTTCAGTGAAGAGCTGTGTGTTCAGTGTGGTTATATAATAGTCTGTGTATCTTGCAATGTCTATATAAATTTAAATATGAATGCTATATATAAGAAATACAGCAAATATATACTGCACATAACATAGTGCTTTGCATCAAATTATTCTATTCTCACTAAACTAAATCCAGGCAGCTTCACTGCACCAGAAATGGGCAATAAAATTGTATAAATATTCATTTATTCACTGTGAAATAGTTAATTTGTAAAGGATTTTTGATGGCAGCCAGTGTCATGCTGCAAGTGTAGAGACACATCTGTTCCGAGATGGGATTTTACTAAGCTAATGAAAGCCTATTAATTATAAGGACTGCTGTAATGAATTTCACAATGTGCAAACATATATGCATATATAATTTATGTCGAGGATAGACAGGAAACAAAGAATAGAAACCTCATCGATCACTGTGAAGGAAAAAGTCTCAGGATGATGTTCCTAAGACCAATGAGATGTTGTGGATTTCTGGGAGAAGATGACACGTCCTCCCATATTACACTATGACTGAAGCACTTATGTCTGTAAGTGCCTGCTCAACCACACTCTTTAGTTAAGATAAGTTAAAAATATCTTGAATACGATCAAGTTTTTCTAGTATTTCTTTTTCCATTGGCAGATCATTTTGTTCCTTTATAGAGATTCACATTGTACTTATACATAGTACTTGTTCTAGTCTAGTTCTAGTTTCAAGTTAAAATGAGTTCAAAATGACTAGCCATAGGTTAATAAATGTACATCTGGTTTATTGTTATCAAATAAGACTTACAATTTAATTGCTTCTGCAAAGATATTGTTATACACATACGTACATTTCAGTGCACTATCAAGTGAATGAGATATTTCTGCTGATCCTATCAGAATCCCTCACTCTCCTTCACATTTAGTAATCATCAGGTTCATCTGATCGGTTTATCCTGGTCAAGGGGCATGGAGGCTGGAATTCACCCTGTATGGGACACCAGTTCAACACACACAACTCATCTACACCTTGTGGCAAAATGTTTTTGGGATGTGGGAGGAAACCAGGATCCCAGATGAAACCTATGCAGACGCAGCAAGAACATGTGCAGAAAATCCATGCAGACAGTAACCCAAGCTCTGGATCTGTGAGATTTTATAAAATAGTACTTCAACTGGAGAGATAGGTGTTGTTTAACTCTCATGATTTTTTAAGTCGTCTTAACAACAACGGCTGCACCAGTTCTCCCAGTTTCCTCATCCCCATGTCCCTTTACTCTTTGCACCTGTTCACATGCAAGCCAGCTGTCAGTCAAAACTCCCTCCAACTGGCTGGATCTACACAATGAGCGAGTGAGTTATATAAACGTGACTATGACTCAGCTGTGGTTTTCACGCTGCTTCAGAAATGGCGTACTTGGTCTGTTACTTCAGAGAGCATTCAGAATAAAAAAAGGGGGGGGGGGAGTGGGGGGTTGTAAAACACGCATATTCACAGTACAGAGAGCAGTACAGCATTGAACTACCCTGATGGTTCCTTTAATGTTCTTTCATTTTCGGACAACAAGGCATATTTTGGTGTGTGTGAATTGGAAGATTTGCTACTGCTTGTGTTTCACTTCCCTTTCATGTAGCATAAGCCCAAATATTACAATTACAATTTTAAAATTCTGGTGTTTATATAAATAAGCAGTACTGTATTATAATAATCTAGTTAAACTCAATGTGATACTGAATTTCAAACATGATAACATGGTTAACTGTGCAGTTAGTGTGTGATGTGTTTATCTTGCTCTGTGCTATATATTTGCTGTTTCTGTCCTGTTATATAAGATTCTAATTCTTTCATGGCCTGCTTTTCTGTTTCTCTGTGTCTGGTCATGGTCAGTACTGAGGGGTATTCATTGCTAATGGCTAGACTCTGTCAGAGTCTGTCTATGTCGAAGCTCCAGCCACAACCTGGAACCTCAGAAACAAACAAGCGGCAGCTTTTCATTCTTTTTCTCTGGAAGTGCTGAGTTTATATGCAGAAATATCACATTGGAAATGTTTTGCGTTTTATAATGAAATTACACTTGGACAGCATTAAGGTATTGATTGACCTCTTTTGTTGATTCCAGCACTGCAGTGAACGCCACACACTGTGCACAATCACCACGTGAGAACATATTAGCCCTAATGATTTGCTCACTGCTTAACAGTAAATGTCCCATTGACTTGTCTATGCAGAAAATGCTGTCGCTGGTTTTGTAGTAATACAGTTTTAAGATTTAAGATTTTAGGTTTAAAATCACAGCAGAATGTGAAGAAAACTGTTTCTACTGTATCTAATTTGTGTTCAGTGCTTTGTCTGTGTGTGAAAAGGTTCACTATTATATCTACTACTATCATGTCTAATAAGGAAGAACAATTTTTTGTACAATATTTATAAAAACTTGTATTTCGTAGTACTTTATTATCTTTTCATTGGGCAGTTGAAGATCTTCGATTGTCCAATTTTGGTGAGCCTATGCCCAGAGTAGCCTCAGATTTCTGTTTTTTGCAGATAAGAGTGAAATCTGATGTGGTCTTCTGCTGTTGTAGCTCAATGTAGTGTGCATTCTGAGATACTTTACTGCTCACTACATATGTAAAGATTAGTTGTTTGAGTTACTGTTGTGTTCTTGTCAGCTCAAGCCAGTCTACAACTCTGATCTCTCTTTATCAGCAAGGCATTGTCACCCACGTAATTGCCTTTCATTGGATGTTTTTCAATTATTCTATAAACTCTACGGACTTCTCTCAGGGTAGTTCACCTTCTCTCAAGGTGGTTCACCATCACCCTGTCACGGTTAAAGTCACTGAGATCACTGAGATTTTCCCCAATTGTGATATTTCAACATTAATAGAAGCACTTCATCTGTATCTGCATGATTTTATGTATGACAATGCTGCAACAGGGTTGGCTGATTAGATAAATGCATGAATGAGTAGATGTTCCTAATAGGAATGTATATAGGATTTGTAATGTTTAGGTGATAATAAAATTGTTTCATTCAGATTAAATTAAAGTTTTGTTTTGCTTTTATGCTTAGTTTATTTTTTAAATTAGCTTGTTTACTATAGCCCTGCAGTTTCCAAGAGCAGATACATACAAGGCAACAGCACAGACTCCAAAGACCTCCCAAAACCATTCTGTGAAAAAATTGTCAAGAGGTACACATCATATGATGTATATAAAAAATTCCCAGACTTTGAACATATCCAGGAGCTGGTCAATCATTAAGAAGTGGAAAGTTCATGGGAACTGGGAAAATAGACACTGGGTCAGAGAGGCCACCAAGGAGCAAACAGCAACTTTGAAAGGCCTACAGTAATTTACATCTAAAAGAGGAACTCATGTTTAAAACACGTCTAAAAGTAGTTTCTCAAAGGGTCCTGTAAAAGGCACTGGCAAAAGTTGATGAAACCTTTCAGCTTGTGTTGATTTGGTGATGAAGCATGTCCAAGTGTGAAGCATGGTGGTGGAAACATAATACTGTAGGGATGATTCTCATCTGTAGGGACTTATCAAGGATCTACGGAACCTGTCAAGATTGAAGGGAGAATGGTTGGAGCCAAATTCTGGGGGAATAACCTGATGAAATCATCCAAATGCCTGAAAATAAAAATTGGAAAATCAAATTCCAACAGGACAGTGACCCCAAGCATAATGCAATGCCAAAGCTACAATGAAGTGTCTTGTTAAAAACAAGGTAGATGTTCTGGGATGGCCAACCTCAGCTCTTGATATTAGTGGAATAAACACAGCACACACTGACATAGATATCTAAATAGGTTTAAAAATGAGAAGGTTCTCTTTATGCATCAATAAGCTGTTTTTGTATATGCAACTAATAATATTTATACGGGAAGAAATACAGAATAGGGGGGCACGGTGGCTTGGTGGTTAGCACGTTTGCCTCACACCTCCAGGGTTGGGGGTTTGATCCGCCATGTGTGTGTGGAGTTTGCATGTTCTCCCCGTGCCTCCGGGGTTTCCTCCGGGTACTCCGGTTTCCTCCCCCGGTCCAAAGACATGCATTGTAGGTTGATTGGCATCTCTAAATTGTCCGTAGTATGTGAGTGAATGAGAGTGTGTGTGCCCTGCGATGGGTTGGCACTCTGTCCAGGGTGTATCCTGCCTTGATGCCCAATGACGCCTGAGATAGGCACAGGCTCCCCGTGACCCGAAGATAGATTGGATAAGCGGTAGACAATGAATGAATGAATGAAATACAGAATATATGAAAATTAGAGAGAATATCTGAAGTACACAGTTGTTCAGAATGAAGATTAAAAATCATAAAAACAAAAGCATGGGTTCAGCATATGAAATTTCACAAAGGATGTTCAAATTGTGTGTTATATGTTTAAGGATCGCTTGATTGGTTTGTTGATTGATTGATTGATTAGTTGGTTAGTTAGTTGATCAGTTGATTGAATGTTTGGGAGGTTGGTTGTTCAAACAATTCTATATTTCATAATTCAGTAACAACACCATATCTGCAAAGGTATGTATGTACATAGGTACATAGTCAATACAAAGGCTTCATTAATACATCTATCCAGTTGTTTCACTGTGCATATCTTTTTCTCTCACTCCCTCACACATTCTTCTCCTGATTCTCTTTCACTTTTACACTTTCTTCTTAGCACCTTTACATACAGATCTGAAACAAGGAGGAAACATGAACATGAGATTGTGTGGGTGTGTGTGAGTGCTCGGCCTACAAAGTACAATGTGACAAAGTGAATGAGCAACACAATGCGTCCCCACTGTGATCTATTCTGGGAAAAAGAACAATGGCAGTGAGTCTCACAGGTTGAATGAATCACACAGACCCATTTTAGAGCAGAGCAGTTGGGCTCCATGAACCTCGCTTTTTCTGCTTAGACCCTAGTGATTATTATAGAAGACTATTATATTTGTGATCTATTCTAGGACTTGGATACATTTACATATAATGTATTTCATGCTGATTAACACATTTGCATGTAATGTAAAGAAATGGTGTAAAGCTAAGATGCATTCATATATAATTGTTTTCTGCACAAAAGTCTACTACAAAGAACAGTAAACAATAACGGACAATGAACAATAAACAGAATGAAGTCAAAATTTAGTGCATCAGTCTCTGTGCAGTTTTATTAGAATATATAGAATATAAGTATCTTGGAAAATCTGCCACAGTTCATCTGGAGAGTTTGACTGTTACACTTGCTCCTGTGTTTGTGGGTACCTGACAACCTTCATTATGCCAAAAAATGGTCTGTTATGTAACATTTTACTTTCTTCAGTCATTCTAACAGTTTTCTATATTATTATTAATTTTTGTTGGAAAAATAAAATGTTTTCCATCACCCAATAATGCAGGAGTCATAAAATAAACATCTAAGGCAAAATGTACATTACAAAAATTTGGGTGCCTGAGACTTGCACAGGCATGAGTCGAAGCATCAGAGAAGTGCAAACTATGGCTCTGCTCAGTTGCCATGGTAACTGACTCACAATTATGAAACAGGTCAGCTTTACACAGAAACCTGAGACCAGGCAAACACACTGTGTAAACACACACACACTTGCACGTATGCTTGCATGAAGGCATAGACAAGCACACAGACAAGCAAACATCCAAACACTGCACTCTATGATGGCCCACTGGCCCTCCTAAAACATGACTATATCATCTAAAGGAAGCAGGACACTGGCACCACACAGAATTATGTCCAGTCTCTAAGGCAAATGCATAATATGAAACCATCTGTCTGTCAAATCTCATCTTAAAGCACATAAGCTGTTAGTTGTGTGATACACAATGCTTAAGCTTTCTGTAGCAGCTGGTCTATAGCACAAGGGCTTTCCTGACTTGGCACACAGCTCAGAAATAATAATAATAGTAGAAAAAAACCTGAAGGTGAACGTGATATTTAATGTTCGTTGCTGTGAGGCAGAGGCAAGTGGAAGCTAATGTTTGTTCAAAGATTTATCCGGTGCTCTACAGACCTGTGTGTGCACATTATAAACCCTGTTATTAGTGGGCCAGTAGTAACTAGCAGAGGCTTTTGCTCTGGTGGGTAAATTAGTGCCTACCATTTAGTCTCATTTCCCTTTTTGTTGTGTTGCTCATAAGAAACCCAAAGGTCACGATTTCAAAATGTCTTCCGTATGTTTCAATGGTTGTCCACCATTTTACCAGAAATGCTCTTTTCCACTGTATTCAGACATTACGTGCATCATT
The DNA here is from genome assembly GCA_033459395.1 of Hemibagrus guttatus. Lineage (NCBI taxonomy): Eukaryota > Metazoa > Chordata > Actinopteri > Siluriformes > Bagridae > Hemibagrus > Hemibagrus guttatus. The sequence goes on from JAUCMX010000001.1 coordinate 16,234,166, forward strand.
TTTATGATTAAGTTATGATTTTTTCTTATGATTTTTAAGGCATTACAGAATGCCTTATCTAGTTTAATCCATCTCAAGACCTTTACCAGATTGCAGTCAGAAAACAGACACCGGCTTCTAAAGCTTTTTAATCAGGGACTGCTATGGCTGGGATTTGAAATGACAGAATCCAGGCCGTAAAGAAGCAAACCATCTTTGCATACTTTCCAGGCTGATCAGCTGCAGGCTTCATTAATCCTTCATTACAGTTCTGGCAGCAGCTGCAGTGCCTTTTTACACATAGAGTGTGAGTGTTGAGAGCTTGGCTGCACTTATAGATGTAATTTACCTCTTATAGAAAGTGTTGTCAGTTGAAATAGCTAAAAAGAATTTATGGTAGAAATTAAATCAAACATTTAAAAAAAAAAAAAAAAATCTATTTAGCCCAAAGTTTTGTATAGATTGTATAGATTCACATTAAGGAGGCTCAACATCATTAAGAATTCATGAAATGTAAACAATAAGGAGATAGACCTTTCAGCTGAATGTAAATGGCCATTATTTCTGCATTTACACATTTGGATATAACATCTGTACACCACATACAGCATTTTTGGCATTGTTTTTGTCATAGTTTGTGCCTATGCTCAGTTTAGTAACTTAAATACGGATATACAAAACAAATGCCAAAAATACAAAAAAAAAACAAAACAGTTTGTTACACTTCTTGCAGTTTCTCATCATCTCATTATTACTGTAAAGCTTTCAAAAGCTCCAGGTTAAAATGGAGATGCAAAAAAAAAAAAGGCTTTCGATTTATAGTACAAGTACACTGCATTTACATTTTCAGGTGAAAGACATCTACTAAAGATACAAAAAAAAAAAGGTGTACCTCCAACAGGTTTTTACCATCAAAGGTACATCTTTTGTATCTTTAGTACGTGTCTGTGCCCATGATAGCCTGCATTCCTCTTCTTAGCTGACCGGAGTGGAACCTGATGTGGTCTTCTGCAAGGTTTTGATGTGTTATGAGTTCTGAAATGCATTTCTGCTCATCACAGACTGTTTATATGAGCACTACTATTACCTCAGACATCCTGTCAGCTCAGACCAAGCTGGTCATTCTCCTCTCAGCTGTCTTAACCCCTGATCAGCTGATTGAATAATTGCATAACTGCATAAATGAGCACACACATACCCACACATCAGACTATGGCTGCATGGCTAGACACATTACAGTCCATTTCATTACTCCAAACTACAGTGGCATAGCCTATTCTAAATGACCTTGGCCCTCATAAATAGTAGTGTTGCTGCTATAAGCAATGTAGCCATGTGAATTATATTGTAACTCATACACAGCAACACAGTAGCCCCATGTCCGCAATACAAAACAAAAGTTCTATACTGTTCCTTCTCATGCAGGATACGATTGTTTAGATACGATCTTACAACCCTTTTAAAGCTTTACCTTATAATGAAACTTCATGAAAAACACAGTAAACATCACCTTTAACAAAAAGCAGTTTAATTTTTCCTCCAACATATTGTTGACAGTACAGGTATTTGAACATGTCAAATACTATTATTATTATAACCATTATAATAGTAATAACATGGAATGTAGTTTTCATGTCACCATTTGTTTTTTTTTTCATTTTTAGTTTATATAAGAAATTCAGTATATCAAATAAATAAAGCTCTATTACAGTCACTGTGTGCCTCTACTGCTTACTCGAATATAGTTCTCTCTTTACAGTGGAAAACTTTGTGAGTGGTCATTTCTTAATGAAAAGCAACCTTTCTCCACCTTCCATTTGCTCTCAACACAAAGTACAAGCAAATAACCGAGCGCAATCTGTAGCGCTACATCATTCTTCTGGAATGGACATGGCTAGATTCACAGATTATGGATTATTTACACTTTTTTTGTGGTTTCTTTACCTGTGAATGGTTTTAGAAAATGTAGAGATGTACAACAAAGGGCAAGGGGGAGTGGGGGGAGATGTGAGGACGGCTATCAGCCACCATGTCAAGTAAACAAACCACTGTCATGTCATCTCCCCAGTCTTCTCACACTGAAACCCCCTTTATCCTTTATAAACAGGAAAAAGAAAAGGGAATACCAACATAAGACACAAAAGAACTTGCTAAATTTTGCAGCTTCGTTAACGCCCCTTTATAGGAGCTGGACAGAAAGAAAGAACGAAATCAAGAAAGAAAGATGTGAATCAAAAAAGAGACAATGATATTTGACAGAGAGATTGACGCTGGCAAAATCCAACTGTTTTAATCTCACAATCCGCAGTTTCATTGTATATTTTTGAGTTTCAATATTGCAAGCAGAAGGCCCAGTTCAATCGGCACTGTGTTCCTCTAACTTTGAGATGATGGTTATGAGGTTCTGTAGGCCAAAGATGTATCCCGTGTCCTGCCCCTCATGCACTACACTGTCCTCCCCATAGTGCCGGCATGTGGTGTGGGCGAAATCAATCATTCGAACATCCACCACAGGCCTGGAGTTCCCACTACGGCTTTTAGCACCACTACTAGCACCACTATTGCTGCTCCCACTCGCTCCTCCAGTGCTGTGAGGAAACCCAAAAGCGCCTTGCTCCTCTTCTTCCTCCTCCTCCTCTTCTTCTTCATCTTCTTCCCCCTCTTCATCAGAGAGGCGATCCTCAGTAGAGCGACGTGAACACGGCGGGTCTCCATCGTAGATTATGAGGAGTGAGCTGGAGTAGAAGCGGTAGCTCTCACACGCCTCCAGGGCAGCCTGCATTTCTCTGAGGCGCCGCAGCACAGGGGAGAGAAGCTCACGCCGTAACCTCCGTCCGTCATGGAAAAACTGGAACAGAGCCTCCTTAAAACCAGACAGCGTCAGCTTTCTTCCGTGGTACTTGTTCATGAACATGAGCTGACCGGAGTTAGACTGGTAGACCTGTAGAAAGTGAGAGTGGCTTTACTACAACACAGAAGTTAGAACTTATCCAGGCTTAGGTTACGTCTTCTCAAATCACACCCTGTACTCATCAGCAGCCCTGATTACATGCAAACAGTAAAGTCCAAAACCTGAGACCACGCTAAAAATGAGATTTTCCCCCCATTTAAAATAAACAGAAAGTTGTCACATTTTAAAATATTTTTAAAATAAAGTAAATGTTCTCTATATTAAATATTTAATAATCAAGATTCTGCATCATTTCTAGGTCCCTATATAAATGTAAGCAAATTTGTGATTGTGATCATGCTAACTGATTGTACAAAAGCTCAGATTTTCCTCCTGCTTAATCTCTTCTATTGACACATGTTCAGATAAAACTCTAATGGACTTATAATGTTTTATCTAAATAAATAATCTAAAATGGATCATAAAGTTTTGCACAAATTTGTGTAGTCCATGGCAGCTCGAGGGTACACTGTAAAGCAAAAAAGAGACATACGAAATACTAAGAAATAGAAAAGATTCTACTCAAGTTGTTGTCAGTAATATCATTTATAAAGAAAACTGTTGAAGTGAATTCCATTGTACATATTAATATAGAAACATATATGTAATTGTGCATGTCTAAATGTAATTCACCATTTAGGTCAGGACAAACAAAACAAAAAGGTAGAAAACCTCTCTGTCCTTTCTGCTACAGTACAGTGGACTCTTACACTGCCAGGAGTTTAGTGGAAGCTCACCTGCATGCCACAGAGACGGACCCCGATGCTGGCCGACGTGCTCTGCTGGCATTTGCGGATCTGCATGGCCTTCTTTTCCTCAGAAGCATCGTCACCATGCTGCCGGGTGCCCATCTTCAGATCCAAAACACATGGCATTGTGTGACGCCATGTCAAGTTCTCTAACAGGATAAACTCTGGGAGGGGGTCTGGGTCAAGGAACACTAATTCTACAACACTATCAGCCTGCAACTGTCCAGATTATAACCTTTTCAACACAATGTGGTATGTGGTTTAAATAATTTTTCAATGATTACAAAATATTCATAGAAATCTTAACATCCCTCACACACAAAGGGGCTTAAAGGACAGCACAACAATACGCAAGCTCAAAGGTCTTCGGCAATTGGAGGATACTGTACTGGTTGCGGTGTTTGGCATTCTCCTTCATCCTTTGCAGGTGTTGCTGGTGGCACTTGAGGCTCCAGGGGTTGTGCTTCAGCTGCGGTGCAGCAGCGTTACTCCCCTCCAGGCTGTAATAGAGCACCTCAGCCTGCTGGAACCACTCCAGCTCATCCTCACGCTTCAGACTATAGAGTGAGAGAGAGAGGTGTGTGTGTGTGTGTGTGTGCGTGTGTGTGTGTGCGTGTGTGCGTGTGTGTGAGCGTGTGTGTGAGAGAGAGAGAGAGAGAGATTCACACCTTTATAAATGTTTACATTACAGGATGGCACCATCCCCAACATGCATGTCTCCAACAAGTGTATGATGACAATTTATAGCCACACCAACATCTTAATAGATTGTAAATGGCAAGCCAACTTTTGAAAAATATTTGTCCAAAAACCTAGATTTGAAACATCTAGACAAAGAATGAAGCCCTTGCAATGATTCCTTCATTTGGTGCTTAGATCTTTACACTTTATTGTCATCTGACTACTGTGATATAAATCACATAGCCTTAACACCTCCTCTCTTGTCAAAAACGCATAACAGCCTCTGTACTTTCTGAGGAGACTGAAGACAGCTCATCTTGCTCTTCAGATCATGGTGAACTTCTATCGCTGTACCATAGAAAGAATCCTTACAAACTATATCACAGTATGGTACAACAACTACACAGTGTGTGAACAAAAGGCACTACAACATGTAGTGAAAATTGGCCAGCATTACAGAGATTTATCAAAAGTGTTGCTTGCACAGAGCGACAGGTATTATCAAGGACACCTCCAATGTCCACCATGTACTGTTTGTACCTCTTCCATCAGGAAGATGCTACAGAAGTCTGTGCTGTGGCACAAGAAGTCTCATGAATGTCTTTTTGCCTTCAGCTGTACTACTACTTTACTGCCACCTAATAACTAAGCATTAGCATGATTTGTCTCAAATTTTAGTACCTCCCCAGGTAAAACTAATCCAGCTGAAACAAGGCTTCAGATAAACCAGTAAACACAAAGTGTCTGGCTACACTTAATGCTTAACATGTAGATGACAAAATGGCTTCGATTGTCCTTAATATATATTATGCAGGGATTTCATGCTAGTGTGAAATGTTCACTGTAAGCGTTTCTGAAATGACCAGAGTTTTCATTACAAGGCCTCCTCACCTCTTGTCTTTGTCCTTACGCGAGTGTCTGGCCCGTTCTTTGCTGTAGCCTTCATTGTCCAGCAACATTTTATTAGACCATTTCATCTTATTCTTAGGTTCGAGGTCTGATGAGGGGTCTACGTTCTCCAGGTCACCCAGATCATTGTGCAGCGGGTAGGCAATGAGACACAGATTACCTTCCTCGTCCTCCTCGAAGCTCACTGACACAACCCCTACAGAAAGAGGGAAGAAATGATAGAGAAGTTAGTTTTAAGAACAAGACTAAAAAAAACCCACTTCATCTTATTAAAACATAGTCAGACTTCCCAGCTCAAAAATAGGCAGACTGGGAAATCTTGATCCATCTTACCCACTCTCTTTTTTTACGTGCTTACAAGCTTTCCAGCGTTTTACAAAAGTTACAGAGCCGTCTGCACAGCCCTCGGCTAACCTGATAGAGATCAGACAAGTCCACAACACAGAGAACGAGAGAGAGAGATGTGTGCAGAAAACAGCGGTACAGAGGAAAAAGACAGGAACAAAGAGAACTGGGTGGGGGGGGTAGGGGGTTAAGGACCAAAAGCCACAATATAGATGTGGTTTCATCTGACTGAGGAAGCATACATTTTCTTCACCAAAAGCATTGACAAGTGATGGTGAATTTAAACCCGTAAGAAAGGACACAAGGCGGAAAACTTGAAAACCAAATGATTTATTAAATCAAGCTCAACCAAAAAGAGCAAGTACATAAGTGTTCATAAAAATCCCCTGCCACAGAAACCCAAAAAAGCCACATATATAAAAGGAAAAATCACATTCAAGAAACAAGAATGATGCTTATTTTAATAAAGATATTTTAATCTCTGTATCTTTCTGTACAAAGAAAATAAATTATACCAATCGTTCATATATTAAAAACACTTCAAAGAAAAAGAAAAGAAATGATGACAGTGTGCAACCTGCTCATAATTATTAGAACAAAGGGCTCATTTTATAACATCTTTATAGGATGCAGGACCAAAGCCAATTACATTTCCCAGCTCTTTCTGTTTCTCTATTATTTACATCCCCGATTCAAACCAGTACAGTACTTTAAGTCCTGTAAGCTACACTAGTTTAAATATGGTAAATAAAACACTGCAGGAATTTAAAAAAAATTAAAAAATAAAAATAAAAAAAAAGGGAAAAAAAAGAGAGAGATCTTGAGAGACACAAAAGCGAAGTACAATACAGTTTAAACGATGACAAATTTGGGTACACAATCCTCAAGAAGACAGATATAAATAAAGACTACTAAATATACGGCAGCAGATATCTTTCCACTCAAGCATTATAACGCTATACATTCAGGAAATGTACACCAACAGAACAGAAAAGTAGGAAGTGAAAACTAATGGAAGCTTTGTTATTGGGAACAGTCAGGTTTCGAGGCACTTACAGAAAATGTGTGCAATATGTGCATTAAAAAAAAGCTGTGTCAGTGTGTGATGACTGAACACGTCATGCCACATTTTCCAATACCACCAACCCCCCTTTTTTTAATAAGATAAAAATGACAGCTTTTGATGGTTTTTCAGTCTGAATGATCATCCAGAGAGGTGAGAGAGATCGTGTTTCTCCCCTTGATACTCCAGCTTATTACCTTTGAATCAAAACCATACCTTTTTCTTGTCGACAACACAAAAAAAAAACCCTTGATTGAGTCTCGATCTAAGTGCACTTTGTAAGGTATAAAATAGTACTGTACTGTATGTCAAACAGGAAACCAGTTGGCATTTAGTTGTTGACTACAGCGCCGTCACGTGGTAAAGGTCCTTTAACTCCACCTGCATTGATGCAATTACTGTACATCTTCAGGACATAAACAAAGATCACTGCGCACAGTCATAATCAAAACAAACAAACAAAAATAGATAAAACACTGTTCCATAACACGAAATGAGGACGATGGAAACGTCTAATTTCGCTTACTAAACAGTACCCAGAGTTGATTAAGCACTATTTAATACGGCACTATGCTGGCGCAGGACTGAGACTATTCGGCACAGTAACATGCAGTTAATACACACTACACGGCTTAAGGACGAGCCTCCAGAGACAGACACAGAAGCGAAGAAGACAGGGAGAGAAAGAGGCCGAAGGCTAGTTAGCTAGCTAGTTAACCAGCCCCAGCTGGCTGCTTACCTCGGTACTGCGGGGTGAACTGGCGCATGGCCGCCGGGAGGCTCTTGTAGAACTGGTGTTCCCGCGGGATCAGCGGCTTGCAGATAGTCTGCTCGCCGAAGCGCAGCACACACGAGTGACCCCCCACCTGGTGCACGAAGGGCTCAAGGAGAACCCCCTTCCCTAAAGTCATCGGCTGCTCTGACTCCATCCCCTCGATGGCTGGGCTCATCCTCCGCGGGCATTAAGACTCCGCGGGACGCGTTCAGACCCGGGGACACGACAACCGAGGATGAGAGGATAAAAGACACAGAGACAGAAAGAAAGAGAGCAAGAGGCTGTCTCTCTCTCTCTATATCGGTTCGTCTGACGTCCTTTCGGCTCGCGCTGTCGTTTGTTCCCTGACAGAACAAAACAGGAAGGAAGGAGCAAGACAGAAACAGACCCAAATACCGACAAGACGGAGTGCTTTCTTAACCGTTGTATTATTTACACAACCCCTAGGAAATCTTTAATTTCTTTTCTTTTTTTTAATCTTAAACGTTGTATGTAATAACTGAAAGCTTTAAGCGTCTTCTGCTCGTACTGAAAGCTCTGTACAGTCAGTATGACACTGCGTAGCTCTGCGTTGGACAAATAAAAACGTAGCTAGGCAAAGAGTAGCCCCGCCTCCCAAACAAACCGACCAATCAGAGTCCAAGGATTGTGGTGGGGTAGAAACCAACTTAGAGCAGAAGGCAAACAAAGGGAGGCAGAAAGAGGAAGAGTGGGGGAGGAACGGAAGAGGAAGAGAAAGCGGTATAGAAACCATGCGAGAGGAGCTACTCAGCTGTTTTTCAGGTGTAACCAGTGGCCATTTAAATGCATATGAACGAAAAAAACAAGAACAAACCCAAACCAACAAAATAGCCAAGAGGGAATTAGACAAAATACACTCTTGTTTTTTTTTTTTATCAGGTGCCTACAGATACAGGACAGATGACAAAAAAATTGTGGCTCTGTTATGCTGTTGGGACATTTTGCTGGCGTAGTTTAGGTCCACCTGTTGTCCCTTTATAAGGAAGGGGCACTGCAAGTACAAAGTTATTCTTTCCCCATCTGCAGGCCAACTAGGGTCAGTGAATGATTGTATGAATATGAAAATAAGTCATATCCTATGGTCTTCACAGGCACCAGATCTCAGTTGACCTGAACACCTTTGAGAAACTTTAGATGTTAGAGAGTGTTCAAAATCAAGTGTCTATCCAGTACATTTCCAGAGACTTGAGAATTTATGCCAAAGCACCTTGAAGCTGTTCTGGTGACATTTGGTGGATCGACACATTACAAAGTCACTTTATGTTGTTTTCTTTCTTTTAATTTCCTTCAATCACCTGTCTAGGCACTTTGTATGTATACAACTTGTCGGCCCCTCTCCACCCTGTCTATTAATGGAAAGAGACCTTTAGGTGGTGTACCATTCTAAGCACAGCTGTGGGAGTATTGGACAATAATGGACCATATGTCATGTGTGTTGTTTTGATATGGGTTTATCAACAAGAGCAGCCTTGCTAGAAGGTGTAGATGAACAGATAGAGATTACAGCCCATCTTTTTATGCACAATGTGTGTATAATTACCTTTAAAACCTTCCTTGTATAAATGTCAAAATCTGGCCACATGACCCTTGGCTATTCGCAACCCAGCAGTGAGAATGAGGTGTTCAAAAAATTTTAGCAATGCTGCTGACACTCACCAGCACCACACACACTACAATGTCACTACCATGTTGGTGTAACTGTTATGCTAGGAATAAACCAGCATCCAAATAACACCTAAATGGTTCTATGTTGGTCCTGTTCCTTTAAGTAATTGGGTCTGGGGGCAACTGAGTGTTTAAGTGTAAGTATAGTTGAAGATAAAGGGAGAAGCAGGTGTTAAATTTGGTGTGAGCCTTTAACCTTCCTAGCTGTAATAAAAATATGCCACAAATCGCAAGTACTGCTGCTTCAAGGAGGTGTGACAGTGCCTATATATATATGTGTGTGTGTGTAGGAGATTGCTGGCTGTGTGTTGTGGCACCACAATCAGGCAGCTTGACTTTAATCTCTCTAATCCCATTCCTCCACTGGAATTCGTCAGTGGGGGAATGGGCTATGGGACACAAAAGAGAGGTACTACTGTACACAGCAGGGAACAGCTAAGCCAAAACCTTCCATGGACGTCTGATATTGCAGATACAGACAAGTGTGAAATTGTTAATGGTCGAAAAATGCTTGGTTTGTCTTTACCAAAACCTCACAAACACTAGTAAAAACAATCAGTGTCAGTGCTTTTACTATAGCATCATTTGCAGTAACGCAATTTAATCCATGTCAGTGTGATTTTACATGGTATCTTTGAACACTGGCCTACACAGCCTCCATACTCCATAAATAAAAATGTTCTGGTGGTCTCACTTTTCCCATATTTTTGCATTTTGCACAGGAGAATTATGATCCTATCCCAATGAAATGAAGCCAATTAAAACACAATGTTGATATAACAACACAATAAAATAATTTGATTGTTCACTCCAAAAAGATTTATATCCAGACACAAATAGCATGTTAAGAGAACTGTTTCCTAATCACAAAACTGGTAGTCATTGAGTAATCTTAAAAAGAACCCCCCAAAAAAGGAGTGATTCTTAAAGTTGCATACCCCAGTGACTTTGCATGTAAGTGTTGAGTGAGGTGTGTTATTTGGGTTGCATGGTAATTAGAAAGATGTGTACTTCTAGGAAGGGAGACCAGGTGTGGCTGTAACCAGCAATGCAGCAGGTGTAGTTGCTTACTGAAAGAAGAAAAGCACATTGGCCTCAACCTACTTGATGTCTTTGGATATTTTTGTCAGGCTTTTGAAAAGCACAGTAAAATGAGTCTGTGAGGTGCCAGGGCAGCATTCAACCCCTCTTAATTCAATATGGACTTTAGTACATTGTGATATAGTTATGGAGTGAGACATACAGAGCAGGAAAACTACTGGCCCGGAAACCCAGTAAGAGTGCGATACTGAGGTTCATGACGTCCCAGAAGTGAAGACTGGGACTATATTACAGATGATGAGACATGTATTCCCATATGGTTTATGGTTCTCAATGTTCTCAAAGTAAGGAAGAGGACATTCATGGCTCAATTACACACACTTACAGACACACACACACACACACACACACACAGACACACACACACACACACACACACACACACACACACACACACACACCTCTCTCTCTCACTCTATAGTCTGAAGCGTGAGGATGAGCTGGAGTGGTTCCAGCTCAGCCAACGCACACACACATAACTTACAACTTACAGGACTTAAAAGATACTTACAGGACTTAAAGGGCTTACAGGACTTAAAGGATATTTTTGATAGATACTGACCACTGCAGACCGGGAACACCCCACAAGAGCTGCAGTTTTGGAGATGCTCTGATCCAGTCGTCTAGACATCACAATTTGGCCCTGGTCAAACTCGCTCAAATCCTTACACTTGCCCATTTTTCCTGCTTGTAACACATCAACTTTGAGGGCAAAATGTTCACTCCCTGCCTAATATATCCCACCCACTAACAGGTGCCATGATGAGATAATCAGTGTTATTCACTTCAACTGTCACTGCTCATAATGTTATGCCTGATCAGTGTATATTTGTATATTTTCAACTGTCTGTGACCCGCCCAATATTTTGCTATTGTAGCCCATCCCCCTCAAGGTTTGATGTTTTTTGCATACTAAGATCCTTATTTTGCTCACCCTGGTTATAAAGAGTGATTATTAAGTTACTATATCCTTCCTGGCAGCTGGAACTAATCAGGCCATTTTCCTCTGACTTTTCTGATGAACATGGCATTTCCACTCACCGAACTGTTGCTCACTCAATGTTTTTTTTCACACTATTCTGTATAAATTCTAGAGACTGCTGTGTAAAAATCCCAGGAGATCAGCAGTTTATGAAATACTCCCAATACTACCAACACCCATGCCATCATCTCTGTTATCCTCTATGTAAAGTAACATCCATCCATGAATGGCAGGACGCAAGGTTTCCCATCAGAACATTGACCAGAGCATCACAGTGTGTCCACTGGCTTGTGTTCTTATAATGTATCTCTTCCCAAGGTAATTGACGCACACACTACATGAACCTTTCAGCAACTTGTGCCACAGTTGCTCTTCTGTGGGATCGGACCAGACGGGCTAGCCTTCACTTCCCTCACACATCAATGAGTTTTGGATGCCAATGATCCTTTCACGGGATAACCGATTGTCCATTCTTTGACCACTTTTGGTAGGTATTAACCACCGCATACCTGCCTTTTCTGAGATATTTTAACCCAGTCATCTAGCCAGCACAGTTGGGCCCTTGTCAAAGTCACCCAGATCCTTAAGCTTGTCTGTTTTTCCTTCTTTTAGCACATCATCTTTAAGAACTGACTGTTTACTTGAAACTATTTTTGAAACTATATTTGAAACTGTTTTTTTTAAAGACTGAAGTGCATATTTTCTGTAATGACGGAGTGTTGCACCTTTTATTTTAACCAGTTTTTTTTTTATTCTTGTTAAGGTATTTTTGAGTTATTTTGCCTCAAAATCTTTTATACTGGAGATGTATTCCTAACTGTAAAACAGTTGGACATCCCCCAGTGTATGTTATATACACATAGATTAAGGATCCTTATATGTTGTGTCCTGTTCATCTGCTCTGCAATGCATGATTTTTGTTTATGGTATGCATGGTACAGTACATGTGTGACGTGTCTTGAGGGGTTTACGTGCACAAAATAAAAGAAAGACTTTACACGTCCAACTCACTTTGTCAGATGAGGCTATGAGAAATAGTTTGGAATTTGCATTCCTGCTATTAAGGTCATCATCAATTACCTAGGTGATTGATAATTGGGCCAAAGGGCCAGTGACAGCCATCAGCACAACACATACATAATATGACATAATTAGTGCCTTTCAGTAAAAAAAAAAAATGTGTGCATGTGTAAATATGAAAGTACTGATTGATTTAAAGACTCCTAAGAGTAGCTATGAAGGCCAGAGAAAAAGAAAAAAGGAAAAAAGAAGCATCTAGAGACTACAAAAAATTATCTGCAACTTGTGAAGTTTGTGACAAACACGTGCACATTCAGGAATATGATATTCCACTACACACAGACATTTAAAACTCCAGCCTGTCAGATCATACTCTAAATACAGGTTATATTGATACCTGTTAAATTAGCATGCCAACATATGACCAAATGTTCCTAAAACCAGCCCCTTTTGGGCAGTCGTAGTGGAAAATAGTGGGACACTCTTAACCACAGCTCAGAACAAATCCCCATCAGATTACTAAGTAATAACGGAACTAAGAATACACCTACAGTCAGGCATTCAGTCTAATAATACACCATCATACCTGGAATGTCAGTCACACACAAAGGCTCATACATAGATGGATATTTGTAGACACTAACCCACAGAGTTGTAATCTGAGTATCAACACAGTTAAGCACAACACTCTGTGTAATTCAATATGAATTAACTTAAGTAGCCAAAAAAAAATCATTATCAGTGGAATTGTCAAAAAGAAAAATCATGCACAATTAAAACCACAATAAACCCATTGATTCATCATGTATTTACCTCCTTCTTAGAAATTGACCTAGAAATATTTTTTTTCATAGCCTGCTATGTAACTGTGTAACACAAGTGCGATTTCATCAAGCAAAGCTCTACCCCAACAGTGTCAAGCAATGACCATGAGATCATTTATGACCAAAATGTTCAGAGTTATAAATGAGTTACAAATAATAGTAGTGCTGTTGCAAACAGCTACAACACTGAATCTTTTTGCAGTTTGTATAAGTTTGAGATTTCATGCTATGTTCTAGTATTGTAGGATTTTCTCAGGTGGGTATCGCTCCAGAATTTGCTGTAGGTAAAGCCAGGGTATGACTGAAGTGGCTACAAGGGGGTGTCACCATGGTGTTTAGTAATAAATGCTAAAAATCAGCATGTTTTTGAAGTCCAAACCAAAATTTTCTGGTTGATGAAAGGTATCAATTAGGGGGTTATGAAGAAGGACTTTTTTCAGTAATAAAGCAGTGTTTGCTGAAGCACACTGTTCCTTCAGATACGGCACAGTGAGAATTATATATCTATAACATATAATTACTGTCTTTCAGTATGCTAAATTTAGTGTTCCATCTAAATAGTCTAATGGCCTGTTGTGCATTTCAGCTCTAAGATCCTGGAATATCTGAAACTTTTTTATTGCTAGTCTTTTGATGAACTTCCACTGATATAATTAGTAATGCAGCTCAAAAAGCATTCAATCACCTGAAGTACACAATACCTACACTCACACCCATATTGTAAACACACTCCATCATATTAAACCACGCACACGTCACACAAGTGTCAACATATCTGACCTACGATTTTGAAACTCAGACACAGGATAGGTTGGTAAATCAGGTCAGGATTGGCTATGGCTTAGTGATAACTGTGAACCTAAAGAAAAAAAAAACACAGAGTGAGAAAGAATGAGAGATGTATTTGTTACAGCTATCCTGGAAAATGTCTGACTTTTCTCTAAAATATCCTGTCTGTTCTGTTCCCTTCACATCATACCACATCCTGCTGAGTTGAGCAGACCATTCATCTGAGGAGCACATGCTGTGTGTGTGTGTGTGAGAGAGAGAGAGAGAGAGAGACAGAGGAGAGAGAGAGAGAGAGAGAGAGAGAGAGAGAGAGAGAGAGAGAGAGAGAGAGAGAGAGAGAGAGAGAGAGAGAGAGAGAGAGAGAGAAAAGACAGAGAGAGGTCACACTCAGGTCTGAAGTTTCCATTATCCATTATATTGCTGAAAGACATGTTGAAAGTGCGTGTGTGTTTGTGTATGTGTGTCAGACAGAAAGAGAGTGAGTGAGCGAGAGAGAGAGAGAGAGAGAGAGAGAGAGAGAGAGAGAGAGAGAGAGAGAGAGAGCTCTCAATATAGGAAACTTTGTGTTAATCTTCAGGAGGTAAATCTGGTTATCTCCTGACACATAGAGACACACACGACACACACGTTCATCCTCTTAAGCTTCTCTGTAAAAGTCTGTGTGTGTGTGTGTGTGTCAGGACCTTCCATACCATGCTGGTATATATTGGCAACTCTAAATTGCCCAATGCTGTATATATGTATAAATGGAGTGTGCACTGACCTGGTGTCTAATCCAGGGTGTATTTGTGCCTCGATCTCTGTGTTACTCTACCATGACCCAGACCAGAATGAAGAAGTTCATGAAATATTGAAAGAATGAATAAAAATTAAACAAAGTAGTGATAGTTAAAAATACAGTCAGTGATTTTGGTAGCAGAGAGATAAGTTCAGTGTTTTCTCTAATGCAAAGCCCCAGAACATACACTACCTAGGGCAGAATACTAGTCCTAGTGGAGAAGATTTCTGATTTGACAGGCAACATGATTGATTTGACAGGCAAAGTGAGACACCTGCTTTTGCCTATTGTTACTGATGAATTCTTGTGTAAAATATAGTATACGTAAAATACGGTTAGATAGCAGCAACAATACACATTATTATGAGTAAATGAAATGAATAAAAATAAAGTAATAAACCAATACCTTTATACTGAAAACATTAATATTGTGACACACTTGTATAATTTATGTAATATAAAATGCTGCAGTACATATGAAATATCAAATATATTAAGGAACTAAAATTCATATGCTGTTTTCTAGGAATTTGGCAATAGCAGTATATACAACTTTTAAGTTCAGAGTAGCATGTGAGCTCTAATTGCCAGCTGCTTGCAAAAAACCAGACCTTCAGCCTGTCAGCCCACTCAGATCTCCATGCCTCATTTCCAAGAACACTCTGAACAGAACTCGTTCTGGGTAAAGGGCCAGTGAACAGCTCTGAGTACACTGCTTTCTGAGGCCTATTGTTTCACTATCGAGCAGCCACACACAGAAGGTTGTCTCAGGAAGGCTGCCTGAGGAATTCCTTGCCTGAGGAGCGTATTCATCTCAGCATAGTGAGTGGGAGCGTGAGCTTCTGTGAGAGTGGGCCTAAAATTATGCAGCTCCTACTTTGCATGGTACAGAGAAGGATCTTATCAATATATTTTCTTTTTTCCCATTTTAGTCATGTGCGTCTCACACAGCTGCACACCCCCGCACACACGTCATTCCTCTATAGAGTTTGCTATAGCTGCAAACTTTACAGACTTTTTGACTTTAAGTTTAACTGGCAGTATGTTTTTAACATAATGCTTGTTGTTCAACAAACAGAACAAGGGCTGGGGTTTACTAAGGCGTATGCTCAAATAAGATCTTTTATCAATAAGTCTGCCCTTACTGAACCACCCATACCTGTGATATTTGAATAAGCTGATGTGTACTAAACACACAAGGACACACATTCAAAACACTTATGCCAACAATACGCCTTCTGAGTGAATATTAAAAGACAGAGAAATGTATTAAACATTATGTGCATGAAATCTGTTCAACATTGTGGCAGTGAGTCATCTCAACAAGCAGGCCAACTAATTAATCAGATGTTACTGTTCAATCATGCAGACATGGTTTTACACTGGATGATGCCATAAATGCACCAATGCAGGTATTAGATGGTATCCTAAGTCTGTGACCTATTGAACCAGTCTTGATGTATTCAGTGATGGAGACTTCAAAGCACTTTTTGTACGTCGCTCTGGATAAGGGCGTCTGCCAAATGCCAGAAATGTAATCCTCATCACCTAAAATCATTCACTCCTTCTTATAGCTATATGTTGTTCATTTTTCTTTATTTATATCTGAAAAACTGCAGTGTGCTTCACCAAACACCCAGCAGTATTACCAGTAAAAAGTCTGCATTTTAACACTATAATAAAGCGTGTCTGAAACATTTAAACACATTAGCAAATTGTAACTTTATTCACAAAACCTTTCTGTAAACACACACAGAGCCATCTTTACCAGCTTTTGGCTCCCAGCAACAGTCCTGCATGTGATGTGCTTGCTATGTTTCCTGTTCTTCGCAACCTTGCGACAGCTTCCCGATGCAGCTGTGAGAATGATTTCAATATATTATTCTTTTGTGAAAGGCATTCTTAAAGGGTTTCTGAAAAACATTTATGTATCATGTAAAAATAAGATGAAAACATTTGCATTTCCCCATTCATGTAGACATTTACTGCATACATTTGGTATGACTTGGTGTGTAAATCTCCTTAACAGAACCAAAATATCAATCAGTGTGTGAATATCTAGTATGTAAGTGAGGTGTATGTGGGAGGCCTGTTGACACATTACCATACCACTTCCCTTATTGTTACAGATGAATAGAGTATTAATTATAATAAAATTGCAATAGAAATTTGTAAATGATTGGAATTCATAATAAATGCACTTTTTAATAAATTATGTAAAAGGCTATAGGGAAAAATGAGTATAAATCTATTGATGCAACAACCATGGATATAGTATTATTTTGCCTTAAAATAAATACTAACCCTCTACACCTTCATCTTGTTACCATGTTACCTTTGATTGTGTCAGATATCTAATGCCAGCAACTCCTATTGTTGCTAAAAACCAGGAATTAAAGAAATGCTTAACCTCAATTCTTTTTATCACTAAACACCTAGTCAGTCATCCAGTCAGACAAACACATAGCAATTGTGTCATTAATGACACAAATGAATACAGGCCAAAATATACAGACCAACATGACTTATCACCCAGGGAGTACTCACGGAAGCTATGCCAGCGAGACGGAGACAGTGTTTAGAGAAAGGAATGTTGTGGCATGGCCTCATGTGCTGAGAGAAAGAGATAGCACTCTAAGGACTTAGGAGCAGATGAAGTGCAATGTGAGCCTGGCTTTAACAGAAATGTGATCATAATGAAGTAGGCCAACTGAGCAGTTGCTGTACAGCAGGTTTGGAATTTGTCAACTTACCTGAGATATTTCTTGAGTGTGTGTTTTTGTGTATGCATACCTGCAGGTCTATGTATATCGTATCATTTACTGTTTGGTACCAACACTGTACACATAGCCAAAAGCAGAAAGCTGTCTAACTCAGTGTGGGTTTTGTAAGTATTCTCTATTATTTCATGTTTGATTTCACATGTAGCAAATGAATAACACTGACCTGATTTAACATTCTCAGTAAGATTTTAGATGACACTGACAGACCCTTTCAATCTTTTAACCCCTTAAGCCCTTTAAAGATCTCTATCAGGTGGTGCCAGGGCAGCACGCTACCATTTTTAATTCAGTCCTGACTTTGGTACATTGTGATCTAACTACAGGGTAAGAAGGACTGAACATGAAGATTGATGGACTGGTAACCCACTAAGAACAAAGGCCAATTCTGGGGCTCAAAAATGCACTAGGGCTAGGAGTAGGGCTAGTTTTCAAATTGCAATCTTGTGTGTGTGTGTGTGTGTGTGTGTGTGTGTGTGTCTGTGTGTCTGTGTCTGTGAGAGAGAGAGAGAGAGAGAGAGAGAGAGAGAGAGAGAGAGAGAGAGAGAGAGAGAGAGAGAGCGCGATGATGTGTATACCTACAGTTGGGACTAGTGACCACTAAATGTCCATGAATGATTGTCAGAGTATCTGGAATGTTTTGAAAAAATGAGTTTAATAATGAGTATTACTTAACTGCTTAAAATGCATTGATACTGATTGCTGGTATCCTGTGCATTTATTTTGCTGTATGCTCAATGTAAGACCTGAAAATATGCTGTTCAAAATTTGAATATAGAAATATCCTCGAAATAGAAATGCTACTTTATCCTGTAGTCATATATATTCTTCTGGTCTTGATCTGAGCTGTATAGCTACAACCCTGCTATTTTGGCTAGCAAACATTTCACAAAGGCAAAATTGCATCATATAGCTTAGAATTCATGGTCTGAAGCAATATCTTTTAGCTAACCTGTAATATCATGCAGTGCTACATATTTTGTAGGATTTCAACATAGCTAACATCGCAAGGCTAGCACCATAGTCCAGATAAAATGTGCAGGTTCCTGTGCACATAGTGACAGTTGTACCTAGTTGAGGCTCAGCTGTACTTGAATTACAGTGACACCTATTACTGTCATTAGTTCAACATCACTGTGAATAAGTAAAGCCCTGCTTCAAATTGTCACCATCTCAACTCTTGTGAAGAATTTGAACAGATAAATGAGCAGAATATTTCACACACTTTGTAATGTGTTAGTACTTTGTTTATGAACTTACATCATCAGTTGTTAATGTCTGTGTCTTGGGATGTAATGCAGATGCTACGAAAGCTAGTGTGTTTGTGAAGTGTGTGTGACAGAGATATTTTATGTCAAGTCATACACACACTATTTTGTGTATATCTCTTATGTAATCAGCCTAGGTGTAGAAGTATAAGGTTCACAGGCTATACATCTGTGTGGGCATCTGGAGTTGTTTGTTTGTGCATAATTTATTGGTGTGTAATAGGGTTGTTGTTGTTGTGTGGAAATACTTTTCAAAGAAGCTGACATACAGTGCCTTGTGTTACTACTTACTCCCTTGATCCTCTCCAGCTCTCTCAGCGTTACTCTTGGCCTATTTGTACTTCTCCAAGGAGTTACCTGGACATTTGAATATTATGTCCTCATCTGTGCAGAACTGTGCAGCTGCAGTTATTCCATATTATTCCAGTTTTTAATAATGGATTAAATGCTGCTTTGTTGAAAGTTCAAAGGAATCTTTTTAATAGGCAAACACTGCTTGATACGTTTCCAGAATTTTGTCCTGAATATGTTTTGATAGCATCTGGGTCTTCATGATGATGTTTGTTATGTTCTCTAACAAACTCTGGGGATTTCAGGTTTACTTATTCTGAGATCATATGACACTTTAATTGCTGTTCTACTCCATTCAACCCCTTCTGATTGGTTGTACCAGACCTAATCTGGGTTTCATAGCAACAGCGATGAATACCTTTGCAATTATGACTTTTATGTTTAGTATTTAGAAATAATTTTTCAAACTATATTCCTCCCCCACTTCAATAATATGGAATATTTTAAGACAATTTATGACATATAATTCCTATTAAATCCATTTGAGTTCCTGTTTGTAATGCAACAAAATCATTGATAATGGAGTAAAAGTGCTGTAACAGTGCACTATAAAAAACGTGAGCACTTTCTGGAGTTGAAATCTCATTCAACTGTCAGGGTAAAATCCTGTGCACATATTTAACATCTAAAGTGAGTCATTACAGGAGCCCATATGTCTGTGTTTTCCATTCAGATTATGTGAGCAGTAGAGCAGTTTGTCTGTATGCCACAAAAGCGTAGCTGTAATGTGTATGTGAGTGCATATGAGGACACATACGTATACAACTGCAGTCAAACACCCCTCTTTTTTATCCTCTCAATAGATGGAGCTGCACCCCTTCTCCGTCTCTCTTTTTCTTTATGCACCCCTCTATCTTACATCATTAGTCTTTTTTTTTTTTTTTTTTTTTTTTTTACAAAAGATCCATCTCCTTTTTTGGCCCAAAACTGTATGCTTTTTCATAATCTGCCTACATAGCTGTTATTATTTTATACAGTTTTTTCTACGCATATACACAAATAGCTTTATTTCAGATATGATTTGTGTTTGCATATGAACACTTACACAGCACTGTGATATTACCATCTCTTTCATGTACTCTATATTACTCTCAGTTAGGACTAGAGAAGTGCCAGTGAGGCTGAGGGATATTGAGAGAGTGTCAAGGTGATATGAGCTATGGCTGATTGGTTGAAATAGGGTGATGAACATTCGGATTGGTTGCTGATTGGCTGTACGTGCTATGTTCTCATTGGCCAAGACACACCTGAGACTTGGTGCTGCGTCAGTACCAGCTGCAGTGAGCACAACGGAAAAATACAAAGTCATAATGCTTTCAACTCTGGCTCCCTGGCTGGAAATAAGGACACACATGCACACACACACGTATGTATTTACATTGACGTGTCTCACTATAGTTAAATAATTCTGTGCCAATTGTTAAGCATAGCCCTTACTAATTTAATTTCATTTAAAATAAAACATTTATCTTGTTTGTTTATTTGTTTGTATGGTTGTTATATGTTTAAGAACAATCTTTCCTTTGACATTGCCAAATGTCTCCACAAGGTCAAAGCTGTGACATTTTCACATATCCCTATAATTCTAGGTACATTTGTTCCCAATAAAGGGAATCCAACACACACACACACACACACACACACACACACACACACACACACACACACACACACACACACAGAGTTGTGCACACAGCTGTGCTATTTGCATTCTCATTAGCATGACTGAGTGGAAATTATTTGCAATATAATTCAGTAAGTGAATGAGAGTGTGTTTTTGACAGTGAATAATTAGCTATTCTTAATAAAGAGAAAAGCATAACGAGGAGTTATAATTGGACTGAGGTTTTATGAGCACACAGCTTAAGGCATCACAGAATACTGTTTATAAATGTTTTCCATTATAGAAAATACATTTAGACCACAAATATATAAAAGAATACAGTTACAGTGAATCATCTACTCTGTATAACACTGATTACTACATTATTTCTTGCTAAAAAAACCCCAGATGTATTTTTGTGCACCAACAATCTTTTCTTTTTTTTGGCACTTTGGCATAAAAAATATTATATGCTTTAAAAGACATATAAGCACTGCAATGATGCAGAAAGAAAAAAAAAACAATGCTGCATACCAACCATGATCAAAAGAGGGCTTTATGTTTATCTGGCAGCAATGACCCAGTTAATCCCCTTGAATGACATCGACTCACTCTGATGCTATTAAAACATGTTCCCTGCCATAATCCACCCCCTGCAGGGCTAATATCATCTGCCTCTAAAATTAATATCCTAAAACTGCAATAAAAACAGTAGAGGAATATGAAGGAGATGAAGATGGAGAGGAAGTAGCATACGGAGATAAAAGAAGAGATCAGATGTTGGAAAGGGCATGAAGAATGAAAATACAAGATAGAAAATGAAACAAGGAAGAAGTAAACATGCCTAAATATATAGCAGAAAGGCGGAAAAGAATGGGAGTATGATAGTAAGACCTGAAATAGTGGAAAGTTTGCAGAAAGAAAGGCTTATCAGCTGCATCCACAGAAACTGGCCTAAGAGTCTGGGTTTTTTGTTCTGTAGGTGATGGTACCACCCACAGGCATTATGCCTTGTTCAAAACTAGGTTGGTTGCTGTAATTCTGAATATAAGTTGTTTTCAGTACAACCGCCATTAAATTTAGAACTAGCCAGTGACATGCTTTTTTAAAATCAATTTCTCAAGTTTCTATGACAACCATAGTAGGCATGCAGTCTCAGATAGGATAAAGATATCAAGCGTCCTAATCCAGGATGCTATCAGTATAACTAGACACTTTAACAGCAGTTTTGTAGGTGTTGAGCTGATATGATGTTCAAAAGGTTTGTTTTTCCTGTACATGTTCATTTGTAATTCATTTATTTACACAGTATAGGCCAAAGTATGTGGACACCTGATCATCACACTCAGATGTGGTTCTATCCCAAACTGTTGCCACAAATTTGGAAGCACACAATTGTATAGAATGTCATTGTTTGTTGCAGCGTTACAAATTCCCTTCACTAGAACTAACAAGCCCAAACATGTTCCAGCATGACAATGCCTTTGTGCAAGCTCCATGAAGACATGGTTTTCCAAGAAGAACTTGAGTATCCTGCACAGAGCCCTGATTTCAACCTCACTGAACACCTTTGGGATGAACTGGAATGCTGACTGCGCACCAGACCTTCTCACACAACATCAGTACCTGACTTCACCAATGCTCTTGTGGCTGAATGAACACAAATCCCCACAGCCATGCTCTAAACTAAGCTGGAGGATATTGGAGAATATTATAACAGCAAAGGGGGACTAAATCACTGCACATAGTTTTCTGCAAACAGAGGAGGGTGTTCAGTGGAAGACTTCTGTTGCAAAGCTGTTCAACGGACAGACTTAGGAAATCCTTTGTTCCCAGAGCCATTTGGCTCTTCAACACCTCTCTACAGGAACATGGTAATGTGGCCTGGGAGATCTAGGCTAAGGCTTGTCTGCTATATGCATCACGGTGCTACATGTATAACTCTTTCATCTGTTAGACTCAGGGTCTGCTCAGTTACTCTCACTGTTGCATATCTTGCCATTACAAAGAGACTCAATTTTATTGTCATTTGCACAATTACTCCCCCCCTTTTTTTGCACAATTACTCCCCCCCTTTTTTTGCACAATTATTCCCCCCCTTTTAAACTGTGATTTGTATACTTTATTTATATGTTTCATATATATATCTGTAGTTTTGTTCTTAGCATTGCACTAGTAACTTCTGGTCAGTTATCACATTACCCTGTGTATACTGACTATATGTAAGATATACAGTGTGCAATCTACAACCTGTCTTTGTGTTACTGTCTCTATTGCTGCTGGATATCTGGAATTTCCTTCGGGATCAATAAAGTATCAATCAATCAATCAGTCAATCTGGAATGGGATGTTCAACAAGCACATATGGGAGTGAAAGTCAAATATCCACAAAGTTCTGGCTATATAGTGCATGTATGGCATCTATTATTATTATCAATGTCAAAAGTTTCTTTGTGATGCTGTTAATTAGCTATTAGCGTTGCTTCATGCAATCCATTTTCACATTTTGCTGCCAGAACATTTATTATGTATGTGCAACTTGAAATATTATCTCGAAACATAGGTTGTGCTGCATGAATGAATGAATGTATGTCCCACTTGCTTTATTGAATTTTCTGCTTGTGTTTATGTTGGTTTCCTCCAGAATATAATGCTGTCTCGCCCCAAGAAACATACCCGTAGGCGTTGGATTAGCAAACTTAATTTCCCCTTTGTGTAAATGACTGTGTGCAGTAGGGTGTAATAGGCCCAACCCAGAAAAATGATTACTGAAAATAAATGAACAAATAAATGTATTACACCTAGAGTACTGATCATCAACCCTGTACCATGAGACTCACCATCTTACAGAGCCCTTCCTTCAATTTCAGAAATTCATCTCTGCTTGGCTGACACAGTTTTATTGGACAAGATTTGGGACTGATTCCTGTATGAAGGTAGTTCCACAACAAAAGGGTCATTAATCACTGCTTTAGAGCATTACTATAGTCAATCAAAGGCAAAAATTATAAATAAATACATTCTCCAGAAAAGAAGTAACAGATGCAAGAGAGGACAAAGTGTTCAGGCTGAGCTTTTGGCTTTACTGGATAGTTAAAAGAATGACAAGATGTGTTGGGGAATGCAAGGAACGAGGGAACATAGAGCATTAGAAATCTAGAGCATTACTGTACACCCTCAAGCTTATCTATCAATGTTTCCTTAACCTTTTTTGCCTTGATAGTGACATGGGATGTACATCATCAGAACAATTTATGAATATCACTCAGGTTCAAATTACAATAGTTTCCATGTGCACTGAAGTGGAATAAATGGCAATATTAAATTGAACTGCATTCACGGTTCTTTCAAAATACCAGGTCTTGAATACTGAAGTGGTATTAGTTGTCCAAGAGAAACTGTCAATGCTCACTATGTTACAATGTTTAGACCAGCTACAGTTTGATGCCATAGTTGCTCTGGCACCTTCATTAAAGGAAAGCTGAGTCATGTTGATATTTTCAGTGTAGTGTATCACTGTGTGAGCGAGTTGCTCGGAAGGTTTTCAATGCTTTACGTGCAAAATAAAATTCAGCTTGTAGATAAGTTATTTCTGCATCAGAACCAATGCCAGAGAGAGAGAGAGAGAGAGAGAGAGAGAGAGAGAGAGAGAGAGAGAGAGAGAGAGAGAGAGAGAGAGAGAGAGAGAGAGAGAGTCAGATAGAGAGCATATTTATTCTCATGAGACATGGCACACAGCAATCTACAAGATGCATTTCATAATTTAAAAACAACAGACAAGATGAAAGAGGTGACTGCAGTCTCTGCACTGTGGAGAATGGTGTTAAGGAGGGTAAAGCATCTATGAAGAGGAAAACATTTGCTTTGAGCAGGAGGTGGGCTGACACAGAGAGGATCTGTGCCAGAAATGCTTATGTCTGTGCCAAAGCAGAGGCACGATTTAAATATAAACATGGCAAAGGCCCAACAAAAAGCAGTGAGAGCTATGACCTCTTAGGGAGAAACACAGACACAGGAACAGAACAACGGCTCATGAAATCCCAACAGAGGAACCTGGCTTCCCAACGTATTTCTAAGCAACTGGTTAATGCGAAAACATATACACACATATCACTCTGCCTAGATCGCAAACACAAACACACCTGTCTGTCCTTTTCTGTTTGTTCTGACATCATTAGTGTGTCAAGTTAAAGTCTGTGGCACAAAAACTGCCATACATGGATATGGTTCAATTCAGGCTACGCACTTTAATTGTTTGTCATTAAACAGTCGGAGCCATTCACCAGCATCAGTATGCATGTATACTGGTACTGATATAATAACAGAGCATGATGGAGTAGAATTTCATCTATTCATATGAGCAAAAAGAGGCACTCCCAATAGGTCATACAATGCACAAACAAGCTATGCAATACTCTCTGAATATCAAAAAAGAAGACAGATGAGAAATCAGAAAACAGGACAAGATTATAATGGAGGGATATCTTAAATGGTTGACATCAACAATAGCCAAATCTCTGGCAAGAATTATAAATAAATACATTCTCTAGAAAGAAGTAACAGAGAGGACAGAGTGTCTCTCTCTGGGGCATTGGTGGCTCAGTGGTAGGTTTCTTGCCTATCATGTGGAAGGCCTGGTTTCGATTCCCAGCCAATACCTCAACCCCAGCCACTGGATGCAGTGCCGGTCCCAAGCCAGGAAAAATAGGAGGGTTGTGTCAGGAAGGGCATCCGGCGTAAAACATTTGCCAAGTTGTTGTGCGAACCAGTTGGTCCGCTGTGGCGACCCCGAACAGGGAGCAGCCGAAAGCAACTTCATCTTAAATGGTTGACCTCAACAATAGCCAAATCTCAGGCAACAATTATAAATAAATACATTCTCCAGAAAGAAGTAACAGAGAGGACAGAGTGTGCAGGCTTAGCTTTTGGCTTTTCTGGATAGTCAAAAGTTTGACAAGCATGTGTTGGGGGATGCGAGGAACGTGGGAACATAGAGCACAGAGCAGAGGATAAAAAAAAGCATGGGATCCCCTCTGAGTTCCACTGTTGCTGGAGTCATCCAACAATGTATCCATCTCCTCTTTCTGGAATGGATAGGGAGCTGTGTAATCAGAACCAAAATATCAGATGATATCTGTGATTAACAGCAGATGAGTGACTTGTAGCAATACACAGGGAAATAGAAGCCTGGATGAAGTAAAATCCATGCCCCCCCCAGCACACCGACACTGATGTAATCAGTCCTGTTGCTGTGTCTATTAAGGGCAGACATTTGCAGACAGTGAAGTAGGGAAATGGCTAATCTTCATTTAGACTTTTTCTCCTCCTCATAGCATCATTTTATCTGCATAAATCTGTGCATATTGTAGGTGCAGGTAGACTAATCTGATTAATCTGAATAACTAAAGATTTCCTGACCATTAACAAAGCCATCCTTGGGTATAAAAAAAATTACAAATATGTGCGCGTCCTGTCATCAGGCAGTTTATTGAGATTTATGGATGGATTATTGTCCTTGTTGGACTCAGCAGAATAAATTTTAAACCATGTTTTTGCTTTATCATTTTCTTAATAGCAGTCATCACTTAATACTTATCTTCAGACTGAGATCAACGTATCCATTAACAATTGCTCAGTACAAATCTTCTTCAGCAGGTCTGTCACCAGTTTCAAATAAATTTAAGATCACCCTCTTAAGCACACACACAAACACACACACACACACACACACACACACACACATGCATGTGTAGGTAAATATATTGCCCTACCACACCTCTCCTAAATGTTGGACAGATATTGTCATCTCATCTTCTATTTCATGCTTATATCACCTTATCACCTTCACCTTTATCACCTCTTTCAATTGCCATGTGGGAAAATCAGGGAGTTTGTCATTCCATTCCAGAAGAGTGAACAGTGATCTATGGTGGGTGATCCCACAGAGGTAGAATTCCCAGGCCACTGACGTAAGTGCTTAATTCAGCTGAAGTCTCCAGCACAGCAGTGGAAGTATTCTGTTGCTGCCTCTTCTGTAAATCTTTATGCCAGCAACACTGACTCACAGACACTAAGTACTTTCACACTCTACAATTTATTGTTTAAGCAATTTGATTAATCTTCCCCTGTGGTTCATTTCAGTTTAGGACTTTAGGATAGAGGAAAACCTCTATCTGTAAAAGCCACAGACTTTGTGATTAGAAAGCAAGCAGTGAGGTTCAGATTTTCCCTCATTTCCCTCAAATTTCCCTCATTATTAATTGGAAGTTATTTGGAGCAGCTGGCCAACCGGACAGTCACTGTCACAGAACTAGAGGTCCTGTGTGGGATAAAAGGCATCCTTTCTCCATCAGACAGAAGCCATTTTTTAGTAAAAAGGTGCCTGATTGCTCACTTGTAGTTTGTTTTTTTAGGGATAAATAGTGGGATAAATAAGTATAACTAGTAACTTAACTTTAAACTTAATCATTTTTTTCTATGTTTCTATACTTCTCTAAAGCTGCTTTGAGACAATGTCCATTGTTGAAAGCTCTATATAAATAAACTGAATTGAATTGAATTGAAAATAAGCCATGTAAAGGATTTTCACTATTTTATGGTCTAATAAAATAAAGGATATTTTGAAATGAAGATAAATAAAGATATTTTTTTTTATATTTTGGCCTGCACGTCAAGTTTCACATCTGGAAGAAAACAGGCATCACTTATTTTTTGGCCAATTCCATTCATACTTTAAAGTATGGTGTTGGTAGCAATATAGTGTGGAAAAGTTTTCAGTCTCAGAGATTCCAATGGCATATTGTATACTGCATTCAGATGGGCTTTTACTGTATGAAGTGGGCATGGTGGTTAGTGGTTAATACGTTTGCTTCATGGGGTTGGGGGCTTGATTTATCCTGTGTGCGTGGAGTTTGCATGTTCTCCCTGAGCTCCAGGGGTTTCCTCCAGGTACTCCAGTTTCCTTGCCAGTACAAATACATGTGTTGTAGGCCGACATCTCTAAATGGTCCATAGTGTGTGAATGGGTGTGTGATTGTTTGCATGATTGTGCCATGTGATGGGTTAACACCCC
>JAUCMX010000001.1:16264370-16294370 GCA_033459395.1 Hemibagrus guttatus
ATATTAGGAATATTAAATTAATTAAAATGGCCCCAAAATTACAATGGGAAATTGACAGACCTGTGTTACATAAAAGGTAGATTAGATTTGGTCCACCTTTGGCTGCAGTGCAAACTCTAGCAAAGTTGTAAACTGGGTAGGTAAAAATCCTGAGAAAACAATTTGGTTAGATGAGTGAGGTGAGGTCAGTTTACTAGTAGGGAATGTACTGAGTGTTACATAAAAAATTGGACAGAACAATTGAAGTTCTAACATGGAAAAGGATAAATCTACATGACGAATAAGGTGGTACAGCAGGTAGTGTTGCCGCCTCTCAGTGCAACTGTCTGACACACTGACGCTGATTAAGATAATACTATATTTACATTGGTTCTCACTATTATAATGAAAAGATCATCAGTCGTAAAGAATGGTATTACATTATTTAAAAAACATGCAAAGGTAACATACACTGGTGATGACTGACTTTGTCAACAGTGAGAACACTGATAGGTAGTCAAAGCTCTGAGCGTGGAAATTTCTGTACCAGGAACACAGAAATGCACACAAAGATTAGATTATTCTGAAGAGCTAAACAAACAGCATCATATCAAGCCACTTATACTCCAGTGTAGAACAAAATGGCTCAATATGAGTCACCATATTATACATCATTTTTATCCTGATGGGAGTAGTCTCTTCCAAGATGAAAATATTTACATCCACAGGGTTTATTGAATTGTTTAATGGGTAAGAACATGGATACATCTTACACTATGGCCTTCACAGTTAACAGATATCTAGCCAAATAACTATGGGTGATTTTGGACTGATATGTTCGACAGCACTCTTCAGCACCATCATCATAACATGTACTTAAGGAATATATTTAGAAAGAATGGCATTTGTTTATCCGGTATAGTTCCTGAGATGTGTAGAATCTATGCCAAGGCATATGGAATGTGTTCTGATGATCAGAGGTACCTTATTAAAATGATTTTTTCCTCCATTTTTATCATTGAGAAAGCTCAGTGGTATAGTAGCCTCCTCATAGCTTCAGAGTCCTGGGTTCAATGCTGAGCTTGTGTTACTGTTTTTGCTTACAAAAAGAAATAAACATGGATCAATGTATTTAAATTAAGAGCAGAATTTCCACTTAAGTAAAATACCTATTTACTCAGAAACTACACTGACCTATTAGTGCTTTTGATTGCACAATTCTTTGTGACTATAAAGTGTTGTAGAAAGGACATTATCAACAGTTACATTATTTACTGTCCAGTGTCACCCATATGAGCCTGGGTTCCCTTCTGGGTGTGATTCCTCTCAAGGTTTCTTCCTCATATCATCTCAGGGAGTTTTTCCTTGCCACAGTTGCCTCAGGCTTGCTCCTTAGGGATAAATGTTAGAGATAAATAGTAACTTAACTTTATAATGTTTCTATACTTCTGTAAAACCTATTTGAGACAATGTCCACTGTTAAAAGTGCTATACAAATAAATTCAATTTAATTGAATCTATTCAATTCATTTTCAACTTTTTGTTGTATTTACAAATTTTGACCCTAGAGTCCATCAACTGTTTGGAGTTTAGAGTTCTACATGTTCTTTCTACATTTACATGTGTTCTCCACTTTCCTTCATCAGTCCAAAAATATGCAAGTAGGTGGATTGGCTATGTTAATTTTGCTCCAAGGAATGAATATCTGTGCACAATGCCCTGTGATTGGCTGAAATTCCTTCTAAGGTGAATTCTCCTGCTTTCTGCCAGGTGTTTCTGGGTAAGACCAGATCCAGACAAACATGCTAAATCAGTCAATAAAGATGAATACATGGTTATCTTTTTCACTGATGGCATCATCTAGCAAGAAAAGTAAAATGAAATGCAGAAAGTGGATGATTTTTGTTGGCTTCCATCTCAGTTTGGTTTGCTTGCTATCTTGTAGTCTGAAATGTGTGTCAAATCACAGCACATGCGATTTCCTGACCCCAAAAGTAAAAAGCTTCTTTCATGCTGTTACTATGGCAATCATGATAGTTCCTGCCTCCAGTGATACATCTTCATTCCCTACTCTCATTCTTGTGTTTCTTTTCCATCCCTGCTTATTGCTGCCATCTTGCCTTTGCCATGGCTTTCTTCTCGCCAGGGTTTTCTTGAACTGTGTGTCGGTTACTGTTATGTAAGCCCCTAAATGGAGGCCAAATGTGACCAGTGCACCAGTATGAGCTCGATGATACAAACTAATTAGAGCAAATTTACTAAACAGTGCATTTTATTCAAGCCATGCCTCAGCTTACTGATTTAAGTGAGTAAATTGAATTAACCAAAGTGTGTGTGGATGCATGTTGACACATTTCCGTGAAGTTCCTGGAAGGCCTTATTAAAAGGTTCATGGGGAGTCGGATGTAGAGATGGAAGAGAACAAGAACACACACATCTTTCCTCTTTCAGTGGTCTTTGGATGTCTGGACGGCACCTAAAACATTTACCCCTGACCTGTACATTTCCTACTGGTCTTTGTCTCAACAGCATCAGGCTCATTCACCCAAAGGTGATTACATCAATAGAGAGGGGAACACATGGGAAATGAGACAGAGAAAGACAGAGAAAGAAATAAGGAAAAAGAGAGCGTCCATTCACTTCTGTGAATGGGTATGACGCAAATTCTTGGTTGTTTTTGTGGCCCCGGCTGACCTCTGACCAACAATGTCTCTGTATCTAGGCCCACACTTCTGCCAGATTCAAACCCCCAAAGCCTTTGACACTGCTGCTGTTAACAATAGTTAGATTAATTGTTAACACATTAACAGTTTTAATATAAACACATCTTTAAAATAGGACATCAAGCTATATGTTTAATAATACTTATATATGACAAGCCTCTGGCTGTACATGAGTTTAGCCCACAAATTATAATCTTCGCTTAAGAACTATTACATAGTACATGGAATAAAATTTACAGATAGGATAAATATATCTATTTAAATATACAAATAAAAACTGAATATATCGACAAAAGAAAAAAATAGCAATAGGGTATATGAAAGAAATATTATACATTTTAAGAATTCAGGAGCACTAAGAGAGTGATGTTAAGTTTTTTAGTTTTTTCATTTTTAATCGTTAAATAATGTAGAATATGCTACACATTAAACTTACAGATTTTTGTCAATTCATTGGTTTGCTGCTGTTGCCCTTTTCTCTCTGCCAATGCAGAGGAGTGTTACGAATTACATATAACTCAAGACATGCACTGCCATTTGATTCCATACCACTGAAATCTAATAAAACATTTT
The DNA here is from genome assembly GCA_033459395.1 of Hemibagrus guttatus. NCBI lineage: Eukaryota > Metazoa > Chordata > Actinopteri > Siluriformes > Bagridae > Hemibagrus > Hemibagrus guttatus. The sequence goes on from JAUCMX010000001.1 coordinate 16,267,646, forward strand.
CAGAACTGTTAACTTTTTTAAATTAATTTACAGTTTTATTAAAGCCCATAATGGACATTCAGTGATCCCAATATAGCCTTAATGACTGTGCAGGTAGTGGCTTTTAGCCAGTGACATTGCACTCCTGTGGTCATTTGTTCAAAGCTTACTAAAAGTGTAGTGAAGGCAGGACCTGCTGGTGCCGCACCTGTTATAAAATAGCTTGTGTATCATATTGTTGTGTGCATGGGTATTGCTAAATAAAGCACACACAAGTATGCTCAATGCTTTGCTTTCGTAGACACTTAAGTGAATAATTTACACTAAGTTATATGTGCTTTACTAATTGTTCTTCAGTGTCTTCTCACATGAAAAAAAAAATTCCATAATCCTGGCTACTTAAAACACATGAAAAATTTAAGAAGATATTTCATTCCTGTTGAAGGGCAGGATCTTTCCTTTTTTAACTTACTGATAGTCAGAAAGGGATTTCTTTCTATTTTTTTTAAAGCTGTTTTCAAGCTTCCTGTTGTCATAGTCTAACCCGAGGCTATGGGACCCGTTTTTTCGGACTGTACTCTGTTTGGACAGATGTCTGGACTGTTTGAAGCACAAACACAAATACGAGAGCTCAATATCAACATGTCCAAATTAGATTTTACAGCCTATCACGCCACCCAGTGGTAAATCTCATTATTTAATTAAACCTTTCCCCCCTCTCCTTTTTATACGTGTTAGGAACAACTGACGTATTATATATATATATATATATATGACCACAAAATGTGTCAGTCCATATGCAACTTATGCTATATATATATATATATATATATATATATATATATTTTATGTGTGTGTGTGTGTGTGTGTATGTGTGTGTGTGTGTGTGTGCTGTTTAGTGTTTGCATTTTAATTTGGTGTTATCTAGCGATGGCCAAACCTCCAATTACGCCATTAGATATTATGATGCATCTTTGATCACAGACTGTACTGGCGAACAAGGTGTGTTCTGTTCCTGATTAAAGCACTTCAAAGCAAAAACAAAGCCGTTACTTGACTATAGGAAGAAAAGTGGACCGCCTCCTGCCGAAACCCGGGATCGAACCAGGGACCTTTAGATCTTCAGTCTAACGCTCTCCCAACTGAGCTATTTCGGCGTGGAAAAAGGGGGTCCATGTAATTTTATATAAGCAAATTGTTGAATATTTATTTTACTGTACGAATGCATATATATGGATTATATTGGATTTAAAACGCACTGGGTTCGTAGAAAAGTAGAGATTTGTAGTGATGATTACAAGGGAGATTATCCGCTATTCGTTAGCAGAGTTGCGTAACGTTTCTACATTTCACCAATAGGGGGCGTAATTTTCTAACACGTGAGTTTAAGAAGCGATTCAAAAACCACGTAAAGCTTTCATTTACAAAGAAGACAAACGTTTCATATTCCGATTAATCCCTAAAATTTATACAAGCCATAAAAAGGCAACGTATCCTTTACGTGCCTTTGGTTCCAATGTATCTTATTTAAATGGTAGGAGCATTGCAGATCCAGGACCCAGGCTTCACTCCTGAGCTAGGGTTAATATCTGTACAGAGTAATGTTCCCTCCAAGTTCTCCAGTTTCCTTCGATCTTTGAAAAAAACATGCCAGTAGGCAGATTGGCTACTCTTCCTATGTGAATGTAACTCAAAAATTGGAGCAATCAAGCAACAAAGTGGGGAAATGTGGATGCCTTTATGTTTGCTTTGTATTAGCAAATATCTATGTATGAACCACCTCCTGTATCATCTTTATAATGTCTGTATTATTGACTGATCCAAAGTAAATATTACTGAATACCGTATAACTCTTTTAAAAAGTAAAGAAGTAAAAACACTTTGTTTACTGTTGATGCTGTAGCCCTGTTGATTTAACGTTATTTTATTAAGAAGGACTTCTTGATTTCCTGTGTTTTCCTAGTCTGAGGCTGGAAATTCAGTTACAGATACATATTCATCCAAACTTGAATGAATATGTCAACATGTGTGCATGATGCCCTGCAGTGGAGTAGCATCTCATCTAGGGTGCATTCTCGCCACAGGCCCAATATGTCTGGGATGCTCTCTGGATCCACTGTAAACCTAATCAGGACAAAGCAGTTACTGACAATGAATGAATGATAAATTGTGTGAGGAGCTTGGTAGGTTTTTTATAATATAATGTCGTCATGGAGTTTTAAATCAGTAACATAAGTCTGTAGGAGGAAACCGCAAATATGACAGAAATTAGCAACGGTCTGATGTTACATTACACCCATGAGAAACCTGTACGTGCAGTTTTACAAGCCTGTGCAATTACATCAGTTTTTGTGTGTGTATGTATGTGTGTGTGTGTGTGTGTGTGTGTGTGTGTGTGTGTCTCCCTGGTGGTACAGCCTACACACTGCTTTCATGCTATTTTACTGGAAACACAGACCAATATCCCACATTGCCAAACTCACAAATGGTTGTGTTTTAGAGGGAAAGAAAGTGGAAATATTTAATGTGTGTGAATTGTTGGTTTATGTGTTTGTTTATTTATTTATTTTTCCCATTAGGATGCACCGAGTTCTATCTATACATTTCTTCTTATATATGAACAAACACACTGTATGAAGATTATTATTATACAAGAGGCTATGAGGGATGACATCTCATCAAACGAAACTGTGAAATTTATTGATACACACATTTCAAACATACGTTTAAACAGCACAATGACATTATTGTACAATAATTACAGCATTATAGAACATGCAGTGCATGGTCAAAGGATGTGCATCAGACTCAACACAAACAGTGTATGTGCTGAAAAAGAAACTTAAATACCCGACAAGATTATACTGTGATCCTGTAGATCTTGTGCCACTGACAATTTATAACGAAAAATAAAACCTCCCTCTGATCTTCTCATCTCCATATGGACTCCAAAGAAACCAGCTAATGTGTGATCAGTCTGGGGAGGTGTGCAGGGGCCTCCTGGGAATTTTTTTCTCTGCCATCAGAGCTGTTTAAACATTTTATAATGATGTGCAGAATCATATGAGGCCCCATTCAGTTTATCTTTATAATATATTTTCAGTGACAGCTAAAGAAAACTAATCTAGTCTTACGCACCAATTATCATATATAATGATCATATATAGCCCACGTATAACAATTGGAATATAACTATACAAAGTTTGGTTTTATTGACAATTTATTGACCTTTATCCATAGACAATATTCACTGAGCCCACTGGAAAGATCACAATTTTCAACACAGTTGTATGTTAAAAGGGCATGTGAGGTATTCTGCATGTAGAGTTTAATATTCAACTTGCTTATGGACCTGCCTATTATAGTGTTTTCTTATACTGTCTCTGTAAACATGGTACTGTCTTTATAGACTTACCACATACTACTCTGTGGCTATAAACATTTACTGTATGTACAGTGATAAGCATCTACTAAACACTTATTGAAGTTATAAATAAATATGTTAACGCACATCCCGTGTGTTTAATTGCTAGCATGTACACTGACCCTCAGCAACGCGCGCTGACTAAAACTGAACTTGTACACTAACATGAACCTAGCATTTTAGCCAGGGTGTACACCTTCATTTTGAGGTTTCCGCATTCCGAAAATAAATCAGCAGAGGAACGTATCACCTCCTAAGCAGGAGTCAGACTTTCCTTGGCAGAACAGTCATTTTCTTTGCAGAAGTAATAAGTGATAAATAATGTAGCATTTAGGAACACTTTCATTCCCTGTGGAATGTCCATGTGGAAAATAAACAGCACATTCAACACCACAGTACTCTTGTGAAGAGATATAAGGCGTGGTCTGGAATGTTTTTGCCCTTGTAGCAGAGAATGCTTTCACATGCATCCAAATGATAAAGTATAGTTATAGTACATATAGTTTACTGTAAGCTGCTATTGAAGATTTAGTGCCTTGTTGAGTACTCTCAAAGAGACAAGTTTACCATTATGTAAACATGGACTCGAGTCCACATTTATAGTCCATATCTAACTCAGTGTGAACAAATGTGTAGGTGTATAAGAGGAGGCCAGGGTCGAGTCTAGATAACTGAGCGTGCGAGCTTTTGCATCAGCTCTCTCCTCATGCTCTCCTCATGCTTCGCTGGTGATAGTAAAAATTTCCTAAACAACAGTTGCTAAGGAGGCCCAGAGGTGGCTTCTGTGCCTTATCTCTAACAAGAATGCTAGTTAACAAACAAATGAGCTGCTTAATTGGCACACCTGTGCCATTCTGCACTTGACTTCAAGTTGCAAATATTGCAGATTAGCTTATTACTGAATATTATACAATTCTGTAAAATATATTATGATATGCACAGTTATGCCTAAATAAATAAAATTCATATTGCACAATTACAGTTTGTATATTACAGTATATTACACAAACAAACAAACAAACAAACAAACAAATAAATAGGTCCTGGTATTTGCACTAAAAATGTATACTACAAATGAAAAGAAGTTTAAAATAGATCTTTCAGTAATACCCCAGCTTATTGTAATAACGTTCACAAAAAAATAATGCTTTTAATATGAGTAAAATGGTAAATAAGTGAACATTGTTAACATTGTAAATCTGCACACAACTTGCAAAGAATACACGTTAAAACATTTTTTAGCCCACTGATTATTATGAGTCTACTGATTGTGTTCATTGTGACCTCTTTATTAATAAGGGCAGCCCACTTCAAACTCTGCCTAATAAGGCCACAACACAATTTATTTTCTTGATGTGCTGTTGCTAGACGAATATACGAACCAAAGTTCTTGTTGCTTGAGTTCAAAGTGGTTCTGTTAGACATCGATCTGTAGCATCACTGCCTTCTAAACGAAACTTACGTCCCTGTCGTGGCTCTACCCAGGAATTGTGGATGACAGTTCCACCTGGGGAAGGGTCCACTTGCAGCAAGGACACCACCCGCTTCTTTACTTTGGTCCTGAGGGCCCGGCGGAGCTTCTGCCTGGTGAAGGCATACAGCATTGGATGAGATATGGTGGTGCCATAGGCCATGGCCAAAAACCACAGCCGCACTCGAACAAGAGCATCGCTGGGACCTAGAGTCAAGATGAGAATATTTGCCACAGATATAGGTGCCCAGCAGCCTAAGAAGCTGCATATAATAATTAGGGACATCCTGAAGACCCGTCGCTGACGCTCTCGCCTATCTCTGTGCCGCCTTACAGCTCTGCGAAGAGCAATGATGGCTGAAACTGATGCCTGAACACCTACAGCTGGAGCAGGTGGTGTCGCAGTGGTGGCACTAACCAATGGGGTAGAGGACAGAGGTGGAGGTGAGGTTGCTGTAGGGGTTGGGACTGGAGAAGTGATAAGCGGAGGATGTGTCAGCTGCTTGGTCTGGTTTGTTACTTGGGCTCCTCCCTCAATATCCGCTGGGCCCCCCTTTTTTTTCCGTCTCCTCTGTCGCCCTCTAGAGGTTGCTCCACTATGACGCTGACTCCTCCTCATGTGCGATCCAATACGAATGTTGAGTGCTCGAAGAATTCTTGAGTAAGTGAAGAGCATGACCACTACTGTGACAAAGAAAATGGGCACCTGCAGTAGGATGTGGTAGTAAATTCCGAGAGCTGTGTAATAACCTTGTCCTCCCACACAAAGTAGTGTCCTGTTACGCCAAGCTGGTGCCAAGGAGCTGCTGGCCAACCCATTCTCTGGCTCTGACGAGAAAAAGTCCACCTCTATGAAGGGGATGAAGAAAACTGCAAGAGACACGGCCCATACGGCAGCCAACAGAAGCGCTGCCCATCGAGGAGTGAGGAACCGGTTAGCAGGCCGCACAGAGATGTCATAGCGGTCCAAACTGATGACTAGCACATTAATGGCTGTGGAGATGCTTGCAAATGTGACACAGGCTTCATGGAAGCAGCAGGTAAGTTCCAGGTTGCGACCCGTTGGCAGCAGCACAACAACAATTGTTAACGGCAGACAGAGCACACACACAACAATGTCCAGGACGTGTAGGTTGACCGTTACCATGTTACTCACAGAATCGACCAGGTTGGACTGGGAGCAGTAAAGCACTAGCACTGTCAAGTTACTGCTAAAGCCCAGCACCAGCTCCAGTAAGAGAAAGCAGGTAAGTGACACCTGGAACCCAATTGGATAAGGCATGTGCCACCCAGTTTCGACACTTTCTCCTATTGGCCCCTCCACACTGGTGATGCTAGACAGCGTTCCAGCCCCATCACTGGTCTCCAGCTGGAGCTGCTGAGTGTAACTCTCTGTCCCCATCTTGTCTGGGTGCTGACCTCATGCACTTTGACAAGTCCTGTTGCCCCTCAAGCAGGACCATGACGACTGGCCCACAGCATAATGGGATCTCGTTGCCAGAGCACCATGCAGTCAACAAGGAAGGGGAAGGGAGTTCTAGAACAATAAGACACAAAAGATTTAGGCAGATAAAGGACAACATTTGCAGACACTGAGCAGCTATGCAGTTAACCCTGATCATGAAGGATGAGCTGAGAAAAAAAATCTTTAATTAATGTAATTCTTGTACGTTAGAGTAAGAAGTCTGATTAGCAGTTTTGTTTCCTGTCTGTAAAAGAACTGCTGCTGTGTCAGGATATAATCTTCGCACTAGCAATCTATTCTCTTCGGGTCTCTCTCTATTATTGCCTTGGTTATCAAAGAAAGATTTGTGCTGATGTTAGTGGGCACAAGTGTAGACTTCCAAAAACGGACACAGTCTCATTGCTGTATCACTGAATTGCTCTGAATGCCCATAATTGCTGAGGTATCCATAAATTTAGGTATTTTTCTATTTTTCTGTAGAGATGATATAGCGTTCATGTCTTGCAGCGCTACACTGACAATGCCCCAGCTGCTACATATGGCCCCGCCATTCAAACCGCTACACACCTACAGAATAATGAGCATCAGATGTTACAGCTTATGGAGAAAGGTTGCCATGTACTGCAGAACTTTCATACATCATGCCTTTAACTGCAGAGACAAGCTAAATGATGCAAAAATATGAAATATGTAAGTAAAATGTGACATGCTTTGGAATATTGAAGCATTGCATTGAATAAATTAATAAATCTCCAATGTAATATCAGAGACCCAGATTGTTAAAAAGCTGTATTAATATGAATATTAATGTGCCTTCAGCATATATAATAGCATCATAAATAGCCGCTCAACATTAGGAAAAGCACATTATTTCTTTGACTCTGTCTTGTTTAAATATATATATATTAAATTTTACATTTATATATGGAGCTTCTCACAAATGTACATATATTTACATAATATTTGTCATGTTAAAAAAGCTCAGCATCACACACAAATTACATTATTAACAACTAAGGGCAAACTGTTATTTATTTTAAAATGCTTTATCTGTTTAGGAATAGTACGCATTGCAGTAAGTCAGCAGGTGAACTTAACATTCAGTGTGTGAATAAAATGTCTCAGTTGATCCAATGGCACAAATTTGCTGAAGGATTCAGTAAAGAGCAGCTGCACAGTTTCTTAGGTCCTTATTGTTATTTCATTTAAAGAGCCTACAAAATGACATCCTATGAACCACATAGTCACTTGCGCCTGCTCTAAACTAATATTTTGTACTTACGTATGCATGAACCATATAAACATTTTCTTAGACTGATTGCCTACTATTCACTTCTATTATCGTTGCCATAGCAACAGGGCTAGGGGGTGATCTTAACAGGAGGCCAGATGTGGCTGAATGTTGCTGATGTGTTCTGCTTTTATTGTTTGTATCATATTACCAAAGTATCATTGCATGACTAAAAAGGATTAAAAACAGTTTAACTCTGGTCGCCTCAGGACAAGAAAAAGAAAAAGTAATCCTTTGTTCAGATACAGCAGGACAGAGCAAATGATTCGGGCACAAAAATAATGCAGCACAAATGGGCTGAATAATGAAGTAATATAGTTGTATATAGGAAATGTGAGAAAAAAAAATGCTTGCTGAGTGATATGGTTTCTCTCTCTCTGTTTTGGTCCCTTATCCCCCCTTTTTACCCTGTATCCTCATCTGTGTCTCTCTCTCGGTTCCTTATTCCCATTCTCCTGTATCCTTTCCTATTTCTCCCCCTCTCTGTCTCCTTTCCTCTCATCACCCATTTATCCTCTCCTCTCTCCCAGCTTGTAGTGCAGATTTTCAAGCTGGCTGAGAGCGTGAGTGGACTGCCTGATGTTTGCTGTGTCAGAGATGAGGACGCAGAGACAATAACTGACAAGCAAAAGGGCCCGGTGTTTTGCTTTCTCTCTCCTATTGTACTGCGGCCAATGACAAAGCACATTTGATGGGTTAAGTGTAGACATCTCCATTATTGATGCCTTCTGACAGCGGAATTGGCTTTGTGATTCTTGCTCTCACAACAGGACAATATGAAGAAAAGGTGGGGGAGAAAGGGGGCTGGTGGTTAGAGACATACTGAGGATGATGGGATGGCAATCTCATTTTACAGGTAAACATGTCACTCCAGGAGTAAAAACGTTGCTGTGGTTTTCTCGCTCAGACTGAAGGCACAGAGCTCCCAAAGGCCATACTCTCTCCCCCTCCTTAATCTGTTCTGTTGTGATAAAGCAGCATTATAGTCAGTGCCACAGTGTAGGTCAAACCCAAATCGAGCCAGCCAACATACTCCAGACCATCTGGATAAAGATACAATTTAATACCACCCAAGCCAATGATTTGCCAAAGGGAGAGTGGTTAAGTGTTGAAATAGCAAGGTTAATTGCAGTGGGTGTTTAAATGTTAGACAAATCATAGCTTAGGGGCAGGACCTCAACTGATAAAACACCCAGGCTTGTAATGTAGGGTTGTGTGAAGTAAAAGGAAACACATGAGAGGTGAAGTTAGAGAGGTGCTTTCTGAGGGATAACACAACACAGAATCGCTCCCACAAGTGAGTTCTCAAGATTACACTGGAAGTATATCAGAAAACTGTTTACACATTGTCTAATATGTGGCTACAGCCTCAAGCTCTGTTTCCTGTCTAAAGTTTAAGGTATACATCACTGCTAGGTTTATTCTACACGGTGCTTACAAATGAGCGATTAAAGACAAGCAGGTATTGATTTTCTGATGGCTTAAAGATCTAGCGCTTGTTTCTGTGACTATGAGAGAATCCAATTTAAGTGTCCTCGGACCCCATCCCCCCACCCCCAGGTCTAGAGCCTATCACTGACCATGAATTAGTACATATGAAAGGTGACAAAATGATGTGTGTAACTAGTGCTCTCTCTCTCTCTCTCTACAAGTATACATACAGTATAATAGTACATTAAATGCCATCAAATAAGAGATATAGACCTATACACACACACTATTATAAACTTATGTTAAATGTAAACTCATCATAAAATAATATAAAACAAATAAATAGTTGTGGGAGAGCTGTCAATGTCCTTTAGTGACTTTGGTCACTACAATGGATCTTACTTTGGACACTGCGCTCAATTACTTTGTATGTCCTTGATTATTCATATGATCTTATTTTTACCTTCTCTATGTATGTTAAGCTACTAAACTCTATGAGTGGGCATAAGTATATAATTGCTTAGTATCTAAAGTTAGACCCTCATTGCTAAAGCCTCTAAATACCTTATTCATTCTGACACAGCCAAGCCTTTTCCCAGTAATAGGAAACTGGATATACAGCGACTGTGTTGTCAATTGTGGTCTTGTTGACCACAATTGGCTGCTGGTGTGTGTGTGTGTTTGTGTGTGAGTGTGTGTGTGTGTGTGTGTGTGTGTGTGTGTGAGTCCCAGGTGCTGTTCTAGCTAACATGCACTTCCTAATGAAGTCCCCTGGTGTGTAGGTACACTATAGGCCAATTGTACCCAAGCAAACTGCAATCATTCAAAAAGTTTTATAAGGGCTTTACAGTTAGTCTGCTAACAACCAACACAGCACATGTTTATTGACATCTACTCAAGGTGAAGTCAAGTGTTTACTGTTACTGAATTTCTCATCAATAGACTCTGCTGTGGGGTAAAAATGGATTTAGAAAGAGGATGTTATTCCACACGAGTAACACACCTGCAAAAACTTCACAAATCGATTGCTCAGGCTGTTATTAAAGATTTTGAAAGACTTTATTTTATGTTACTTTGAAATCTTTGGCCTGTAGTGTTGGATGGTCTAGAAACCTGTTTTAAATACCTCTTATTTTCCATTCCTAGTGCAATGGTTTCACTGCGTAAGTCTCACCATAACCACTGACAGAATCAGTCAAATCATTTATTTCACATCAAGCAGTCACGCTAATCCAAGACTTGATGACACAGATGACTAAAGCTTCTAATGAAAGGCTAATTATCCTTCTCACATATGTAGTACAGGGGCACGTGTGTTGTGTTTTAGATTACACAAAACTGCAAGGTAAAAATACAATGCAACTGCCTGATGTGCATTCTCTGTTCTGTGCTGTTGTGTCAGGACACTGAAGAGTCTTTTACTCAGTGCACACAAAACACTTACTAAGAGCATTGAAAGCTTTACACTCAAATCACAAGCAAAATACTCACTATAATTCTCTATGCTTTTTTTTTTAAAAATGATATCCAATTTAATGAAATGTTAAGAGAACGACGTCGTTTTGACGTTCTGTGAGCTTGCCTCCTCATAAAAGAATGACCTCCCTCCTTTCAAACTGCCTGAGAGAGCTGATCATTCTGACACGCTGTGTTTTACAATGTCTATTTTGTTCACTTAACCAGATGGTAAGAGAGCCGCAGACATGTCTAACACAGTCTTTAGACACATGTGAATTAAAAAGTAGCACTGGGACCTCAGCTTCCAGAAAGGCACAGTCTCATTACAGGTTTCTCAGAATTCTAAATCATTTTCCTCACACACGCATTCTTCACAATTAAGATCCACTGACTGCAAAAGAGCATGATAAAAAAGAAAGCAATTTTCTTGATTTACTCCTGAGTGTAATGACATTTTAATTAAGAAACAGATGTACATTCATTATAATATGACAAAATGTGTCGTGTTTTCAAATTACAGACGGAATACTGGTAACTCTTGCAGACGGATGCATTCAGGGGCAACTGAACGTTAGAATACTAAAGACTGATAAAGAGTAAGAGATAAATATTTAAAAAAAAAAAGTAAGTAGAGTGTTATGCTGAACTCATCTGCCCTGTGCTCCTCCACACACCTCCTACTCATAAATCTCTCCCAGAAAGAGAGAGAACGAGATAGAGATGGCAGCCCACACAGACGAGTAGGCACAATATTTCATTACAGCTGAAACTATCCGCCATAAAACGTGACACCACTCTGTATCCTCATGCAACAAAATCACAACACCATAAAACACTATGTGTTGATGAGGGCAGGCGGTCCAGTATGTCATATTTCTAATTATGTGGTTTGCCCTAATGACTACTACAACTAAATAATAAGTCTCACAGTTCATTATTGTGCAAACTATAAAGCATCAAACCAACATCTATCCACAACCAATTATAGAAACAGCACCATAAACATCACCAATTATAGAAACATCACTATAAACCACAACAGAGTAATTCTGCATGCTAGACTCCTGTTACTAAGCTTCTCGTTTGTCAGTGACACTCAGATGACAACTTGTGCTCTGGTGGTGCTGCCCCTGTAGTCGTATGTGCTACGGCACACTATATCACCTCAATGAGTTCTTAAAGTCTGAATTCATTGTCAAACCATGTGACATGCAGAGAGGGTGGTGTTTCTTTTCTAAAGCACTGAATGGATGTTACATTGAGTTGTTTTCACAGCTAAAAAAGAATGAATTTCTGGACATATTTAGAACGCTTATTGTGTGGCTCAGATCAAATGCATGGCAGATGGCTGATTGCACTCAATTTACTTTCAAGGGAGAGGCTGCTATTTTTGGTGTACTGGATAAAACCAGACAAAATATTTTCCCCTTAAGTCGTAACAATTTTCCATTAATAACACCATTTACTTCTTATACAGTGAATAGTGATGTGATCTTGTCCCTTCACACTGTGCCACAATGCTGATCCCCTTGGTGGTATCTGGTGATGGTCAATAAAGTATGGTTATTAATACTTTCAAATCCATACACTTGGCCGTCTGGGTGAAGCCCACAGATAAGATCCGATTTGCCAGTAATGGCCCATTTTTGGAACAGAAATAGCCGTTCGATGAGACATGCACCCTTGAAAGCGTTCTAGTCATTTCAAGCCTTCTCCGGTCGCATTCAGCGAGTGTAGTATGAACTTACACACAGTGTGGCTGCGAATGGTCATGACCTTTTCATCCACAGTGTGAAAAAACAGAAAACCCAATTACGTACGTATGTGCACAGATTAATGCACAGAGAAGAAAAGTCCAAGCTGAAGAAACCTGCTTTTCTTTTTCTGCCACTGGAATAAAGGCCATTAATCATTGTACTGTATTACTATACTATACATCTTCATTATTTACCTCAGGAGGATTACAGACAGTAAACAATGAGCAGAACATCTTACTGATAGTGACAGATGACCTGCAGATAATCATTGTATAAGAAGGAAAATTCTTGGGTTCCAAATGAGAAATAATCTACACAGTGTTCAGAACAGCGACTCGTCAGTGTTTTATAATTAGAGATGACATAATATCACTTTTACTTTTCTAATACCAATACTGAAACCTCGCCTGATACCTAGCCAATATGTTTTATTTAAAAACTACTAAGCTTTAAAATGATTTTTACACTGAAGCACTAAAATACAGGACAAAATCACAAAAATAAAACACTTAGCTAAAATCCTGACTTACACAAACCTGCAGCTTTCACACAAAAATCTAAATAAAGTGTAAGCTATAACCATAAAAACAGGCTAAGTACAGTGTAAAGCATGAGCATAATAATAATCCCAACACAAATACACTAAAGTCTCTTTAAATGTAAACATTTACAGATCCAATAAACATATTCCAAATCCAATTCCAATCTTTTCCATTTGTTACAGGATCCAATCAAATTCAGTATTTATTCTCTGGTATCTGATGCACGATTTTCTGCTGGTATTGGCCTGATACCAACCCTGACTATCAGATTGGTGCCATCTCTAATAATTACAACTAAATGTCAACATGGAGACAAAATGAATCTGACAAATGCCCATTTCAGCACACGCACTGTGCTGAAATGGGCATTTGTAAGATTCATTTTGAAATACTCTGCCATAAAACATTCAGAAAACAGAAAAATGTCTGTAAAGCCATTGAGGCCAAGCTTTGGCATCAAATCAGTGGGTTTTCTTACATGAATATGCTGTTAAAAAGATGTGCATCAGATTACAGCAGCACACACTGAAGAACACATCAACACAGGTAAGAGGTTTGATGTCTTTTCTCTTGCTTTCAGATTATTGGACATCTGACAAGCCACTAGCTGTTTACACAGAGGCATATCATCATGATCATCAACACACACACACAAAACATGCTGCAACGAGGAAAATAGCAGCCAAATATGTGTCTCTCTTTATGATCATTTCAGATCATAGCCTTTGGTAAAAAACATTTTTAACCACTGATATGCACAAGCGAATATTACATAAAAACACTATTATAATACAACAAAAAAATATGAACTGACAAATTTATCGTCAGTGATTGAGAATTAGTAGGATGTGACAAGCTTTTGATGGAAGAAGCATTTCACGTCGGTTCCTATTGGTGTAAAATTCTCTGTAGAACTAACTGCAATTTTAAATGATGCAGAAATGAATCTCCAGCTTTGAGGATCTTTTATACACATTAATAATACAACACTAAGCTTTTGCAGAGTTTAAAATAGGAAATAGGTGGTATGCAAAAGCAGAGAGTCAGTGAAAGAGAGAAAGATAGATAGAGATAAAGGGAGTCTCGGACATGGAGCCATTTGGCTGAAATGATGAAGTTTCTTATCTAGAGAAAGAGGCAATTAGAACACAATTAATCTAATTCATCTCCTGGCAACGGAGTGAGCGAGGTAGCGAGGAAGAGAAAGATGAGAAGACAGTTTAATGGTAATAGATGTCTCTGTCTGTCAAGAGGTTAACTTCCATTCATATTGGAAGCACACAAGCAAGCAACCCTGTCATTGAGATTCCACTCCACTCTCAAATATGCTGTTCACCTCATCATCTTCTGCATAACCCCTTCCCTTTCCTCCACTGCACATATCATTTCATCTGGAGCTAGCCCCGTCTGACTTTCCTTCTCCAACTATGAGGTATTTTGCTCTGTCTCCTGGTCTGATTTGCCCTTACACTCCCTAGAAGTTTACACCATCTCACCTTATCCCTCTCTTTTTTTTGAGGTAGAGAAGGGATCGCTGCTGTCATCTCACAATACCCTTGTCACACAAGTAAAGTCTGAGGGAAGGCATAGATCCTTTTTCACAGTATGCAGGAAAAAAAAGAAAAAGAGAACAAGCGAGTTGTGGAATATTGATGCAGTATGAACCCTGGGATACAGCCATAAGATAAGATAGAGGCATATACAGTATAATGTGTATATTTTGTACAGAATACATCACATTCAGCATTTAGAAATTCCATTATTGTTAAATGTCAAAATTTCAAAAACATCTGTCCAGTCATCTATACTGAGTATACTTTCTTACTCCTGTTAACCTTTCTGGAATATATGTATTCCTGAGTGTATAAAGTCTCAGGGGATTCTGGGAAAGATATAAGGTCTCTGGTTTGAGTTACTATGCATCTGTGCTCTCCGTGGTCACACATCAAAGCCACCTGGCGATTCATATTTCATTTACAGTGCCAGATGTATATAATCGTGTTTGTGTGCCTCTTTATATAGATAAAAATCACAGACTGTAATATTAGTTTTCTTTTTTCTCCCTGAATCAAATAATGAATCTTTAATTAGGAGATTCATTCACTGCTTCCTTGCTTCTAAGCCACAGTGTAAAGTGAACCTCTTTCATTTCCAAACATTAAGGCTTATTAACCACACACTACACTGAAAGTAGGGCTGAATGATATGATATACTATCGATATTGTGATAAATCATATCACGGCACACTTTTCTGAGCTATTGAATATTGTTGCTTTTTTTGTTTGTGAAAGTAACTTTTTAATAACTTGTAAATAAAATTTTGCACAGTAAATATTTCACCTTTTAAACAGTAACAGGTTATAATTTTTACATATTGTTATGATTTTTCTAAAAATTCTGAGTTCCTTTTTTAGAAATAAAATGGTTTTGAAGTAAAAGAAAATGTTTAAACAGACATTAAATAAAGCATAGTTTTTAAATGCAACACTACTCTATTCATGCTCTTACCACTACTATAATCCTTTGCAGACTATATATTAAGAGACATATCATGTAGCACAGAAAAGCCTTCAAGAATGGTGAAATGATATTTTTTTTGTCATATCTCTCACGCCTAATGGAAAACAATGCACATGCAATTGATTCATCTATTCTTGTGCTCTATAAGGCCTGGAAGTGTGCGATCATCAGTGCGTCCTAGGACTTGAGAAAGCAAATAATAGCTGTGCAAAGAAAAACAACTCTAAGATTTTCATTTAATGACTGAAAATCAATGAAGTGACTAAGGACAGATAAAAGATCAAACATGTCAACACACTGTCCCTGGTTAGATAAGAACTTCTCGTCAGTTTAACAGTATTCTAAGGTTTACAAGGCTCTAACAAGCATTGTTTGCTGTATCTGTTGATCTGGATGAATACATCACTGCGCACGAATCATGCAGATATAACAAGCTACTGACTGAGCAGACTCCAAACAGACACTCTATGCGTTGTGAGGAAAAAACAAACAAGCAAACAAACAAAGAACAGTTATCTCTATATAAAAAGGTAAAATAACAACTAAAGACAGCTCTTTTCCCGGGATTACCAATAATGTATTATAGATTTGCTCAAAGTGCAGTGACAAATGCGAACAAGCACAAAAAAAAACCCCACAATCAAATTCATGCAATTGTACACATATGCCATAAATATCAATTATGCACGTGTAAGAGGTAAAATGCATGTCCGGTGTATTCCGCAGTGTTGTGCCGTGGTGAGGATGAGGATGAGGATGATGACAGATGTTTACAACTATCCATAACTTACCTCGCGAGCCCAGGAGCGGACGGTCTCCGCTACATTCCCGGACAGGTGTCTCTCTACGTGTCGTGAACCTAAGACGTTAGGTTTAGTGTATTATGTAAAAAATGCATCATAGTGTGCCACATGGCAAGTTGAACAGCTCATCATATTATAACAATACGATGATGTGACAGCGTGGCATTTAGGCTTGCAGACGGTCTAATGCGCGCTGTACGGCGGGCCAGCAGGAGGCTGCAGGTATGCGTGTGCTATAGTACCGGGTACACTCTCAAGCACATGCACACTGCGGCGGGAACGCGGACTGTGTGTGTGTGTGTGTGTGTGTGTGTGCGCGCGCGCGCCGGCCAATAGCGAGACGGCTGCAGGCACGAGGAGGAGGGAGAGGCCACCCGCCGGAGTGACACGGGCTGCCTTCACGTGCTGTCCGAATTGTCGTAAGTGCAGATTACGAGCCAATTAAGACAAGGGTCTACTCTGTGCAATTTCAGATTATATCCTCTGTGAGTGGATGGGAACACAATCTTGCCCGAAATGTATAAAAGACTCTTCAATAACATGTGTTCTCCATTTCAAATTATATGATGACAATCTTTTAATTATAGACCGGATTAAAGAATATTAATAAATTGTGGTTACGTCATCAATCATCATAGCTGAAAATAAATAAATAAATAAATAAATAAATAAATAAATAAATAAATAAATGGAGTCACATATACAGTAGCAATCCTCAAAGGGAGCGTGGAGTAATGATGATCATTTCCTTTCCATAAATTCATTTTGTCTAATAGCATATTAACATTTGTTACAACATTATATAACTGTGTCATAGCATCCTCCAGTTGGTTATTTCTAGATGAGTTTCATAGCTGACGCACTGAAATTTTAATAAGAAGTTATTGACACTGCCAGAACTATGTTGAAGAATTATCTTCATTCACAATGGCACAAAATAGGTGACTAAGACCACCGATTGCAGCTCACTACCAAGAATTCTTTTACAGTGGCAGATTTTCATCTGTATCAGTAGTGTAAAACTGATTTACACCAACCTCCAAACTCATAAATGTATTTGCCTGGGGGATTTTCTGTGACACCTGAGTTGCTGAATAATGGCCACTGTTCAGCTGTGTCGCATACTTCCATGCAGAAAGCAATAAAATCCATGCAGAAGGCTGACACACAAATATGTATAAAAATTTAGACATTGGACCCTTTCCCAATATTCAAATGTTCTGAGTACAGAAGTGTCAATAGTAGTATTTCAGAACTTCTGGTCACTTAGCGAACAACGGCAACAAACACAACAAAGAATTAATGCAGAGTCCCAAAAAGCACAAATAATTCATGGAATTCATCATTTGAAGGTTAATGTGGCAGCATGTAGTCAATGCAGTCTGTAGCCAGCATTTCAAAGAATCTGACTAAATTTATGGCATTCAGAAGATGTCCTTATCCAAAGCGACTTATCTCATCGAGCACAACTGAGCAGGGTGTTGTTAAAGAGCCCAGCAAGGGCAGATTGGTGGTTTTGGGATTTGAACTCTTCTACTAGCTCTAAAAATCTTTTAATTGCTAGTCTGAGTTGCCACTTACCCAAACCCACTGACCATAACTATCTGTGAGCTTAGCAAGCCATCTTAATTGCCAACACCTCCCACAGTCCCCTATTACTTTTTGTTAGCACTGCAATACTGCAAAGAGTTGTCTTCTCCGGCAAATTGGCTAACATTAACCAGGCACGGGCTAAACAGACGCAATCAGTGTGACTCATAGGGTCTTTCTGCTAAAATGGCAGAAAAGGCTATAGAAATATATTTAGCTCAGGGAGAAAAAAAAAACTGATTATGATTGACTGAGAATAAATTTAGTGGAACACAACAAAAGGTGGTATTTAGTATGTATATTTATTCTAAGAAAACACACGATGTTTCTTATTGCTTTTTTATGAAACTACATTTGTTGTTTGCTTTAGACTAACAAGCAACATATGCTGTGTTGGTTGGTTTTATAGGAACTGAAAAGGCTGCTTAATAATAGTATTAATGCAGTGTTACATGACTGTTAAATGCATTAACAATTAACACAATTTTTAATCTAGTTCTATTATTACTGTCTACGTTTTACTGTTGTTTTTGCTGGCAATAAAAACACAAGAGTATAGTGATTCATCAATCGATCAGACGTGTCACGTCATATTTGATAAACTTCCACAGCGTGAAAGGAAGCAGCTCTTGAATGCAGCACCACACTCCGGTGCGGGGAAAAAAAGAAGGAGGAGCTACACACGCACACAAGGTCACCCGAGACACTTCAAGGGTGCATATGTCTGAGGATGCTTAATTGCTGATCACGTTATGGGTTAAAGGCAGGCTTGTGACCGCACATTTTCGGCCTGATAGCACCATCTGTAATGCGTAAAAAAAGCCTAGGAGACATGTTCCGCTTATAATGATTATCTATAGTTATATTAAAAAGAACAGTCGTGAACACTTGTCACTGTTGTTTTAAGTGAATGAAGAAGACTTTATTTTTTGTCACATATACATTACAGCACAATGAAATTCTTTCTTCACATATTCCAGCTTTGGATGTTAGTGTCAGAGCACATGATGCAATGCTCCTGGAGTAGACAGAATCCGGGGCCTTGCTCAGGGGCCCAACAGTGCAGCATTGCAGTGCTGGGATTTGAACCCCTTCCTTTCACAAGCAACAACCCAGAGCCTTAACCCCTGTCCCCTAAATTCCTTTCTCACCTTCCCCATAAAGTTGTTTTGTTGGTTTACCCAAAACTATTTTTGTCACCCCTGTTTGAACTAATTTATTCACCTTCACTTTAACAACTTTTTCCTCATCAGGGTTGTGGTGGATCCGGAGCTTATTCAAGGACACTGGATGTGAGGAGGGAATTCATCCTGGATGGGACATCACCAAATTTTAGGCCACCATGCACACACATTCACACACTTATTCACAACTTGGGGCAATTTAGTCAGTCCACCTAGATGCATGTTTTTGGGATGTACTGGGAAATTGGAGAGCCTAAAGGAAAAACAGGATAAAGAACAGGATAAAGATAACATGCAAAACCAGGCACAGTCAGGGATATGAGCTCAAGACTGAACTGGGGACCATGAAACTGTGAGATGCTATTGTTTTGGTATTGTTATTTTAAAGCCACCAGGATTATTATTCCTGTTATGTTGCCGACATTGCTGGAAGTGAAAAGTGATTAGGTTCTGATTTTGTTTGTCTTGTCATTTTTAATATTAAATTCCTTGGTTTTGCTCTTAGAGCTCTGGGTCATGTTGGATCATGACCTATCATGGCATTTGATAATGATTCTATTCTGTGAGAATAAGTGTTATTAAATGACATGTTCTATTAAGGCTACCTGCAATCCTATTAATGAAAATGCAGAGAAACACGTTTGAACTGGATGGAATTGGATGGCAATCTGTCTGCCACATTTCATTTACGCTAGTTCGCCTCTCAGCAGCACTACAAACTGAATTCCTCATGCAGCATTACACAGCCCATTGAGAGGTTAGTCGAGGCTCACATACATAGTCTGACAAGACGAGTGTGTTTGCATATGTTAAGCTGCTTGTCGAAAGTCTGGGGACACTTAGCTTTTCAAAATGTTCTTAGTAAATACACAGTGCATAAACATGACCTCCACAATTATTAGCACCCTTCAAAAATCTATGTAAAAAACAAATAGGCTTTGACAAACATACAATGTTTTCACTAAACAACAGGAGAAACAAAATGATTCATGCATCTCAAAATTCTCATTAAAACTATTAAAAAAATTATTTTATGTTTTCTTTTCAGTTATGACTTAAACAATGTCCTGTCTCCATGGGGTTTATAAATAAGGCTCCACACATGGAAATCCCTTTGTCATCTATTATAATGTAATATGTCACAGAATAGACAAATGGTCATTGAACTACTTAAATCAGGTAATGCAAATAAAATTGCATAAGCATTTAAAAATAACATTATACCTAATTAGGGGCATATCAAAACTTTCACATATCTGAAACAGTTTTTGGTATTTTTTGGCACTTTTATTAGAGCAAGCTGGTTGGAAGTGATGCAAGAAGCACTTCCTGAGAACATTGCACAAACTGCCACTGCTGAGCTTCACTGAGGTGTCATTAGAACTAAAATTGGCTTCCTGTATTGTAGTCAGATGACACAAAAATAAAACTTTTGGTCATATACATCAGAAACATGTTTAGTGACAGTAGCAGACTGTGTAGCACCTGATACCCAAGTGTAAAATATGGGGTTGGATCATTCATTCTTTGGGGCTGTTTTGTGGCTGGTGGTTCAGGGACTCTTGTGAAGATCGATGGCATGATGAAGTCTGCTAATTACCAGGACATTTCAGCTCAAAATCTGGTTGCTTTGTGTTGGAAGGGGCTGTGCTACAAATGCACACAAGCCCAAGAAGGTATCTAGGTGTTTCCCACTGCTCCTGGTCATCAGTCAGTGTTCATAGATCCATAGTTAATAGAAAGTAATATGTAATGAGCAGGGTACAAGCTAATCAATATAAGGCCTAGAATATATAGGCTACAGAAGTAGGGTGTAATAGTAAAAAGGTGGTTGTGTGTAAGTGGATGTGTTCAGCAATGCTTATAGGCAATGATATTCACAAGTGCAAATAACAATAGCAAGCACAATTGTTCCGCCTTTTTTTTTTTTATAGAGTTTCAGATTCAGAAAACATTATTATTATTTCAAAATGATGCTTGTATGTTATGGAAACATGTACAGATACCCACCAGATATAAAACGGACATATGAAGGGCACAAACAAACAAGCAAATGAGCTATAGTGATGACCATATGTAGCTGCCAACCTTGAAATGAGCTTAGCTACCTTAACTGCCACTCCTACTATAACCTCAAATCCCACATCACAATGAGATTCATTACTCCTATATAATTCATGCAGACGTGCAACATATGGTATCTGGCAAATGGATTTTTAAAGAACAATTGAAGCATTGTAGGTACTTGAAAGAAAAATCCCATGAGTAATAGCAACTACAGAATAACTATGAAAGCTTTATACACAGAGAATGCACAGAGAAACAAATCAGATATTCTGCACATGCAGTATTGTCAAAATGTAATTAGCCTCCGTTGCCCATCCATGTCTAAATGTCCAAAAACCTTGACACACCACTGACAAGGATAAAATTATAAGGTTAAAATAAGCACATGCCTGCTCCTGGAGCACTCGTATTCCACTTTAGCACACACCTGGATTGGACATTTCAGTAATTTTAGATCTTGATTAGCTGGATCATGTGCTACAGGGTGTTTGGGACCTGGGCTCCTCTAGGTTGTAGAGTAACTGTAGAGCAGCTGCCTGAACCAGAGAGAAATCTTACATTAGTGAAGTTGAGTATTGGGACAACACAAGGATTAACTTTTTGTCATTTGCTTTAAATTCCTCAGCTCCTTGAATACAGGAACATCAAAGAAATCTTGTTATCATTTGATCTGACGAGTCATCTCTTTTCCAGTTTGCCACGAACAAACTGACCAGTTGGTGGTGAGGCTGAGATTGGAGTGTTGTGCGAGTGAATGGACATGATTTGGAAAGGACACTGAGTGGTATAGAGTGGTGGGTGCAGGATCCAAATGCGTCATCCACTCACCATTCTGTGAAAGGGATCATTTCCGTCCCCTCCGCTTTACTCCCTCCAGCTGTGCCTTTCTACACTCTCTCTCTCATTCTCTCCTTCTTTCTTTCTATCTCTCTATATTTCTTCTCTCCTCATTTATCTCTGTTTCTCGTCCCCTCCTCCCCTCCTCCCTTCCTAATTCTGGTTCTCTATCTCTCTCTCTCCCTCTCTCTCTCTCGGGTTGTCTCTATCCCGCCAGGCCTTTTCTTGCACTTTCCCTCAGAGGCAATTACAGGCTGATGTGGGATTAGGGAAAGCACCCATTCGTTGGCCAATTATAGGGCAGGCCAGTTAGACAAGCATGCCATCCTTTTCCCTCCTTATTCTTTCCTCTCCATGCAACACACACACACACACACACACACACACACACACACACACACACAATTTGAGACTCATATATTCATAACTAAACTCAGATCAGAAGGCTGGGTGAAGCTTTAAAACTCAATATTTAATTCACGGAAAAATACAACAGGCACTACAGTCAATATCAATACAGTCATTCTTGGAAGTTAAAAATAGGAATAAATATTAAGAACTCCATTGTTGGACAGTCACATCTATGTATCTAAAACTAATATGTGCAAATAGCAAAATATAACAAGTACAGATTCATGGTTACTTTCATAGCAAAATCCTTTGCTCTGAAAGAAAGTATGGTGTGCATGCTTCTGTGATTATAGTCCAGTAACATACATAAAATAATACCACAATGGTTTCCAACTCCCAGATTTCTAGTTTATGTGGTCAGCTATTGATTTCTTCCACTGTATGGCCTGCAAGAGTTTGTTTGGGTTTCTGGAAGCAGTAAGTTGTGCCTCAGCTTTCTCATCTTCATCAATAAGATGTTGCATATAGTATGAAGTACCCAGTAAAACATGGCCAGTGGCCTGCATACTGAACAGAGTCCATCTTAGAGCCTCCCTGTAAAAACAACAAGAAAAAATTGTTGTCAATGGGTGAGCAGAATGATTGTCTGTCTGTCTATCTGTCTTGTCGCTATGTTGGTTAACTAAATACTTTGCAGCATAAAATATATTCTTTAGACCACCGAATAAAACTGTACAGAAAGTCTCACATGTTGTTGCATGCATGTTATATATTTGGTTGCTTATATACCTTGATAATTATGCAGTGAAATGCCCTGTAACAAAGTTTTAACATTGTTCTATAGTCAAGTCAAGTCAAGAAGCAGTACACGGAGAAATGAAACAACGTTCCTCCAGGACCATGGTGTTAAATAAAACATAGAACTTTAAAAGACCACACAGAACTAAGTAAACTACACAGTACTACAAGTGAATGTGTGCAAACATGTCTATACATGCAAACAAGTCTACACATGACCAGTGACTACAGTCATGACTTTGCTCACCTCAACATTCTCTTGGCATGGTAACACTGCAGGTCATATGACAATGAGTACATCCCATAGAGAGTCATCTGTACATTCAGGCAACCGATGAATTCCTTTGGATGGTTTTTGTAAAAGTCAAGAGTCAGTTTGGCCAGGTCCTTCCTATGCTGTGTCCGGCGCTCTGCAGTATGACCTCCTAATTGACTTCTCTGTAAAGACATCACAGATTTCAGAGTGCCATTTTGCATTAATATTGCAGAGGAGTACTGTGTATTCTACAGTCTAAAACAATGAAGGATTTTGCGCTTGAAGGACAGACCTTCAAAACAATCATTGGTTTCAACATACTGTTTGATGTGAAACACATCAGAAAAAAAGCCTAGAGCAAGGTATGGAGTAAAAATCCAGCTCTGGAGATGTGTTTGTATTTGTGTAACTTTTCTAAGTATATGTCAAAGAGTGATGGATGGATGTAAGCACAGGGTCAGTTTGGCCCTGTCGACCTCCTTCTCCTCTCCTCTGCTCTAGTCTTTTGGTTTGCTGCCCTAAAAATTAATCTGATGTTCATTCAAATATAAATGAATGCATTTAAAATAATGGGTGATGGCGAATGATGGACAACAGAGAGAGAGGAGGAAAAAGCGTACACTAATGTGACAAGCCCAGCATGACAAGAACCAAGTAAACATGAAGGTTAATGGTATTCAGGTACCGGCAAATCATTACAGACATAATTAAGTGTGCATGTAAATTACCTGCTTTGGACAAACAGTATTCAAATTAGAGAAGCTTTAGTGGGCTGCCTAAATGATGCTCTTATTAAGACTTGTTGGGCAGACTGAAGCAGAGGAAATGAAATCGCTAGTGTATACCTGTATTGCCACTGGGCTTATGGCTTGGCTATTTTTCAGTAGTGCAACATACTAGTGAATAAAATAATTACACTGTGCTCATGGAATCAATCATCACAGACTAAGAAAGCACCTTTGGTACTTTGTATTATGTGCAGTTTTATATTTCTGTGATAGAAAAAAAATTCTATTGACCATATCAGGACATGATGACTGTCTTCACATAAATCCGCTTTCCTAAGCTACTCCGTGCCAGAATCTTTACCAAATCATGTTGTTGATTTGTGTCAGCATCTGGAAATCTGGGATTAGTACCTGGTGAGGCATCCACTTTTGTCCTTTCTCCAAGACCATTAGCACAGTGCTGTCTTTGAGAGTCTGGAAGAAGTCCTCTGTGTCCACTCCTGTCCCATCCTCATCCAGCACCAGGCCGGCTACGCAGGACACACTGAATGCATCCATCGTCTGAGGGTCAAAGTGCAATAGTCTAGTCAGAGAATATGACTCAGGAATGTCAGTGTTTATAAGTTTGTTTCCTTGCCAATATTCGAAAGGCTTCAAAAGACATTACAAACATTGCAATATTACATATTTTACAGATAGAAATGTATAGATAAAATGTCTAAACACAGTCATTTGGAACTGAAGGTAGGGAGGTTTATGAAGCTGGAACTGCACTTTAATATCAGTTTTTTTTTATTTAGCTATTTTCACCATTTAAGTCTAATATCATCATTGGAGTCTGCTACAGAAGAGTGGCATATCTTTTTAAACTATCCAAGGTTACTAATAAACTACTAAAGGTTACTGTGATCTGCTTAACAAGTCCATTTAAAATAAATTCAGTGCAAATGTTAGTTGTAAACAGCAGTATTGTTATTATTTATTTATTTATTTATTTATTTATTTATTTATTTATTTAATATTGTTCACTTACAGCCTACGCTTGTCTTTTTACACTTGTGATCAGGCATGACAAAGTGGTACAGCAGCATATATAAATCATAGATGAATCAGGACAATGTCAGTACCGAACTTTAAATATTTTCCCCTTGCATTCTTTCTCTTATCATTGCCTTTCTGTGTCTGAATCTGAGTCATCATTGTTTCTCTTTGCTTTCATAAATCTGCATCTTACAATTGAATGTGATTTTGAGGAGCTGTCAAAAATGGACTATTCAAATGCCCTTCTATTGCTTCCCTTCCTTCCTGTCATCCCCCACTCCCCCCTCCCCCCCTCTTTCTCTTCTACTCCTCTCCTCACCTTGTTCAGTAAGTCTCTCAGTCCATCTGCCATAATGCCTTTTTTTACAGATCGGTCTGAATTGGTGACCCGGAACGGTCTGGGGCGCGGGTTAAAACTGGGCAGGACAGATGCACTGGCTGCTGCACATCTGTTAGATATACGGTGAACACACACGCACACACACACACACACACACACACACACACACACGCACACACACACACACACACACACACGAGTATACACGTTTTAGCTTCTTTGAAAGGAGATAAGGCAGTACACATCCTTTAACAATGATTATAATGAACAGTGGAAATACTGTAGAGACACTGGCAAAACACTCACTTGGAGAGCGAAGGTGAGAACAGACTGAGAGACTTCTTGGCATAATCCATTCTATTCAACCAGCAGAGAGTCTGAATTTGGAAATACGACAAATCCAGAATAGCTTAGACAATAGAGAAAGGAGTGAACAATAACAGAAATGTGAAAATAGATGTATGAATTCAGCAAGAAAAAAATGGAATGCTTTTCCTCGCTAGCACAGTTAACAGTTAACAATCCCTGAACAGTATTTGATGTATTGTTGCTTATCTAATCAGAGCAATAAGTAAAAAGCCTCAATATCCTCAACGCCTCAACTCACGGGAAAAAAGAGAAACATAAAATAACAGTGTTTATTTTTATATCAGAGTTAGAACCTATACATTGTAATGAAATGTTAGTGTACAATTTTTTAATTGTGAATAATATATAAATATATATAAATATATTAAGTATAAATATATACCTTTAACACTTGTACTTGAAGTACACCCTTGTTTTAACATCAATTTCCCATCACCAACCTAAATGAAAGACTATACATTGGACTGATTACTTCATAGAAATCTAAAGAAAATATTAGATTTTTCCATTCAGCCTCATGCCCAGAGTACTGGATCCACAGTATCCCTAAACAGGATAAAGCAGTTACTGAAAGTGAGTGAATGAAAGTATACAGAAGGCACCTTACCTTGATCTTCTGCCTAGATCTCTGGTCTTTCTTCTTCACTATCTCTCTTCTGAGGTTTCTCTCTTGTGTTGGTCAGTCAGATCAGTGCAGTGCTGAAATGTCAGTGTATTCTGTGTGTCTGCTCTCTTTCTAGTCCTGTGGTGTCCTTGCGTCACTCATTCTTTGACCTTTGCTCCAGTCTGACAGCAGGGAGGATATGGGTTACAGTTGTGTTAAGCAAGGCTTTGTGTGAGCCTCCCACACTCCAAACATCATATTATAAGCCGTGCCAGAAGCACCTGATTCACCTGTCACTTGTTTCCTATGACACAGAAATTATGTGTTTCAAAGGTATTAAACTGTGTCATTGCTTTCTACTAGAGTAGAACCTTCAAGGGAACTTCTTTTGTATTTGTATCACTTGGGAAAATGAATT
>JAUCMX010000001.1:16296870-16314370 GCA_033459395.1 Hemibagrus guttatus
TTCTATCCCAGGAATTTCAGCAGAGCCAGGGTGACAATTAAAAATAATTTCTGCATGCGATTTAAGTTAAAATAAAAGTAGCAAGCAATTTATACCAAAAAGTTTGGTTCATGAGTAGGTCTATAATGCCATACATCTGACACTCCATTCCTCTTCTTCTGTTCATGTCTATATGCACTGAACATTTCTAAAATATAACCCTTGGCATACATTTTCATAACATGTGGAATTGTATTCTGATTTATACCTAATTCTAATAAACTGGAGGTTTCACAAAATGCCGATTACAATACCAAAGGAAGCCTAAGATAGAACAGTAGAGGAGGTGAAAAAAGAAAAAAACATTTTGCCTTATCTTCTTACCAACAGAAGACAGCAGAAACCCCCTGCTTGGTGACTTGGGGGTGCAGTATGGCCTTAGTGGATTAAGCGGGCAGGATTTCTAATATTAAGCAATATTATATTTGGAGTAATATTTATATTTTATACTTTATATATAAAGGCATTTTGGCATATAAAGATGCATAGTCAAAGGAAATATTTAAAGAAAAGTAATTGGATTTTAACCCCATTTGTCCCGCGGCTGCCACCAGCTGATTGCAGTATTTCTGCTGGAGCTACATACGCTTTATGGGATGCCATTTAAGGAAAATGGGGCAGAGCTGATCTGCTTCCTCTGGGGTTAAGGTCATTTCATGGCAAAAAATTTTTTGAACCTCTGATTTATGTCATTTTCAACATCCATGCTACAAATTGGGGAAACATGCACACTGCCATGTTTATATTTTGCTATCACCAATCTAGATATGAACCAGAAACTGTATACACATTTTTTCCATTGTCTGTACTGCTTATCCGATCTGTCCTCGGGTCACCGGGAGCCTGTGCCTATCTCAGATGTCATCAAGGCAGGATACACCCTGGCCAATTCTGTGCCATCGGGGACGGGGAGAACATGCAAACTCCACACACACAGTGAGCGGGAGCAAGACTAGAACCCAGGATGCTGGAGGTGTGAGGCGAACGTGCTAACCACTAAGCCACCAACTGTATACGCAATGCACAATTTAATAAGATAATCTGTCTTTTGATAGGTTTGAAGCAAATACTAGTATACAGTACAATTCTGCATTTGACTAGAGGTTCCAAGTTATATTTCCTGACCTCTGACTAGGAAAAGCCAAAGAAAACTTAAAATTATTACTTGTGACCTCAGGGTGAGTTTCTAAACTGTGAATTTCTCCATATTCAGTGAGTGACATCAAATCAATATATCTGCCCACAGCATCAGAAATAAACAAACTAGCACTGCTTACTTTTAAATGAGTTGTGCTGTATATACTGATTGTACAAATGTATAAGTATTTGATTTAGATCAATCAACATACAGTTTATTATTCATTTGGAGAAAAACACCATTGCTCATCTCACTTAGCTGACTTTCTTGTTGCTAACCAAAGATGAGCATCCGTGTTTTTTCAAAATTTGTACCTTGAACACAAAAGTGGTGTAATTCTGAGCTCTGACGTCCAAATTCTGATGTAAGTCAAAGGCAGTATAATTCATTTAAATGTTAAGAAGAGATACTTTGCTTACTGTTGATGCCTTGAGCAGCCATGCTAATATGATGTCATATGCTGAACTTGGGGTTGTGGATACCTTCTGAGTAGGAATGATGAGTTATTCGAAATCCAACTAGGAAAAAAACTACCACGCTGTAGAGTTATGTGCTGTAACAGAATGCAAGAAAGGAAACTGTCAAGATTCACTGTATGGCAATTTGTCAGTTGAGTTATTCTAAATTATTCTGCACTTGATTATTGTGACATTATACAGTATGCTTGTTATATAACAGCTATAAACACCTACTTTTCAGGGTACTCTAATGTGTTCATTTACCTACTAATGTATACTAATATTCAACTATATAATATATGATGTAATTATATTCTTATTTATGCCATAAATCAGGTCATACAGAGTTAGTCAGGTGTCTTATCTGGTATCAGGTGATCGGTTACTGCTAGTTTACTGCATGTGTAATTGGGGGAGAAGGTCCAATAGGGCACATTGTGGTTGTGTTTCTCTTGAAAAAGTTGTTTAACAAGTATTTTATGTCATATTAAAATCATTCAAGTCATGCTACCTAGATGATGGTTTCTGTAACTGAAAACTACCAAACTAACCTTTAATCAGGATTAAACCCTGATTAATTAACGGCAAGTATGTTTTCTAACATTACCTTACATCAACTTAACTACTTAACAACTCAGTAACAGAGTAAAAATGAACAAAGTAAATAATGCTGATTGTGGACTTAGGATTTTTAAGGTATTTTTGGATCCTATAGATGCTTTGACATGCCATGATGTTGTTGTTGTTGTCCTTCAGCTGCTCCCTGTTCTGGGTCATCACAGCAGATCATCTGATCTGCATGTTTGACCTAGGCACAGGTTTTCAGCCGGCTGCCCTTCCTGATGCAACTCTCCCTATTTTATCCAGGCTTTTGAGATGCCCTGATATTTGTTCTTAATTCAGTTGCAAAAGTCACTTTGCACAAATTGTGCTACAATAATATGTGAGCAACATATGAGTAGTGTGTGTAGTAGTGACACTTATTTTTTTTTAGTTTTTACATCCTGTGGCATAAGCACAACACAGTCTAAACACAACTGTACAGCTACAGAAAAACTATTGCTTGAAATGTTGAAGTTTTTAGGCTGTGAATAGAGTAAAAAAATATAGTGCAACAACATAAATGGCTGTTCGCATATCAGATCAGATTATACAGGAGAAACTTAAACCTAATACCATGTTAAGATGAGGAGAGTTGTATGGTGTTTGATCTCAGTTACTGGTTTTGCATTGAAGGGCAAATAATGATTAAGGGATTCATTATTCCTAAATTTTATTTATGCATATGCATATCCACATCTAGTGTTTAAAATAGGCTAATAAAAATGTATGTGAAGCACATTAGTCAGTAGAGACCCTGTGTTGTACACAGATGTCCTTCCAATTGCCATGTGGCATCTGATTAACATTAGCCTCTGATTGAAATATAGATAGAATGTGAGAACAAATCATTTTTATTTTATCTAATACCCCCAAAATTTGTTTATTACTACTGAATCACACTTCATTGCTTGCAATGTTTGTGGACGTTCATATTTATGAGTTTAATTATTGAAATGTGATCTTTCACAATACCACAACATATCATAGCACTGTGGAGACAATATCCGTCCCTCTATTGTCCTCTTATCCGTCACACATCACCACCCATGGCGACCATTCAATTTTCTTCATGCATCATCTCTGTAAATAATACCATGCACATGACATGAGCAACATAACAACAAGCAGACACAAACATAGCCAAATTAGCACAATTTATTATACAAGTATACACATAACAAATGAAGAGATCTAAATAGCAGGCCTTCATTTTTATTCTGCTGGTGTCCTCTCTTTGGCTGTTATACTATTCAGACAAACACACTGTTCTGACGTGGCTGATTAGACAAACGTCACACACATATCATACACACATATCATACACTTCTAGTTTCTTTTTTTTTCATTTAAGGTTTCACAGAGTTGCTGAGTTCAAGTTCAGTACAGTTGGGTATATAATATGTCACCTGGCTACTTCACTTCATCTCTTGCTTTGCTGCTAGCCTGCAAGTTAATTCCACAACAGCTATTTGTTTCTATTTCCTTTTACCAATGCGTGCCATGAGCTCGGCATTGGCTGCAGCCTTGGCCCGCATGTCATGCTCTTTGGCCATGTCTATCAGGACACTCAAAATGGTGGTGGGTACATCAAGAGAGAGCGCAAAACGCGAACCTTGCATCGCTCGTTTAGGGTTCGATGATACTGGACGCATGGTACGCACTCCCCGTGGCTCAAGGCGCTGTTTTGGAGAGAGTTGAGCACTTTCGATTCCAAAGCGACTCAGGACATCAACAAACATCTTGCTGCGCTCCTCCTCATTCTCATCTGTTACTGCGTTGTAGTTCTGTCTTTGACCGAGAGACGTGTAGGTCAGAAGGAGCAGGAGCAGCAGATAGAAGCCCAGCAATGTTGTACGCATGGTCATCTCTTAGCAGAACCAAATACACACACACTTTTAATGATGGGAAGAGAGGAGCATGGTGAGTCAGAGGAGATGTGAAAAAAACACAGCAAGAGAAAAAAAAAATCATTGAACATATTCAGAATGAAACAGACATGCAAAGGACTTCCACATAATAGTGTATATAACAGATCTATAGTTCATAGTTTTTCTATTTTTGTATACTTTTCGTATATATAGAATATTTCATTAATATTTACTTTTCTTGTAATCTGAAGCAGTCTCTGGCAAAATAATTTTCTTCAGGATTAATAAAGTTCTGTCTTAACTTACAGATGTATTTTTACATTTAAGATCTACCTTCCTCCTACTCAGATAAAACTACACTAAATACTTATCTCAGTAGGTGGCATATAGTGTTTCCTAACTTACTAACTTTTCCATAATCATACAAATTGACCTAGTTTGAGGTATTTCAAGAATGAACAACTTACTGTATCTAAGTTTACATCAGGACCCAGGAAGATATATCCATCATGACTGCCACATGCAATACCAGAAGTTATACATAACATCACCTACTGATTAACTTTCTTAAGCACGATTTGTGTGATAAACACTGCCTTATCTGTTGCAAATGTGATAATTGCCTACACAGATCATTGCAGTAGCACCATTATCTACTTAGCCAGCATCTTACCTGAATTGTTGCAGTGTAGTGTAAACTTTCACCTTTCCGTTTTTTTCTTCTTTTTTTTGTATGAAGTTATATAGGGCCTGTTTCTCTCACTTCTACCACCTTTACTTCACTCTTCTCTTTGCTAAGCTTTCTCTCAGTGGTCACTTTCTTCTGCTTCTACGATCAGCTCACTAAAGCCAGACCTCTACCACAAAATGACAAATCTTCATGTGGAGTTCTTCGTCCTGTGCCAGTCATCCCCACTCCCACCCTTATTTTCTCTCTTGCTGCCTACGTCTTTCCGCCCACCACTGCATCACCCCGTTCCTCACCCCCCCACACACACACTTTGCTTATCTGTTCTATCTTTCCTCTTCATGCTCCTTATCCTCTTTTCATTTCCCCCTCCCTCATCTCCATCTCATTGTTTGTCTAAAAATACATATCAGAGTGATTTGAGATATTCTGTATTGTTTCATGGGTGCATTTAATAAAAGGAACAAGCTGCCCTCTTCTCTTCTTACTTAAACAACAGCCTGTAGAGTGTAGTTACCTGGACCTGCAGCATCCTCTGAGTACATAAACATCTACTGACGTCTCCTTCTCAGAGCGGGCTTATTCATAGGCTGTTTTTGAAACATTCAAAGAATAAGACTGGCATCACCTGAATCACTTGCTAAGTGGCTCTGAATCATTAGTATTATATCCTTTTTAAAAGCTTTGAACCTTTTTTTTTGTAAAGCTGGTTATCAATTTCTGGCTCTGAATAAATGCAATGTGTGACTACTCTTTATTCTTAAACAAGTGCTGACGTCCATTGGCCGGGATGAGAATGAAGGCTTTACCTCTGAGTATCATTATTTTAGTTTTGTTTCTGTCTAAACTGAAGTCAGATATCGAACTAAAACAAAATACAGACACTTTCTCTTTACTTTCCTCCCCTCAGTTCATGGACCTGTTGATAAGAGGCTTCCCAATTACACACTGCTGCATCACTGTTGTTCTGCTGAGATGGTTTCACTCTTACACTACTGCCACTAATGATGCTCTAAATTGTGTGAGCTGACTCTAAAAGCTTTTTCCAACTTCTGTGAGATCATAACATAACAATCCCTGGTGAACCTCAAAGGAGGATTTGAGGCTTTTTTGAACAATTTTCTTTGTCTGAACAAACAAGATACTGTAAGGATTGCTGGGATTTTAGCTATTGTCATAGCATGCTACAAGTCCTTAAGAGCAGTACTGTCTCCATGACTATAGATGCTAACGATATATAGATGTGGTGCATTTATGTGGGTAAGAGATGTAACCAATTATGAATATATTTAAACAGATAATGTACCCTAAATTAATACAAATTCAGTTACATACAATAGGCAGAGTATTCTTGTTTGTTTTTGTTTTGCTGTTTTTTTAAAAGGAAGCTTCAGACTAGGTGTGTGCAGTGGGAATGTGGTCCCACATGAAGAAACAAAGAAGTTATGTGGGCACAAAAATACACCCTCAGTTAATTAGTAATTAACTAGTTAATTAGGTCAGCATCTAAAAATACCATTGAGCTAAAACCCTATAGGAGGAGGTTAGTATAACATGAAAGGAAACTTTTATTTATTTATTTATTTATTTTAAATATATAAGTGATAATTCACCAGAAGAGGTGAATCTTTAGTCTTTAAATATGTTCAGACTGTCAGTGGATTATAGTTTTATTACATTTTGCTACCTGGGTGTTCAGACAAAGTCATGATGTGTGTCTTCCTTGTACCTCGAGGGTGGATCTGGTCAGGCAGTGCTACACAAGTGGAAATCCATTTAATATAGTCAAATGTAGCTAGTATTTCCTATTATAAGATTACAACAAACCAAATAAAATATTAAAGCTATTTCTAGTTCCAGCTATGTTTACTCATTTCAATTTTATATTGAAATAGTCTTGTTCTGTTGACAGATCATTTTACAATTTTTTAGCAACATTTTTAATCAGTAAAGTAACACTAAAAACTTTCTTCCAATGCTCCAGTTCTGATGCTCATGTTTCCATTGAGGGGCTGTAAGTGGTCAGTAAGGGGTCTCTGACCAGTCTGCAGCTACGCAGCCCCATACATGGCAGACTGTGATACCCTGTCTTCTGACATGTTTCTATCATAGCCAGCATTAAATTTTCCAGAAATTTGTGCTATAGTAGCTCTTCTGTGGGATCAGACCAGACCACTAGCCTTTACTTCCCTCAATGAGGCTTGGTCTCCTATGAGCCTGTCACCATATCACCAGTTACCTTTCTTTGGACCAATTTATATATTTCATTTCAATATACCAGACTGGTGCCATTGCACTGAAATAATTCATGTTGTTCACTTCACGTCTCAGAGCGGTTGTAATGTTATGGCTGATCTAATCTTATATTTGATTTATTGTAAATATAAAATAGAATATACTAGATACATTTAAATATATTCAAACTATTTTCACTTGGTACGATGTCATTATTTACAGACTAATGAGCTCTTGTCAGTTTTTGGCTTCGTAGGCTAGAATAAGTGTTTTAATCCTGATACAGGCAGCTACAAGTAGGAAACTCAGCAAAATCTACTCCTCTAGGAACAGACATAAAAAAAAATTTGCTTTATCGAAGAAATAAAATGTCCAGCATTTTTTTTTTACCTTTGTTGTTGTTGCATGGGAAGAGGCATTGGTGGCTCAGTGGTAGGTTTCTTGCCTATCATGTGGAAGGCCCGGGTTTGATTCCCAGCCCCTGGATGCAGTGCCGGTCCCAAGCCTGGAAAAATGGGAGGGTTGTGTCAGGAAGGGTATCTGGTGTGAAACATTTGCCAAGTTGTTGTGTGGACCAGTTGGTCTGCTGTAGTGACCCCGAACAGGGAGCAGCTGAAAGCAACTTCTTCTTCACTGTTGTTGTTGTGTGGGTATTACAACCCAAAGGTTGCATTGACACAGACATGCCAATGTCAGTCATGTATGTAACGATAAGTAATATTTGAAAGTTTCAGACTGAGTCCAAACTGAGCATCAGGACCACTTCTTAGTTTACTACGGTATATACACCAATCAACCATATTATTATATTATGTATAACATAACACAACATATAACATAACATATCCATTAACTCCATGGCTTAAGCCCATGGTTGGTTAGCTTCACCCCCTCCCACAAAGACAACACAGTTTTGTTCAGTTTTGCTCTCTTGGATTCCTGGTCATAGATGGCTGTGGCATCATCGGGGTCTCCGGGACTAACTTCTGTTGTGCCACTCATGAGCCTTCACCAGTTTTTACTTTATCAACCATCTGTATATACAGTAAAGAGCTGTGTTTTGGTTCATTTGGTTTATAAGCAACAGGTGTTGAATTGATACACCAACTGCACAGAGAGAAAATGTTCTTTACCTAAAATTAAATTTGTTGTTTTGAGCAAAGTCGTATTTTCTACAACAATTATGTGAGAAATACAAATTATACAATGATTGCTGAGGTCAAATACAAAGTGAAGTTGAGGTCAGGGTCAGGGTTTTCCACTCCAGCTTGGGCAAGCTATGTCTTCACAGACCTGGTGCACAGCGGAACACAATTCTAGCAAAAGGAAATCCTAAAGACACACAGCGAATAAAATGCATATACATTCTATACAATTGCTTGCTCACATCTTTGTGGCAATAGTTTGGAGAACTGGCCCACAAATGGGTATGTTGGTCAGGTGTCCACATAATTTTGATCATAAGATATGATGGGTATACCAGTAGGTGCATGTTAACCACAGATGATCTCATCTGCATCAAATCTGCTTTATTTAAAATGCACCCAAGACCTCTTCTAGAACAAACACTCCCTAAATAACCCGGCTATCTTCAACTTAATAGAAGAACCCATCATACACTGATGACTGTGGCTGTGGGAGGTGTCTTAGAAATGGTCATACTCAAAGATGATAAACTGCATTGACGCAGGACATGCTCACAACCCAAAAGTTTGATGTGACTCAACACCATTCAGCGCTATTCCATCAGTTTAATGACATCACAGCTTTGAGTGACAGTGTGGGGCAAATTACAAGAAATGTAATCCATTATTAAAGATGTAATCAGTAATGTAAATATTTACTTAAAAAGGTGTTATCTAATCTGATTCATTTGGATTATTTTCTGAGTACATCTGATTTAACTGGTTAATTTGGTTTCATATGCTGCGTACAATAATCTCGGATTGCCGTGGATTTGACTGAAAGTAATTACTAAATGACAGCCTACCATAAAGTGCTGCTTTACTCGCAGCAATAAGAGTCTACTCTAATGTGTAGTACCACTTTAATCAGTGAGAATAATCAATGACATTGAATGCCAAATAAGAGTGTTGGGGCATCCCTATTTTTTATTTTTGATTACAACCTTTGTTTTAATTGACATCTCTATTTAATGCACTTTATTTATTTATTTTTACCTGTGATTTATTTATTTATTTTTTTGCTATGTTTCACATAATAGTTCTACACAAGAAACCATACACTTTTGATACTTAATTCAAAATATCACTTTCATTTAAATATATGATTCAAGATTTTTTTTTTTTTTAAGGAAAATACAAGTGATTATAGAAGTGAACACTAGTTAAATGTGTAACTGCCAGGGAGGCGAGAAATATCTGCCTTTAGACATGTTTTTTTAGTTAAACTGTATTTAAAAATGCAACAATGATTATAATATAGAGTGAAGTACAGGTAGCACAGCACAATTCCTATATAGCAATCACAATTCTATTAATAAATAGGGCTTCCATTTTTTTTTTATAGGAAAACAATTTGCAAATGATGACAGCTTGAAGTCACTGATCCATAAACATCCAGACATTGGGTGTCTTCACTGATGATGTTCTGCCAGGATAAGGTTGGATTGTATTCAAAAAATAAAGCTAATGAAAGCAACCTGTTCACTGATGTGGCAGGATGTCAGACAAGGGGAGCTATTAAAAAGTGTCTGAGAAAGAACAATAAACTATACAAACAAAAAAAAACAGTAGCATGAAAAGGCAACCTGATAGCTATTATATGAGATGATGCTTAGCAGAAAAAGTCACCAAACCTTTATACATAATGCAAAATATTTTACATATTTACACATATGCTGTCACCAAAACCACTAGACCTTTCAGTGCTTTACCAAAGGTCATGCCTTAGAGAAATCATGGGGGTGGGGCAACAGATCTACAGGTATTCTTTTTACAAAAATGGAGCATTACTGCTATATTCAGGGACCCTTTGACATCTGATTTGATCAAGCCATACTACACTTGTATTCTGTTGTAAAGAATAGATTGCCTGACATTGCTGCAATGAATTTCTCTCCCTAACTACATTGCTCTCTCACTCTCATTATTTCAATTCTATGACCCAGTTACATTTTGAAGAATGGAGAGACCAATGGTCTTATTTATACAGTGTGTGAAAATCAGCTGGATGGTCACGGTCCGATTGTTTAACACTGCTGCCAGATTATTTTTAGCACCTGGATTGGGTATTGCTGCATGTACCTCATTCTGACAAAAATGTTCAGATTGGTCATTGGTTGTATGTTTCATTTCTGAACAAATGTCCAAAACAATACTCAAAAGCAAACAAAGACAACCAAAATCATCCATACGTTGGTGTTTACAGGATTTTATTGGAATTCAGAATGGGAGCTTCTGTTATGTACAATAAAGGACAGAAACAAAACATCAAATTTTTTTCATAAATACTTCTGCTGTTTCTGACATGTTGGATTTCATTTTCCTGCATCTTCCATCTCAATGTACTCTATCCCCACCTACCTCCTTTAATATACTTTTTTTTCTGCATTGAAATTCATCACCAAATGTAAATCAATTCTGCTCTGGTTTGTACTCACACATGGACTATTAGGTCTGAAATCTCCCTTTGAGCTATTCCTATTCGCTTTGTGTCTCTTCCTCTTGAACACTGAGGTGGAGAACCAGGCACACTATAGAACAGGAGGGATTTTCATGGTGAGAACTGAAAGGTGGGGTAAAGGTTGTTTGCAGAATGGGGAGCAGAATATAAAAGAGGGAAAGATAACAGGAAATCTGATGAAATTAAATGAGCATTTAGAACCGAAGCCAGTACATAGCACTGCGCATTCTGTTGTAGTCAGGAAGCTGCTCAATTGGACCTGAAGAGGGGAAAAAAACTATAATTATACTGAGTCCAATAAATCCAGGCAGCTTACCCAAAAATTGGAGAGTGCTTAAAATGCATAGTATCAAGTGTCTGATGGAAAGAAACAACTCACCAACAGCAGCCACAGCAGGGCATTTGTCATAAATGTATTTGGAGCAAACGTCACGCACCATCTTGGCTGTCACGGCCTAAAAAACAACAAAAATTTTATTATAACAATAACAGCAACAACAATAATATTCTGTCAGGAGAATAGGCCTACATCAATCTTGGCATCCCATTCAGCCAATTGGATGCGACGGCCATAGCTGAGAATGTGCCTGCCAATGTCATCACAGACTGGTGTGGTACCTGAAAAGAGAGAAGTAAACAAGAATTAGAGTATTTGAAAGCTAAACTGTTTGGCCTTCTTGTCAATGGTGGCTGGTGCATTTGACTCATAATCTCTGGATGATGGAGCAAACAATTGCAGCTTTTATTTATTTTATTGTTATTAAGTATGCATACCATGCATAGTTAGTACAGCAGTTACCAATTTAATTGAAGATGTACAAGACTATATACATGTATATATAACTATAATTGTTTTTATGTCTGCATCTTACCATTCAACTGTCCTACTAAACTGGCCTTCAGAGCATTCTTTGCTCTGGCTACATCACTCTCAGTGACTGTGGTGCACAAGTTCATCCTGTTGTTACAACAAACACAAAAAGGTCAGAAAAAGTACTTTAACCATCCATTTAAAATTACAGGCCTAGGAGCACTCTGGTACTATTCTAATACAGTGAACTTCAAACATTCATGTAAAATTTTGGACTGAATATGCAGTACATCAACTATAGCGGAAAACATTGGATATCTTGTCAATAACCTAGTCCGCTAACATTAGTGAAAACTAATATTAATGATTACCTTTTTAAACCAGTTAATGATCGTATTAACAACCATGTGTGTATATTAATTTATTTAAAACCAATACTGCTATGAACTCAGTTAAAAGTAAAGAAGGGAACTTTACACTGTTCATAGTTTGTATGGTAACATTGATTTGATGTCACTCCCTAAACAGGTAAGAAACTGGTAGTGGAGTTGTCAACTAGACAACTTGGGGTAGCCATTTCAAGCTGATGGGTTGTTTTCTGTGTTCTTTGAATGGTTTTAGGTAAAATGTAAATTCACCTTGAATTTACATTAGTGCATAATTGTTGCCTTACCATGCGTTCTGAGCCCAGTGCATCATGTCCTCAATCTTGTGTTTGTCTGTGACAAAATAGATGCCCATCAGTCCAGTGTCACTGTAGGAGGTGTGGAAAGATTGGAAACTATGGCAAAGGTTGCCCTCTACAGCCAGACTTGCCAAGCGACTGCTGAGGTGCTATAAATAAACAAATTTTACAATTTAGTACAAGCATCATTAATATTCATTCATTCATTCATTGTCTACCGCTTATCCGAACTACACTCGGGTCACGTGGAGCCTGTGCCTATCTCAGGCGTCATAGGGCATCAAGGCAGGATACACCCTGGACAGAGTGCCAACCCATCGCAGGGCACACACACACACACTCTCTCATTCACTCACGCAATCACACACTACGGACAATTTAGAGATGCCAATCAACCTACAATGCATGTCTTTGGACTGGGGGAGGAAACCGGAGCACCCGGAGGAAACCCCCGAGGCACGGGGAGAACATGCAAACTCCACACACACATGGCAGAGGCGGGAATCGAACCCCCAACCCTGGAGGTGTGAGGCAAACGTGCTAACCACTAAGCCACCGTGCCCGCCCATCATTAATATTTCTCTACAAAAAATTAAATAAGCACTTAAACCAAATCAAATGACTGAAAGTTTGAATTCATAATGTAACCAAACATTCTCTGGATATACATTTAAAACAGAAAAAAAGCAAGCTGGAGCACCTTCATCAGAGTGACGCACTGAAACTAACCTTTCCACCTCCAAATGTGATGTCATAGCTGCCAATGATGGAATTAGCAACCATGAGTGGCACTATGTCAGGACTGGCAGCCCCAGCCCCCTCTACTGCAATAGCAACATGTGCCAGAGGCATGGCATCGTCACGCATTCGAACCTAAAGCACACAAACAGTGAATAAGCAAAGAATCAAAAGAGAAGCATGAACTGCTAATGAATTCATTTCAAATTCATTTGTAATTGTCTTGGCATTACGAACACCACATTTCCGCACAAAAGAGTTTTTCACACAAAAGCTTCTCACCTCACTGCCAGTGAAGCGGCAATGGGACAGCAGCGGCACAGCGTCATCCTGATACTCAAATGAAACCCCGCTTAAGTGCTGCTTGGCTAGCCCCACCAACTCCTCATGGTTCACACCTACACCAAAGCAAAGTCACAGATCACTTAGAGTTTAACACTATTGCAGCATTACTTTGGTTCCAGTTCAACTTTGAGCTGTTTTTCCACTGTACATCTTTACTTCCTAAAATGCATAAACATGTTTTTTTCAGCATTTGCCCCATTTCAATTTTATAAACATATGGTGCAACACCATAGAGGATTTAAGTTTAATGATAATGTCTTTACAAGATTTCTGAATGCAATAAAAACAAACATTGTCACCCAAAATATGAATGTGGCCACATATAATGCTGTATTACATAATTCTGCCTTGCAATAAAAAGCTTTTTTTTTTGTTTGGACATTAGCCTTATCAGTGTCTTAAATTAACTCTGTAATATAGAAAAGCCCACTCACAGTACAATAAACAACCCGGAAAATTATTTTTGAGTTAAGGGAGCCAAAGATATCACTTAAAAGCCATATCATATCCATGCTTGAAATGTCATCTTGTTAACCTGTTTCTGGCATATGGGGCTATCATTAAGCAGACAGGAATCTGGCCTTATGACTAAAAACATCTGTCCAAGAGAGGTACCAAGATTAAATCCTGTTTAATTTCGTCGTGGTGGTTTTTCTGTCTTCTGTCATTTTTGTTGCCAGTAATTTCAGTCATTTCACTGCAGGTGATATAAAACAGCTGATGAGACAAAGTAACATTAATGCATTGCTTTCATGCTGTACTTAATGACACCAACTCAACTGGCTCCTGTGTTTGTTTTTATTTGCAGAGAAACCCCCCACTTTTTTTAAAAGGAGAGGTCTTAATCTTTTTCATTACCTCCAGCAGCAGCCAGGACCATGCGAGGAGCCTTGTAGTGACTGTTGATGTACTCCACCAGATCCTGACGTGTCAGAGTCCTTAGTGAGGCATGATAGAAAATTGAGTGTCAGTTAACTAACTAACCAACCCTCCCAATACACTTGAATTTTGTATGTGTGTACCTGGCATTGTGAGAGGGTCCAAGGATACTCTGGCTCAGGGGGGTGCCTTGGAATGCAGTGGCATGAAGCAGATCCAAGCAGACATCCTGCAGACTGGCCTCCACCTCCTCCAGCTCTCGAAGCACCACTCCCCTCTGCTGCTCTATCTCAGCCTCACTCAGAGATGCACTCTGCACCACCTCAGACAATAGCTCCACAGCTACAAACAACAGTCAATGTGAGAAGGAGAGAGATTAAATTAACCCCAAAATAATAATGGAAATCTATAATACAGAGTGTCCCTATATTATTAATGCATCATGGGAATTAACACTTCTTGTGTTATGGATGTTTTGTAAATAAAACTACATTTTGCTAAAAAAGTATTCATTTCCCATATGTATGGAGACTTTAAGGACATCTTGTATAAAGAATACCAACATAATAGATCACGTTGCACTTCATACAGCTAGGACTACTACTTTCTGTGTGTTGTTTTGTAGCCCTATGTTGTTATGTTGTCTTATGTAGCACCAGGATCCTTGAGAAACGCTTTCTCATTTCACTATGTACTATGTCAGCTATATATGGTTGAAATTACAATAGAAGCTTCTTGACTTGACTCAAAAGTACACATTTTTAGTTTGATTGCTACTACTGAGAAAACCAGTGCTGCAAAAAATGCATCATAACATGATTCAGATAATGAACATGCCAAAATAATGTATGACAAAATAAATAATGTACTTTGCAATAAACCAGGAAGAGATTTTGCAAGCTGAACTGTTCTCAGCAGGCATATAAATGAATAAAAGACCAGAATAAAATCTGTAGTCTTATCTCACCTTTTGGTAGGTCCTTAGCGAGGGCTTTCATGTAATAGGCAGTGTGTTCACGAGA
This sequence comes from Hemibagrus guttatus, assembly GCA_033459395.1. Taxonomy (NCBI): domain Eukaryota; kingdom Metazoa; phylum Chordata; class Actinopteri; order Siluriformes; family Bagridae; genus Hemibagrus; species Hemibagrus guttatus. Next base: position 16,312,025 of record JAUCMX010000001.1, read on the forward strand.
AGTGTATCCACTAAGATGAGCTCCCATTGACTCTACTGCTTGTTCAAGAGCAGCCTGGGAATGCTTCTTTGTGCCCTAGAAATGAAGGAAGAAAATGCTTGTGATTAAAAGATTGTGGATAAGATAATATTAAAAAATAAACAAACAACACAGAACATATTTGTACCTTGAAAGCTAAATGCTCCAAGAAAAACCCAGCACCATTACTCTTCTCAGATTCGTATCTGCTACCAACATTGATCCACAGGCCAACCTAGAAGACAATCACAGCTGTAAATACAAGAGTACACAATACAAACAAAAATTCATATTTTACTTTTAAATTAAGTCATTTGTTGTGGATCCACAGGCTCATTACATTAACCATTTTTGTATAGCAGTTGATAAAGAAAATGTATTTCTCACAGTGCAGGTGCCATGGCCTGTCGTCTCAGATGCCACTCTCAGTCCATTCTCCAGCGTTGTCACCTGCGTCTCTGGGGCACTCAGAAGGCTTTGAGCATAAGATACAGATGCTTGTCCCCTTCTCAAAGAAAGCAGAATAGGCTATAGAAAGAGACAGAGGAGAAACAAACAGAAAAATGAGCAACTTCACATCATCCTAGTCCCAAGACTGGAATAAGTGATTTAAAAAAAACAACAACAACCATGTTCTCTTTGTCCGGTTGACATTTGGAAGACTGCTCTAATAAATCCAATCTACCTAAACCTGTCTTTTCCTTTCCCATGATTACTGATTATTAACATGTACAAAGCATGCATGGTCAATATTGTGTTAAATATATACTTTATGACTAACAGATTAAAGATATCTGAAATGGTAAAGCTGATGGATATGTGATCTTATTTGCGGGCGCTGCAGATCAGCTAGCCTGTAGTGTAGCTACAGCTAAGATAACCGGGTCGTGTTGTATGACCTTGTAAGAGGTATGTATTTCACAACACCCAACACCAACACTAGTATTTAACCTAAATGCAAAAACGCGGCATTAATTTGTCCAGAGTCACTGCGCCTGTGTATGCTAACAACAAAACCAGTCTGTAACCATCCGGTGGATTTGTTGACCTTCTAATGTTGCCTTGTTAGCATTAGCTACACGGACCAGCTAGCCACGTATGCTAACTAGTCTAGTGTTCTTTAGCTCTCCATATCTACACGCACTATCGTACTAAACCGCAATTAGAAGCAGCAGAACAGCACAATGTGTGCTTAGCGCTTTCATACTTTTTAATACACTATTAGCTAGCTAGTATGGTCTAGAACTTAGCCGCGGTCCAACGGAAGTCATGTGAATGACAAACGTCTACTTTAGAAGTCGATAACCCTCTTTTAGCTTCAAAAGGTTTATTCAAATCTCCTAAAGCATTTTTAGTGAACTACACGGACAGTTTACTTACACTACGAGCTTTAGCCAGAGCTTGGCCCACGGCTCCACCGAACCTGCACACGGACGCGGCCATCTTTTCCCTGTCTGCGGACTGAGAAGACTGAAGCGCGCCTGCTCGCTGCACACGTCAAGGCCCCGACCTGCCGGAAGCGCCAGTGTCACTCTGCACAAACATTTCTAATCGCAGTTTGTAGTTTGGCTTTTGCTATAATCGTCACATGACTTAATGCAACTAAGGTTCGTGATCTGCAACAATGTAATGGATCAGATGGTTTTAAGACTTCAGTTTACATATTTTTCTGACCCAGAAATGACCACCGCACGGTTGGGCTGAAAAAACACAGGGCGAGCTGATACACGATTTTTGTCAGATAGAAAGCTCTTTTTCTTGAAAAAATAACTTTTCTGCATTTTAGCATTAATACCAGTCATTTTGAAACTCTTCTACCAGCATTGGCCAGCTGGTAAAGGTGGTCTACCTGTTTGACCAGCTCAGCCTGTGGTTTGGCAGCAATTTTTCAGCAAGTTGTTGCTTCTCTTGTTGGACCAATACCGCTCAGCTAAGCACTTTTTATCTTTATACAAGGCATATACACCGATCAGGCATAACATTATGACCACTTGCCTAATATTGTGTTGGCCCCACTTTTGCTGCTAAAACAGCCCTGACCCGTCATGTACTGTGTATTCTGACACCTTTCTATCAGAACCAGCATTAACTTCAGCAACAGTAGCTCGTCTATTGGATCACATGGGCCAGCCTTCACTTCCCACCTTGGTCGCCCATGACCCTGTCGCCGGTTCACCACTGTTCCTTCTTTGGACCACTTTTGATAGATACTGACCACTGCAGACCAGGAACACCCCACAAGAGCTACAGTTTTGGTTCTGATCCAGTCGTCTAGCCATCACAATCTGGCCCTTTGTCAAACTCTCTCAGACCCTTACACTTGCCCAT
>JAUCMX010000001.1:17011870-17076870 GCA_033459395.1 Hemibagrus guttatus
ATCACCAGCTCTGTTTGGGCAGGAGGCGGATCTAATGCTTTTGTACACCCAAAAACCTCCTGCTTCAGAATTTCCCACTTCTGACTAGGAAAAATCTAAAGAAAACACCCGGCAACTAGGAATTTCGACCTAAAGCGTCTCTTCAGGCGCAAGTATACTAGCATTTTGTTTTAGCTCCATCAACATCCAGACATTCAAGTCTCTGTACTATGAAGTGGTCAGTATGTGTTTCTATGACTGGTTGCCATAGTAATAATGTTTATCAGGGGGTGGAGCAACCAGCATTCAGTTTAAACAGCAAATGAAACATTCTAGAGGGAATATTTGGTGTTTGTGGATAAAATTCAGCAGTATATCTACTTCATTCTCAACATTGTTGCGTCTCGGGACACGCCCACGTTTAGTCGCTGAACGGTTCTGTCAATCATGTAAGTCACTAGCTTTTATAGAAAATAAATAAATGGTGCTGGTTGCTTTGCCGCTGTGAGTTGCTCTGTGTATGAACATAATATTTTGTAGCTAGAATTTTGCTGTAAAGGATATGGATATGCATTTTTTTTCTTCATTTTTTTTGGGCAACATGTTTGTTTCTTTGCATTTCTAGGATTAAGTTTCCTGTCTTTCAATTCTGTCTTTCTCACACTACACACATATTTGTATTATATTATTACAGACATGCAGACGTTTGCATGTGGGTTATTCCACTCTTAATATCAGTCTCATTTTTACTTTCCTCTTGGCTTTTTTTTGTTGAAATGGATGTGTTCCTATGGCTCCAGGGAGCTGGCCAATCAGAGTGCAGGTTGCATTTCTCTGCTGGAGATTGCAGCGAAAAATCAGCTTCCTGATTGCGTTGCTGTCAATCATGTGATTGGCAGAGACATGCAGTATGACTGCGGTCCTGCCACCGGAGTCTGCCTCCTGAGAAAGAACCGGTGCGCTGAACCCGCACGTTTCCCCGTCTGTGTCTGGCTCTGTCACAGCGTGTCGCTGGAGCTGTTACACCTGGAGCTAGTCCTCCGACGCGATAACCTACAACGAAATTTAGTGTTTGCAGTTGTACGCGTGTGTGTTTTGTCCTAAGGGTAGCAACAGTCGTGCCTGCCTGTCATGGTTGAGTCACAAATTATAGCCTGACACCCTTCGTGTGTGTGTGTGTGTTGCAGGTGACTTTCTTTAATGTTGGATTATGGCCTGTTTGTTACATGGTTTGCTGTGAAGGCCTACGCATACACACATATATACACACACATACATGTACACAAAGCAGACATGTCTGATCTGTCATGTATTATGAAGCAGTGCACTTCTGTCTGTCTCCCCCCCCCCAATTCACACTCTGTCACTCTGTCTCTCTTTTTCTCTGTCTGTCTTTCTCACTTTCTCTCTGTCACTCTCTCTTTACCTCTGTCTGTCTTTGTCTGACTCATTCGCTCACTCACTCTTTCTGTCTGTCTCTTTCTCACTCACTTTTTTCTGTCTCTCTCACTCACTCAATTTCTGTCGGTCTCTCTCACTCACTCTTTGTCTGTCTCCCCCCATTCACACTCTGTCACTCTGTCTCTCTTTTTCTCTGTCTGTCTTTCTCACTTTCTCTCTGTCACTCTCTCTCTTTACCTCTGTCTGTCTTTCTGTCTGACTCATTCGCTCACTCACTCACTCTTTCTGTCTGTCTCTCTCTCACTCACTCTTTCTGTCTCTCTCTCTCTCTCTCTCTCTCCCCTCTCTCTCTCTTTTGACTCACTCACTCACTCTGTCTCTGTGTGTGTATGACTTAGCAGGTTCTTTCAGTGGCTGTTAAAGAGCTCGTAGCCAGTATAAGTCACCCCTCACCCAATAATCAGTAGTGTGCAGCTCATACTGCTTGGGGAAATGTAAGGCGCCAAAACACACATTCACTTGTTACCTCGTGTCCCTTTTAAAAGGGCCCTACTGCATCCCCGTTTATTTGTTAGAGAAATACAATGGTCCTGCTTATGGTTCTGTGTGTGTGCATGTGACTAGTGTGTATGATATTGATCATCAGTTTTTTGTCCTCTTCCTTGCATGCTATGTTAGAAAAATATCCATATTAACAATGTATATGTCTGGGGAAACTAAAAGAATGGTGTGTGTGTGTATATGTATAACTGTGATGTAACATTATCGCATATTTATCAGGTTCATCATGAACATGCCTTTTTTATTATGATAGATGCTTTATACATGTATGTGTATATGCAAAAAAAAAAACCCGTGTGTATGTATATGTGTGTGTATGTATATGTGTGTGTGTGTATATGTGTGTGTTTTTTTTTTTATATATATATATATATATATATATATATATATATATATTTTATTTTATATATATATATATATATATATATATATGTATATGTATGTATGTATGTATGTATGTATGTGTGAGATACATAACAGGAATCTGAGCCTCAGTTGCTGCAAAATAAGTTTAAACTTCCTGGATATACACACCCAATCTTTAAGTAAGTGACATTTTCACAAACAAAAAGGTGGATGTTTTTTACTGCACAGGTATTTGCTCATTTTTTCCTGTAATGTTTTCTACCAAATTACAAGATTTTCCACACTGTCAATGATCATGCACAAGTATGTGCTGAGTTCAGCTTTCTGCTCAACGTATAGTGATGCCGCTCTGTAATTTTCTGACCCGCAATTACGGTTCGTAGCCGATGGGTTCAAAACGAGGGGCCCTGGATGAGCGAGGCTAACGATCCAATGCAATGCCAATGTGGGGAAACAAACGCTGTGTAGATTTGAGGAGAGAAAAGTGAACAGTGATCAGAGACTGTGTTAGTGAACGGGAGGTTTCACGGGGTCCGGGCTAATACACACCTGTTTTCCGCTCGTGCTGCTTAGGATGAGCCTCAACTGATTTCTGTGCTACGTTTAAAAAAAGGTTTGTAGCTCTTAACCATTCTTGTCATCTTCATAATAATTGTCTGAAGTCTAGCGGGACGGGCCGCTGTGTGAGAGAGAACAGGCTACAAGAATGATGGAGGAAATGATTTGGTTTTCTTACCCAAGGACATCATGATGTGTGTTGTTGAGCTAGTCAGCATCTAGTGTGTGTGTGTGTGGGGGGGAGCTGAAGTTCCTCTAGTTCTGTAAATGTAGAAAATTTTCTCTCTCTCTCTCTCTCTCTCTCTCTCTCTCTCTCTCTCTCTCTCTCTCTCTCTCTCTCTCTCTCTCTCTCTCTCTCTCTCTCTGTCTGTGTGTGTGACATACACACAGAACCAACAAAAGACAAAAATCTGCAATTCAATTAAGAGATTAATTTGTGTTTAAGATGCAAATGTACCCTTTCTAATAATGAGAACACTAAGGAGTGACAGAGGGCATATTTGGTGTGTTAATGCACTTATTCATTATCTGAGTCTCGCTTTGTCAACACACACACACACCCGCGTGCACACACAGGAAATTAAATTATTTGTCTGTAAAGGTCAGAAAGTAAGTTTTAACATTGGTGCAGGAAGAATCAGGGAAATTCTGTCCTCCGCCTGATTTGGCTGCAAACCTCAAGATATTTTTTTTTTATTTTTTTGGCACTAAATTATTTTTCAATCAAAAATCATTTGAGCTGAGAAATAATTTTTTAAGGAGTAAAATGGAATTATTCTAATAGATTATTCACACAGTGTGTTACTGTGAAGTGTATAGAAGTTTTTTTTGTATAAAGAATAAATACATTTTACTCCTTAACACATTTGTCACCCAATGAAAAAGGGAATGATGTGATGCATGGTTTTTATTATCATTATTTTTTCTTTTTTAAACATATTTCCCAGCGTGGTACGAACAGAGCTGGCGTCACTCGGCTCTCTGTACCCGCGGTGCCGAATGAGAAGGCTGAGCCGAGTTTGTGTCGTGCTGCAGCTTGTTAAAATCAGGCGATGGAGTTTAAAGTGTACAATTTCATCTCTGCTGTTTCAACCAACCTGCATCACAACCAACTATAAGCGCTAGCAAACTGTACCAACAGCTGGGTTCATTTGTTTCACTGATTCCAGAGTGCACACATAGCGTTGTGTGGATAATGGACACGCACTACAAAATCGAACGTTTAGGGAGCTTTCACGCTCCCAGTTTAGGCTGAAAAATTGCTAATGTAAAAAGCTGTGATGTGAAACAGGAAGTGCAGTGTGGTACCCAACCTGAGACTACTCTTAGGAGGTGGCGTGAGTTCGGTTGCACTGAAACTAGCGAGTAAATCGATCTGCGCATGTGCTTGAGCTGGTGTTGACGACATGATTAGTTTCCCCACACACGTGTAGCATGAGTGACAAGGACAGTGTGGCACACTGAAAAGAGATGAGGTGTGTAACTGAGTCATGTTGTGTTCTTCTTGCGTCTGTGTGAGGATGAAAGATGAACACACATGCACCGAAATTCAATAGAATCAAGTGAGTCTGAACACAGACCAGCGCTGCAGGGGCTCTGAGAACGATCACGCTGGGATTCGGACCACAGACAACATACACAGTGGGGGAAAAACCTCCTCAGTGTCTCAAAAAAACTCGAAACAGACTGCAACATTTCACCGAAACATTTAGTGCTATTTTTGTTACTTTGGACCAAAAAAAAGCCATAAAAAGCAGACAGACGGTGTCTTTATGCAGAGAGAGAGTGAATAACAGAGTGTGTAAACATGCTGCAGAGGATAGAGTTTGGCTTTACTTACCTAACAGTAAGTGAGAACAGTTCCTGCTGTAATAAATGCCTTAACCTAGTAGTTGCAAAGTCAGCTAATACATAAAACCCGATGAAACATGATTAAACACGGGATCAATCTCCGTCAAGAACATTGCAATGTGTCCGTGCGTACAGCTCACTCACCGGCTCTCTGAAGGTTAGCCAACGCTCCTCTCCTGCGTATCTGTTTGGGCTTAGCACCTGAACTAGCATTACCTAGCAATCTAGCTCTGTAGCTAACAGGATACATATTTAGTCAGGTATTTTCCTCAGAATTTCAAAACAAACAAAGCCTGCTTCAGTTTCATGCTGTAGGCAGAAGCTGTGGTGGTGTTAGGGAGAGGTAATCTAGTTGCACTAAAGAGAAAACACACCTTTCTTTGTAGCTGAAAAGGCAACGATTTTCATTATGAGGAGCAGAGTATTTTTGTGTATGAGGTTAGAGCAAATTTGTTGACAAATGATATATTTTTTAAGATTGGAACACTTTCAAGTAATATTTAACTCTGCTTAATGATCAAATACAGTTTTGTGATGTGAGAACTCAAATGGTGTAAAGCTGGTTTTTGGGGTGTGTGTGTGTTCGAGAGAGAGAGAGAGAAACTGAACTCATCTGATGTTGAGTATGTATGTGGTTTAGATTGAATGTTTTTTTCCCTTTCCCCCCATTCCTTATGTCTTCATTCTCAGTGGTGTTCAATCACTCCCTCCTTTGCTTATCTCTCAGCTCATGTTTCTCTCTCTCTCTCGCTCTCTCTCTCGCTCTCTCTCTCGCTCTCTCTCTCGCGCCCCTCTCTCTCTCTCTCTCTCTCTCTCTCTCTCTCTCTCACTCACTCACTCAGCACCCACCCCTTTCTGCTAGCCAATGAAGAAAGACCCTTTTAGTCTGTAGGTCTTGGCAAATAGGAGTTGCCTCTTCGTCTTTGCTCTCTCTCTTTCTCTCTCACCCCCCTCTCTCTCTCTCCTCTCTCTCTCTCTCTCTCTCTCTCCCCTCTCTCTCTCTCTCACACTCACTCTCTCTCTCTCTCTCACACTCTCTCACTCTCTCACTCTCTCTCTCTCTCTCTCTCTCTCACACTCACTCTCTCTCTCTCTCTCACTCTCTCTCTCTCTCACTCTCTCACTCTCTCACTCTCTCTCTCTCTCTCTCTCTCTCTCTCTCTCTCTGTCTCGCTCTCTCACATATGTAATGTGTGTAGCAGAGTATGAAATGCTACACTGCACATGTGTGTACTGTCTGTCCTTGGAAAACAGGAAACTCGGAGAAGAATGTGTGTGCTTGTGTCTGCGGGTCAGCAAGAGTGTATTCACACAGGCCTCTCCTTCACTTGTCTTCCGTCCTCTCCTCTTCATCCCTCTCTTTTCCTTCAGACAGAGCCACTAAATAAACAGCACCCTAAAGCAAGCGGCGTGGCAGTTACGGAAGTGAAGTGTACAGCTCAGGGGCTCCTGGCTAGCCCGGGCTCTGATTGATTGGAGCTCAGCGGGACAGTTTTAAATTTGAGGCCCTGCACCAGCTCTGTGCTGTGTTTTGAATGTTGGAGGCAGAGGTGAATAAATGCCCTGGCTCTGAGCCAGAGTGGAGGAGATGAGCCGCAGAATGCAAATGATGGATGAATGTGTGTGTTGTGTTTAACACCATCACAGTTCCATGGTGGAAATGCAAATCTCGCATGTAATCTGGTCAGTAATACAGTTGTTTAGATGTGTGTGCGCAGACATTCGTGTGTGTGTACACATGAAAAAGAGAGAAAGTAGGTTCTATAGATTGACTAAATTGACAGGTGAGGCAGTGGAGCAATGATAAGAGTAAATGCTAGGGTCACCCCTCAGATTGATTTTTAGAAGGTGTCTGAATCTCCTTACTCACCCTCATGGTCTCTGCCTGTCTCTCTCTTTCTCTCTCTCTCTCTCTCTCTCTCTCTCTATATATATATATATATATATATATATATATATATATATATATATATATATATATATATATATATATATCTCTGTCTCTCTCGCTCTCTGCCACATACACCAAACACATGGTATGAGTTTACTGTAATGAGTGTGTGTGTGGGGTGGGCTGCGGTTTGCAGATCTGCATCCTAGCGGCAGAGTTCACATCACATTCTTCATTTTGTTTCCCACTCTCTGACGTCCCTGTCCTCACTCCCCTCAGGCCTTGTGTCTCTTCTGCACCACATGTCCATAAAGAGCAGCTTCTAGGGCACAGACGAAAGCAGCTTTGTTCGCAGAGCAATGAATGAAAGCCTTGAGCGTGATGCACATGATATCTGGGTGAGATAATGATATTACACAGATTTGAAGAGCCGGGATGAATAGTGAACTCCTTATGCTCCGGCATTTCTGTCTGCAGAATGCAAAAAAAAAAAAAAAGCAGCTGTAATGCAAGCACTGTGCGCACACACACACACACACACACACACACACACACACACACACACACACACACACACACACAGGCACGTCAAACGTAAATTCACACAAAGTCGAAAAACAAATAAATTCAAGAAAGACAATGAGTGGTCTGTGTGTGTGTGTGCTGTTTATGCGTACATGTGTGTGGGTGGGTGTGTATATAGTGGTTTTCGGGGCATACACAAGTATGCGATTTGTAATTGCGTGTGCTTGCGCAAGTTTCCAAATGTAGGATAATTTAGTCGAACCAGTCACGCGCTTATTGTCTCGGTGTTTGTGTCCCCATTTTTCTGCATATTTGAGGCAGAAAAGGTTCCTGTGTAGTGGTTCGAGTGAGAGTGGAGGCTCTCCGCAGGGGGGCAAACGGAGGGGAAATGAAGGGAGGCACACCTGTTCCTGTCTTCTCATAGCCTCTCTCTCTCTACCTCCACTTTTCTCCATTTCTGTCCATCCATTCTTCCTGTGGACCCTTTGTAGGCTGTACACACGCTTAATAGGACTATATAGCTGCTCGTTGTTGTTGCGTGTGCTGTGTGTTACACTAGCATGAATTTACTAGCTAGCACTAGTTAAAGCTGCCTGGTTTAAGAAACTGAGAAGGTTAAAGCTAACAAGTGAGTACATGATCCTTATCCTCTTCTAATGTAGCAGACTGTCTTTGGGCTCTCAATAATAATAAAAAACAAAAAGTCAGCAAGATGTTCAGCAACATTTTGGACATGAGATATGATCATCACATGTGAGATTATTTCTCTTGATATGTTTAACTGAGACTGTGTGAAGTTAGCAGGAGTGTTTCAAGAGTTGCACAATGAAACTGAAGCACCTGGTTTGAGACCATAATTTATTAGGATGATGTAGGGCCTCCTTTTGTGGCCAGGACAGCATCAGTTTGTCATGGGAATGATTGATACGAGTGGGTAGTGGGATTTTGATCCATTCCTCTGCAGGACAGTTGCCAGGTCATTATGTGATGCTGGTGGAGGAAAATGTTTCCTGACTCGTTCCTCCAAAACACCCAATACACACATATCTGGTGACTGTGCAGGCCATGGGAGATGTTCAACTTCACTTTCATGATCATGAAATCTCATGAGATGTTCAACTTCACTTTCATGATCATGTCTTGCTGTGTGTATTAGTACATTATCCTATCATCCTGATATACGGTACAATGTTTGGGTTCAGTAGTCCTTGGCACTGACGCACACATCTAGCACAAGTAGCGGGTCTAGGAAATGGCATGATATTGCAGCCCAAACCATCACTGATCCACCCTGTGTTTAACTCTGGGCACGTGACAGTCCGGGTGGTTTTGAGGCTTCTACACACGAAGTGAGAGACTGTGAAAATGGACTGATCAGAGAACAACACAAGTTTCACATTGTCCACAGTCCAAGCTTTCTGCTGCTGGCACCATCGAAACCAGCATTTGGCATTGGCATGGGTGACCAAAAGTTTGGTTGTAGCAGCCCAATTGTGAACATTAACCCTGTGGAGCTCCCGGTGAACAGTTTAGATGGAAACAGGAGAGTGGAGGTGTGCAATTATGGGTTTGTTATTTGTGTCCAATCCAGGTTAGTACCCAGAACTTCCCTTTCACTTCCTCTTGCATCAACAGTTACTCCTGTTGGATGTAGTTCATCCTTTTGTGGTGGTTTGCTGACTTAACCCTGGATTTTCTCTCTCTCTCTCTCTCTCTCTCTCTCTCTCTCTCTCTCTCTCTCTCTCTCTCTCTCTCTCATTCAACCTTCACACTCTGCTCTTACTTCTGGAATGTGAAATCAGTGAAGATTGGACTCCAGACCACGCATATATATAGACGTGAAACACTATACTACTGTGTTACAGTTTCATTGTCCACCTACTCTACATGACAACTGAGCTAAACTTGTTTACTTTCAATATTTTTAGTTGTCATGTACACAGTTTCTAAAAAAATTACTTATATGCACAGTCTAGGAGGAGTGGTCAGGTTTTCATTTCAAGTTGTATAACGAGGTTAAAAAAAGAATGAAGAAAAAGAGTGAATAGAATGTGCTATACACTGATCAAGCATAACATTATGACCACATGCCTAATGTTGTGTTGGTCCCCCTTCTGACATATGGAGGCATGGACTCCACTAGATCCCTGAAGGTGTGCTGTGGTATCTGGCACAAATGTTGGCAGCAAATCCTTTAAGTCCTGTAAATTGTGAGGTGGGGCCTCCATGGATTGGACTTGTTTGTCCAGCACATCTCACACATGCTGTGCACAGGGGTCAGCACGGGCACCCTGACTGGTCTGCGGCTATGCAGCCCCATACTCAACAAACTGTGATGCACTGTGTATTCTGACACCTCTCTATCAGAACCAGGATTAACCTTTTCAGCAATTTCAGCAACAGTAGCTCGTCTGTTAGATCGGATCACACAGGCCAGCCTTCACTCCCCACATGCATCAGTGAGCCTTGATCGCCCATGATCCTGTCGCTGGTTCAACACTCTTCCTTCCTTGGACCACTTTTGATAGATACTGACCACTGCAGACCGGGAACACCCCACAAGAGCTGCAGTTTTGGAGATGCTCTGATCCAGTCATCTAGCCATCACATTCTGACCCTTGTCAAACTCGATCAAATCCTTATGCTTGCCCATTTTTCCTGCTTCTAACACATCAACTTTGAGGACAAAATATTCACTTGCTGCCTAATATTACATCCCACCCACTAACAGGTGCCATGATGAGGAGATAATCAGTGTTATTCACTTCACCTCTCACTGCTCATAATGCTATGCCTGATTGGTGTATATTTACATGTTGCGGCATGATTTAGTACGATTGTTACATGTAGAAACGGTACAGAAAGTGCAAACGTTACAGAATAAAGTGATATATTAACCTGCAGGTGAGTTACAGTCACTGCAGTAACAGTAAAGTGCAGTGTGCAGAGGCTCAGTGAAGTAAAATGAGTCTTTATGGAATCCTGAGAGATTTGTGAGACGGGTATTTAGTTTAGTACTTGTACGACTTTTGTCATATTTATGCTTGAGGATTATTAAAATTGAATACTTACTCTTGCATAATTACATCTCCATGGAAGAAAAATGTACCTTTTGCTCGTTAAAACTTCTATTCAGACCTTCTAAGTACTCGTTACAAATCTCAGAGGTCTCGTCTTCTTCATCCAGCCAGCGACTGCATGCTGTAGATCACATCAAATCCACAGTACAACATGAAGCGAAACACTTTTTTTTAATTGTCTGGGTCATAAAGATAGAATTAAAAGATGAGTTAGAACAGGGGTCACCAACCTTTTTGAAACTGAGAGCTACTTCATGGGTACCGAGTCATACGAAGGGCCACCAGTTTGATAGGCTCTCCTGAAATAACAAATTTGCTCAGTTTGCCTTTAGTTATACATTATTAATAATGATTAATGATACTCATCTATGTGAAGACACTGATTACGTTAATAATTTCTCACAATAATTATCAACAATGACAACAAGGTGGGAAACAGATATCAATATTCAGCACTTTATTAATCTCAGTAATTGTTAAATTTTCAGATGATCACTTACATCACTACATTTCATAGGAAAAATGTCCCTTTTCACTATGTTGCACCATGTTTATCAATTTATGTAATGTTAAAGAAAAATCAACTTAAATATTTTTAAATAAATCTTGTCACATTTTGGCTTCGGTTGCTTTTTGTGACTTTTTCGCCGGCCTCGTGAAAAAAGACTGTTGCTCACCCAAAGCTGCCTTTAGCTCACGGGCTTTTTCTGCCCGTAGTGCGCTTCCCGGTGGGTAGTTAGCATGGTAGCTTTTATGACACGTAGTGAAATGTCTCTCCACATTGTGCCGCTTTGACGTCACCACACTCGCCCCGCAAATGAGACATGCGCAGGTTTCTTTCACAGGTGTAAAAAAGAACTCCTCCTCCCATTCGTTGCGAAAGTGATAAGTTTTCTTTCTTTTTTTTGCCATGTTTTTTATGTTTTTCAATACTGACCTTTGAACTAGAGTAGGTCAGAGGTCACCTAAACTTATCATGTATAATGAACATATTTTTAAGATACTGTCATTTTTAAATCTATATAAATGCAAGTGTTATTTAAAAAGAATAGTAACAGAATAAAATAAAATTTTAGACGCAGCTCACTAGTGAGTTGTGCTATTTTTAGAACAGGCCTGCGGGCGACTTGGGTCCTTGGGGGCGACCTGGTGCCCGTGGGCACCGTGTTGGTGACCCCTGAGTTAGAAGAATAAATAGGATTTACAGGAAGTGAATAAAAAATGTACAGAAAATATCAAAATACATATGAAACAGATCTGCTCAGTTTACCAGCTAGTCGAGTTCTTCACTGTATAAAAGAAGGTCTGGAATAATGGCAGTGTATTTAGCGCTGGAGCTAGTTTCATTATCTTCATGAGGAGATGAAGTCACCAAACTATAATGTGGATGTTTCATTAAGTCTCCTCTGCCTCTCACAAAACATGTTAAGCTTTAACTAGCCACATGTAACCAAATTAGCTTTGTTTTCTAGCTTCAGGTTTGACTGGCATTGACTACAGTTAGCTAGCTAGCTAGCAAGTCGAATTCTAGCTAATGCTAAATAATGTAAACATAGAGATTTTTGCTGCTTAGAACCAATTTGCTGATCATTACAAATAAAATTAAACAGATATAAATATTAAAGTGCTTTTAACAATGGACAATTTTGAATAAAAATGCTAACCCTTTTTTTTTTTTTTTTTTAATTTCTGTTTATCCCTAATGAGTAAGATAGAGGTGAAGGTGGTGAAAAAAAACTGAGATGATACGAGAAAAAAATCTTTTGAGAGATTCAAAAGAAATCCCATCCTGATCTGGGTGACACTTAATAGTGTGATTATAAATAATTTCCTTCGTATAAGTGTGCATTATATGGTCAAGTGCAGTCGTGTACCCAGGAGCTTTTGAGCAACTTCTTTTCTTCTCAATTTTACTGCGTGTTATGACATGAAACAATCCTCACAGATGGATCAGAAGGCCAGTAGTGAGAACTAGACAATATATTTGTTCAGTTTTTGGATGCGTACAAGGCAGCGGTGTTGTGCGACATGCCGTGTGTCACAGTGTAATCCGGTTACGGCTGCAGACACGAGTGCTGCTACACAAGTGTACGAAGGCTTGATGATAGGGAGTCACATGGAATAAAACATCGGTGCATCTGTTTGAGGGCATTTAGGGCAGCTGTCTTCTCATCCTAGACAAATGTGTACACACACACACACACACACACACACACACACACACACTGGTCATTCTGGAAGGTATACAGCAGTTGTGCCCTGGTGAATTCCCTGTGTGTGCGTGCGTGCGACAGATGAGGACAGTGTGCCAGATCTGTTCAGTATATTGTGTGTGTGTGTGTGTGTTTGTGCACGACTTTCTCCCCTACGCTCGTTTAGTTTAATTACCGGGATAGTGAGCTGTGTAATGACCATCTCATTGCTGACCAGCTACTTCCTGTGCTTTGCTACTTTTGTATCCCTCCTCTTTTCCTTGTCGTTGAGCCGAGATGATGTGAATCTTATCAGACCCCTGTAATGCTGCAGAGGTTTACGAGCTTATTAACTCTGTGTGTGTGTGTATCTGTGAATACATAGAAGTGTGTTTGCATTTCTGTTTATTTTTGTTTGTCTGTGGGATTCGATCTGTTTTGAATTGGAATGCATATGTGGAAATTAACAAGTATTAGGTTGTGTGTGTTTGTGTGCGCGTGAGTTCACACATAGAAAAACTCATTGTTTATCCATACAGCTGTGTGTGAGCATAGCATTTAGTGTTATGGTGTGTGTGTGTGTGTGTGTGTGTTTCTTAGCAATATTTTCTCTCTCTCTCTCTCTCTCTTGCTCTCTCTCTCTCTGCTCGCTCTCTCTCTCTCTGCTCTCTCTGAAGCAAGTGCTGTAATTGATATGCCACAAGCAATAAATCAGCAGCCGGCCGTGCCACCACACCCCATTATCTAAGGAGACAGGTTTAGCGGCTTGTCCAGGGGCTCTGTCTGGGTATATGAGGAGTTTTTTTGCGTGTGTGTATTGGGAGGGGCGGTTCGAGTGCCTGTGAGAGTACCTGGATGTTGAGCCGGGGTGACGTCTTTAGGGTCAAACAAATGGAGCAGGGAAAGGAGGCAAAATAAAATCGTTCCCTGCCAAATTTCACCATTTCCCATCCCCAGTCCTTCGTCCTACAATTTGTGCCCTTGTCATGTTATCTATCTTCTTTTCATCAGCCACCCCTGTACCCCCCCCCCAACTGCCTCTCTGCTTTGTATAAAATTTCATTTGTGTTTTTGACTCCAATCTCGACTTGCAAATAAAATTGCAAATAAAATGTGCTTAAAAAAAGGAGGAAGGAAATTGAAATTTGGCGAGTCAGACGAAGCAAGAATGCTTTTATGGAAATTGGAGAAGGAGATTTTTTTTTTATCTAGGGGAAAAGAATTGACCATTTTCCCAGCTGTCAGTCATTCTCCAGGCAGTGTAGCATAGCGCAGGTTTGATAACTACCCCGAATCCGTTTCTCTCTGCACACCATTGTGCAGTAACTCCGCTGGCTGTAAATGGTTGTGTGTGTTGGGCCCGAGCGCTGATAGCATTTCGCCCATTACTGTGCCAGATAACAACGTGAGTGCGCAGATGCAATTTGTTGCAAAATTTACGGTCTGCTACGTCAAGACTGATCCTCTCAAATGAAGAGAAATGAGTGTTGAGACAATCTCCTACAGGTTTCTGCCTCTCCCCATTTTCTCTCTCGCGCTTATGCACACATTCGCATAGTCACGTTCAATGCGCAAATGGCATGCCTAAATGAGCTTGCTGTCTCTGTGCTCTACTGTTGTTTTTAAATTGACATCTGTTCTCAGTGCATGATGTGATTTGTACAGTTGAGAGCAAATTTAGTTGTTTTTTTTTGCCTCCCATTATTTGATTGTGGTCGTCCCTGCTTATGTCGTGAATGTATTTACAGATCTTAAATCAATTTGGATTACATGTGCTGCAGCGATACAGTAAAAAGCACTTGATGAGTTTTCTCTTGGCCTGACTGGTTTGAGCTGACAGGAAGGCTGTGTTTGCTTACTCTTTACACACATGCTGAGCAGAAAAGCATCTCGGACTACACAACACAACATATCGAGGGGCGACAACACCAGAAGACTACAAACTACAGTTTCTTTTCCTGTCACACTAGAATAGGAATCTGGGGCTATAGAGGGTGCAGGTTCACCCGAACTTGAACAGCTGAAGTCTGGAAAAAGAGCAGGTGGTTATAAAGAGTGGTATTTCTGTCAGCCTGAACCAATCTGTCTATTCTCCTCTGTCCTTTCTCATCAACACAACCACCGCTTGCGAGGTGGTTTCTGATTTCCGCACCATTCTGTGTATAAAAACTGTAGACGGTTTGATTTTTTTTCAGAAACTTTTGATCTCCATGCAAATAAACCCATCTGGCACCAACTGCCATGCCATGATCAGAGCCCCTTTGGTCAGAGATGACATTTCCCCCCTATCCATTCTGATATTTGATGTGAACATTCACAGACTGTTTCGCCTGTATCTATAATAATAATAATAATAATAATAATAATAATAATAATAATAACAACTGATGATTTTATGCCATTGTGTTGCTGCAAACTGATTGGTTTATTTTGGAAAATTACATGTGGCATTCCTAATAAAGTGGCCAGAGATTGTTTATTTAACATTAAAGATCTGTATCTTCATTATAAGGCTATATTGAGTAGTGTTTATTCACATCAATCTCCTCTTCCTGGCCACATGGTAATGGAACGAGGTCACATGCTTCCCATTTCGGCTTTTCCTGACGGCTATCTTGCGTCGTTATGAGCTTGTAGCTTCCTCTAAAACGCTATTGTAATGCACTCTAATGGCCCGGTGTTGTCTGCATCTTCAGCCAGAGGAATGCCATCACTTGTTCCTCTCTTCCCCTCTCCTCTTTTATTTGCTGAGCTGTGTGGAGTGACGCCACTTCCCCTCGTCTTGTCCTTGGGGATGATGGACGGATAAGAAGGCCCTCAATCAGGAAAAGAGGCCGCTGAGATAAGAAACAGGCAAAGAAAAGAAGTGTGAGAGAGGAAAAAACATTCCTAACTCCTCTTGCTTTTCTCTCTTTTGCTCAGATTAGTCATCTCATCATTTTTTTTTCCTACTCCCTAGCCCTTCCTCCAGTTTGAATTTTTCTTTTCCCAGCAGTCACTGGGTCATTCTGATGTAGATATAGCAGTATCTGGAGCTTCTGCTATAGATGTACTTTACCACCCACATCTTAAGACATTCACCATGTAGCTTAACATCGAATCTTGATGGCCTGCTGGAGTCTCAGTAAAAAGATTAAATACGCTCTGGACAAAATCCAGTTTTTTTTGCCGGTGATCTAATGAGACTGCATTGACCCTCTCACCCTGAAACGTCTTGGCTCACTAGCATGGATATTGAATATGATGGAGGATATGAAGCATGGCATTTAGCTACACGTGAAAATACAGACTGAATCTAATGGATCATTTATACACTTTGACATGCAAAACGATTAGTCTCCATGGCCTAGATGGATCAAACCATCAAATCACAGCTAAAACGCCTCAAAAATAATGTCAAGTACTGTGTTATACTCCAGCCGAGCCTCTTTTTTTCTACTTTCTGTGATTTCGTTAATCAAGTTCAGGAGTGAACAAGCCATAAATTTCACTGCTAGCCCACCAGGCAGTGAGAGCTGGATTAATACAGAGAAATGAAAAGGTTTATGATTGTTTCCTTCTCCTAACAGGCTGAAAGGTTGTGCTCTGTGTTTGCAGATTAGACAGTAAGGAAGCAAGTTGTTGGTAAACATTTCCAGTAGTAAAATATAATGCCAACCAGATGGTCTGTGCTTCACCTGATGACTGCAGTGCAGAAATTGTCTGACTTCCGGCCGAGTAGCGCATTTCTGTAGTTACGAAAGGAATAACACACGACAAACAGTGCTGTTTTACAAAAATAACACACACCACGGGAGTGTGAGGCGTAAACCTCTCTGTCCTGAAGACTGTCCTGTGCTGGGATACTCTGACTGTTTGTACCAAAGCTGTTCCAACTGAGATTCTATCCATAAATGTTAAATAAAACCTAAAAAAAATAAATAAATAAAAAACCCCACAGTATTTTGTTTTATTAATGTAAGATTACTTAAAGCGTCTTGCTGTGCGTGTACGTGTGTGAGAGCTGATACTCTAGAAACAATAAGGCATTAATATTAAGCTGTTCATGTTCCAGCTAGACGTTTTGGTCGAGCTGTACTCGGATACTCTCCTTACGCTTTTGCTAGGAATATGCATTTCCATTTACAGCGTTTACAACAGGTGTCCTTGTCCAGATTGACTTACATTTATCTCATTTAGTCAACTGAGCAGTTGAGGGTTAAGGGCTTTGCTCAAGGGCCCAGCAGTGACAGCTTGGTGGTGCTGGGATTTGAACTCACATCTTTCTGATCAGTAGTGCAATATGCAATGCTGGTATCAATATTCAGGTCGTTGCTTGCTAAAATGAAAATGATCATTTTGATGAAATAAACCTGATGTAGTAATATATCTCAATAAAGAAAAATCTTAGTCATTGACATGATGGCCAGTGGAAGAAGATAGGTGAAGGAGTTATGTAATAGCTTTTGAGTCAGCTTCCGTATCACTGAAAAGGGCTTATTTTCTTATACATTACAGCAAAACTTGTGTGTGTGTGCGAGAGAGAGAGAGTAAGCCAGGGAGAAAGAGAGAATACTTAATCTGCAAAAAGCTCCTCTCAGACACATTGTGATAATGGATGTGTTATGAATTCATTGAAGTGAGCACCACGGTGCGTCTGCTGTTGCAGTGGTGTCCGATGATGAGTTTATGTACAGTGCGTCTCCTAATCCATCTTGAACCTCCTCGCCATCCGTCTTGGTAATTAAATGTTGTC
This sequence comes from Hemibagrus guttatus, assembly GCA_033459395.1. Taxonomy (NCBI): domain Eukaryota; kingdom Metazoa; phylum Chordata; class Actinopteri; order Siluriformes; family Bagridae; genus Hemibagrus; species Hemibagrus guttatus. The sequence goes on from JAUCMX010000001.1 coordinate 17,029,010, forward strand.
AAGGTTTCGCCCCCTTGGACCACATTAGTTTGAACCATTTATTTAGCATGGATGATGTCGTTGCTTCTCTCTGCTCCTTGCCTTTCAAGTGTGATGCGTAATCAATAGGAAATGTTCCATTTGTACTCATGTGTGTTTTTTTGTGGTCCCCCCCCTCTCTCTCTGTCTTGCAGGGCCTGTGGATGTCGAGTTGTTTCATATGATGAACTAAATGACTGCTTTGAGAAGAGGAGAAGAAAGGACACTGGATCCATAAGAGCACAGTTTCTGCACGCTCTTGTTGTTTGGAGATATATATATATATACATATAAATATTAATTCTAAAGTACAGGGGTAGTGTATAAGAGACTGACGCAGAGCCCAATCTACCCCTGTGTGGAATAGAGCTGATATGTGGTCTCAGCCAGGGGCACACTGTGCCCTCATTGGGCTGTTCACCCTCTGCTTCATCCTTTTACCTTGCGGAAGAGCCACAGAGCCTTTCCAAACCTTCTCCCCATCAGAATGGGGCTTGACCCACTTAGCCATTCATAATACCACTGGTGAAGTGTACGTTGGTGCTGTTAACTGGATCTACAAACTCTCGAGTAACCTGACCATGCTGAGGAATCACATGACTGGCCCAGTTGTGGACAATGAGAAGTGCTATCCTCCTCCGAGTGTCCAGTCCTGCCCCCATGAGTTGGCTCAAACCAACAACGTCAACAAGCTGCTCCTGGTGGATTACGGCCAGAACCGACTCATCGCCTGTGGAAGCGCCTCACAAGGTATCTGCCAGTTCTTGCGCCTGGACGACCTCTTCAAACTGGGCGAACCCCACCACCGCAAGGAGCACTATCTGTCCAGCGTGGCCGAGTCGGGAACCATGTCGGGGGTCATCATCTCCGAAGGTACTCTCAGCAAGCTCTTCATCGGCTCGCCCATCGACGGCAAATCCGAATACTTCCCGACCCTCTCGAGCCGCAAGCTGATGGCCAACGAGGAGAACGCGGACATGTTCAGCTTTGTCTACCAGGATGAGTTTGTTTCCTCGCAGCTCAAGATCCCTTCAGACACACTGTCCAAGTTCCCGGCGTTTGACATCTTCTACATCTACGGTTTCAGCAGCGAGCAGTTTGTTTATTACCTTACTCTGCAGCTGGACACTCAGTTGACCTCGCCAGACGCCAGCGGCGAGCAGTTCTTCACTTCCAAAATTGTGCGGCTTTGCGTCGACGACCCGAAGTTCTACTCCTACGTGGAGTTCCCCATCGGTTGTACCAAGGATGGGGTGGAATATCGCCTAATCCAGGACGCCTACCTGAGCAAGCCAGGCAAACAGTTGGCTAACTCTCTGAGGTTGTCTGAGAACGAGGACATCCTGTTCACTGTGTTTTCTCAGGGCCAGAAAAACCGGGCCAAACCTCCGAAAGAGTCCGCGTTGTGCCTCTTCACACTGAGACGCATTAAAGAAAAGATCAAAGAGAGGATCCAGTCCTGCTACAAAGGAGAAGGCAAATTGTCTCTGCCTTGGCTACTGAACAAGGAACTCACATGCATCAACTCGGTAAGTCCACACTATGATGAAAAAAAGACTGCAGGGGTATTACCATTGATTTGCATACAGAGATAAATAGATGCGTGGGTAGCTGCTCTCCAAGGAACTGTCCTACATTAACATCTTGACATGAGCTCAGTATGCAGCTGTTGTGTAGACATATCTATTTCTGACGCGTGCTGGCTGTTTTGACTGGATATAGCCTACTTAAAAACATCTTTGTATAGTTAACAGCATGACTCAGACCTGCATTGATAATTAGGAGGCATGATTTTTAGTTGGTTTTATTAACTACTTAACGCGACTGTGTGGGGCCTCATTATGCTGAGCTCACAACAGGCTGTTTATTTTTACTTACTCACTGTGCAACCTGAATAGTTCTCACTCATTTTTTTTTTTATATCAGCCATTTCTTTTTTTCAGTTGTTTTGTTTACACCTGTTGAATTGTGTGTGTGTGTGTGTGTGTGTGTGTGTGTGTGTGTGTGTGTGTGTGTGTGTGTGTGTGTGTGTAGCGCTGTGAATTTATTTGTTTTTTGACATGCACTCATCCCAAATTGGGGACCTGCAGAGTCAGTGACTTGCAAAAATAAGTGTTATATAATACCTTCATCATCATCATCATCATCATCATCATCATATATAGATGAAATCAATTGGACATTGTTTGGACAAACCAAGAAAAGAATGGCTTGAACGTCTCACTGAGCAGTGTTCTGCCGTCGTAATGAAGGTCTCTCATTTACAAATGGACAAAGCGGTCAGATTTGCTCTGTAATGCGGTCACATTCGGTCAGAACTTTAAGAACCCAAGCGATGAGTGTTTATGCTGTAAGTAGTTATTTCAGTTATACCACAGCGATGTTGAATTCTCACTTCTGATTTGTGGGAAGCTGTTTAGTGTTCTGCAAGAGCTTTATTAATATTATTTAACGTGTTCTAATATTTTTGTTTCGTACCCTGAGACTAGTATGGCAGACACGGATCGTAAAATGATTAAAATACTTGTGTAGACATTGATTTGATGCCGTTTTCTGTGAAATGTTTTCTTTAACACTTGAGACTCTTTATACAAGAGTGCTAGTGTTTTTTTAATAGACTCTATTAAAGTATCTGTCTCTCTCTCTATCTATCTGTCTATTTATTTATCTCTATTTGCCTGCCTGTCTGTCTGTCTCTATCTATTTGTCTGTCTGCCTGTCTCTATCTGTTTGTCTGTCTGATTATACATATGTCTGTCTATCTATCCGTCTGTCTACACACATGAACAATTGTTGGTACCCGTCCATTAAAAAAAAAAGCAAAGACCCACAATGGTCACTGAAATAACTTGAAACCGATAAAAATAATAATAAATAAAAATGTACTAATGTAAAATTGTACACAAAATGTTAAAATGACTAATGAAAACCAGAACAGAAGCATAACAATGAATGAAACTGGCCTGGACAAAAATGATGGTACCCCTAGAAAAGATTGAAAATAATTAGCCCATAGGGACGTGTTAAAGTAACGTGTGTCCTGTAACTAGCATCACAGGTGACATCAAGCTTGAAATCGGTCAGTCTGCCTAATTAAAGGCTGAAAAGTAGCCACTGTGCACAGAAAGCTGAGGAAAATTAGCGATTCGGTTTCTTGTCAGTTTCAACTTCTTTCCGTGACCATTGTGGGGTTTTCTTTCTTTAATGGAAGACTACATGTGTGTTTACTTTTATTTTTAGGATTCGCAGTAAGGTGAATTTTTTTTATTTATTTTTTATTTTTTTAAATTTTTTTTTTATAAACCTTCACTACTAGTGAACAAAGAGCTGCTGGTGAGAGAGAGTGTTTCTATTTTCCTACATGATCACTAACTTGTTCTCACAGATAATTGTAAGCATGCCTAGCTGAACGTACGTTTCATTCTCTAAGCATTAAAATGATTATTAGTGGGTAATAGCTGTGGTGTAAAAGGAATAAAACACCCATTCAGCTCTTCTCATCCCAGCAACTCGTCTTTAATGGTTTATCTCTGCCAGCACACCGTATTGTGTTACTTTCTTTCATTTCAAATGCTTTTATTTCTTAAACCTTTTTTATGCTCCTTAAGCAGTCTGTGTGTACGGCTGAGAGTTGACGGACACTTGTGTACCGCACTGCTGTTTTGTAGTGTCTTTCATTTTTCGGACACTCGGGGGTAGATTTTAGTTAAGACGCTCGCAGGATAAAGCCAGGCTCTGTCGGCTTTCACTAGCGCATCCTCTGTTTCTCTCAGCTTTCATTATTCAGTCAGACAAGAAACATCATTAGTTCAACTGACTAGATTTCTCAAGTCACTCTTTCTCTTCTGCTCCCTTGCTCACTCACTTAATTCATTTAGAGCATCTTGATCTCGTCTTTTCTGCCATCAGAGTCCTCAGGGACCGGGCTTGGTTGTCGTCTTCTCTTTCATTCACCCCCTTAATCTCTTTTTCTCCACACTCACCCCACAATCCCCCCCTCTCCTCTGCTCTCCTCTCCTCTCCGTCTGTCTCTTTCTCTTTCTCTCTCTCTCTCTCTCTCTCTCTCTCTCTCCGAATTGCACGTGATTTTTATTATTATTTTTTTTCTCTTCTTCCGTTTGGAAATTCCTGGTTCATTTCATTTCTGTGAATTTGCGATCTTTCAGTGGGGTTTGTTGGTCTGCAGGGAAATAACTTGTGTTGGACACTTTGTCACAATAAATTTTGGAGGTTATTAAGTAGGGGTGGGCAGGAAAAAAATATCGCGATACTTGAAGGCATTTTAAAATATCTCTATTTAGGCCTGTCAACAGAATAGAGCAGTGGGTGTGACAAACACCAAAAAAATATCCTGCTCCTGCACACTGCAGAAACTGTGCTCTCTCTCTCTCCTCTCTCTCTCTCTCTCTCTGTGTCTGTGTGTGTCTGTCTGTCTCTCTCTTGCTCTGTGTGTCTCTCTGTCTTTCTCCGTCTCTCTTTCTCCGTCTCTCTCTCTTTCTCCATCTCGCTCTCTCTCTGTCTGTCTGTCTCTCTCTCTCACCCTCTCTCTCACGCGCTCTGTCTTTCTCCATCTCAGTGTCTCTCTCTCTCTCTCTCTCTGTCTGTCTGTCTTGCTCTCTTTCTCTCTGTCTGTCTTTCTCTCTTCTGCTTATTTCTGCTTGTCCCCATCTGCAATAGTTTTAAAACACTGGGCCAATTTTATAACTATAAACAATGTCTCTCTCTCCCTCGCTCTACTCTGATTTTACTTGCAACATTTTGTGCTACTTGCTAAGTCTGTAGCGAGCCAGGAGTAATCAGACCAAATGCAGATTCGCTGGAATAGGTCAGGGCTGAGGAATGCGAAAACGAAATTCTCTTCCAGGAGCCATTAATTTCACCACGTGCCAAGTTTAAGGAAGATGGACTGCGGAGGAATTGTATTATTAATTAGTGGTCACATCGACTATGTGCTGTCCTTCTTTATCTCCTTATCTTCATTCCTGCCCGCATGAAAAAGTTGCAGGCACAGGCTTTTTTTTTTTTTTAATCAGGCCTCGGGGGCTGCATAGAATCCCAGCTGTGTCATGTACATGAAAATCTTTGAATAGTTCCAGTGTTTAAGATCTGCATAAGAACAACGATGAACCGGAAATCCATCCGAGAAATGAAGGAAGTGATGCGCGGAGTGGTTGATGGACTGATTGGTCTGATGGTTGCACTGCAGTTAATCAGTTATATTAAAGCACTAATGAGAGTCAGAGTGTTCTCAGTATGCAAGTGTAGTGTGATGTCATGTAGCTGCAGTATCAGTGTTTGTGTATCAGATTGCCTAACCCTATTATCATGAAATCAGTCATCAGCCACTAATGCAGTGTGTGTGTGTGTGTGTGTGTGTGTGAGGCTGCTTGCTGCACTTCTACTCGTACAGTCTCCTGCAGCTGACTGCGTCTTTCCCATCACCCAGGCCTAGGGCTAAGTCTCATGGCCACCATAAAATTTCTTTCTGGTCTAAGGGTAGGATTCATTAGTCCACTGTAAGCAGACCAGTGCTGAGCGCCTGCAGTGCAGAGTGAGAGATGATGGACGGCTCTACAGAGGAGCAGGACACCACACTTCCCGCAGTGTGGTGAGTGTCTGATGTCATAACTGCTGCAGCGCACACCAGTGACACCACACCAAAGCCTCCACATCTGACCAGTAGGTATTGGCGCAGGCTTTAGCTGTCACTGCAGCGCTGTAAATTACCCAGTCAATAGGTCAGAGGTCAAGCTGTGCTGAGCAGCCCTTCTCAAACCACTGACCCTTATATGAACCTGGACCAGGCTATGATTAGCAAAGCAGTGGAGTGTGTGTATCTGCATCTGTATGTGTGTGTTTCTTTGCGTGTGTCTGAGAGTGAGACTGTGTCTCTGATTGTGTGTGTGAGAGACTGTGTGTCTGATTGTGTGTGTGTGAGACTGTGTGTCTGATTGTGTGTGTGTGAGACTGTGTGTCTGATTGTGTGTGTGTGAGACTGTGTGTCTGATTGTGTGTGTGAGAGAGACTGTGTGTCTGATTGTGTGTGTGTGAGAGAGACTGTGTGTCTGATTGTGTGTGTGTGAGAGAGACTGTGTGTCTGATTGTGTGTGTGTGAGAGAGACTGTGTGTCTGATTGTGTGTGTGTGAGAGAGACTGTGCGTCTGATTGTGTGTGAGAGAGACTGTGTCTCTGATTGTGTGTGTGTGAGAGAGACTGTGTGTGTGTGAGAGAGAGAGACTGTGTCTGATTGTGTGTGTGAGAGAGACTGTGTGTCTGATTGTGTGAGAGAGAGACTGTGTCTCTGATTGTGTGTGTGTGAGAGAGACTGTGTGTGAGAGAGAGAGACTGTGTCTGATTGTGTGTGTGAGAGAGACTGTGTCTGATTGTGTGTGAGAGAGAGACTGTGTCTCTGATTGTGTGTGTGAGAGAGAGACTGTGTGTGAGAGAGAGAGACTGTGTCTGATTGTGTGTGTGAGAGAGACTGTGTGTCTGATTGTGTGTGTGAGAGAGACTGTGTGTCTGATTGTGTGTGAGAGAGAGACTGTGTCTCTGATTGTGTGTGAGAGAGACTGTGTGTCTCTGTGTGTGTGTGAGAGAGACTGTGTGTGTGTGAGAGAGAGACTGTGTGTCTCTGATTGTGTGTGTGAGAGAGACGGTGTGTCTGATTGTGTGTGTGAGAGAGACTGTGTGTGTGTGAGAGAGAGACTGTGTGTCTGTGTGTGTGAGAGAGACTGTGTGTCTGATTGTGTGTGTGAGAGAGACTGTGTCTCTGATTGTGTGTGTCTCTGTGTGTGAGAGAGACTGTGTGTCTCTGATTGTGTGTGTGAGAGAGACTGTGTCTGATTGTGTGTGAGAGAGAGACTGTGTGTGAGAGAGAGAGACTGTGTCTGATTGTGTGTGTGAGAGAGACTGTGTGTCTGTGTGTGAGAGAGACTGTGTCTCTGTGTGTGAGAGAGACTGTGTCTCTGATTGTGTGTGTGTGAGAGAGACTGTGTGTCTGATTGTGTGTGAGAGAGAGAGACTGTGTCTGATTGTGTGTGAGAGAGACTGTGTGTCTGTGTGTGTGAGAGAGACTGTGTGTCTGATTGTGTGTGTGAGAGAGACTGTGTGTCTGATTGTATGTGTGAGAGAGACTGTGTGTCTGATTGTGTGTGTGAGAGAGACTGTGTCTCTGATTGTGTGAGAGAGACTGTGTCTCTGATTGTGTGTGAGAGAGAGACTGTGTCTCTGATTGTGTGTGAGAGAGAGACTGTGTCTCTGATTGTGTGTGAGAGAGAGACTGTGTCTCTGATTGTGTGTGAGAGAGAGACTGTGTCTCTGATTGTGTGTGAGAGAGAGACTGTGTCTCTGATTGTGTTTGTCTGTGTGTGAGAGAGAGACTGTCTCTGATTGTGTGTGTGAGAGAGACTGTCTCTGATTGTGTGTGAGAGAGACTGTGTGTCTGTGTGTGAGAGAGACTGTGTGTCTGTGTGTGTGAGAGAGACTGTGTGTCTGATTGTGTGTGTGAGAGACTGTGTCTCTGATTGTGTGTGTCTCTGATTGTGTGTGTGTCTCTGTGTGTGTGTGTGAGACTGTGTCTCTGATTGTATGTGTGTCTCTGATTGTGTGTGTCTCTGATTGTGTGTGTGTGTGAGAGAGACTGTGTGTCTGATTGTGTGTGTGTCTCTGATTGTGTGTGTGTGTGAGAGAGACTGTGTCTCTGATTGTGTGTGTGAGAGAGACTGTGTGTCTCTGATTGTGTGTCTCTGATTGTGTGTCTCTGATTGTGTGTCTCTGATTGTGTGTCTCTGATTGTGTGTGTCTGATTGTGTGTGTGTCTCTGATTGTGTGTGTGAGAGAGACTGTGTGTCTCTGATTGTGTGTGTGAGACTGTGTGTCTGAGTGTGAGAGAGACTGTGTGTCTGATTGTGTGTGTGTGTGAGAGAGACTGTGTGTCTGATTGTGTGTGAGAGAGACTGTGTGTCTGATTGTGTGTGAGAGAGACTGTGTGTCTCTGATTGTGTATGTCTGAGAGAGACTGTGTGTCTCTGTGAGAGAGAGACTGTCTCGGATTGTGTGTGTGTGAGTGAGACTGTGTGTCTCTGCTTGTGTGTGTGTGAGACTGTGTCTCTGATTGTGTTTGTGACTGTGTGTCTCCGATTGTGTGTGTGAGAGAGACTGTGTGTCTCTGTGTGTGAGGGAGACTGTGTGTCTCTGATTGTGTGTGTGAGAGACTGTGTGTCTCTGATTGTGTGTGTGAGAGACTGTGTCTCTGTGTGTGAGAGACTGTGTGTGAGACTGTGTGTCTGATTGTGTGAGAGAGAGACTGTGTGTTCGATTGTGTGTGTGAGAGAGAGACTGTGTGTCCGATTGTGTGTGTGAGAGAGAGACTGTGTGTCCGATTGTGTGTGTGTGAGAGAGAGACTGTGTGTCCGATTGTGTGTGAGAGAGACTGTGTGTCTCTGTGTGTGAGGGAGACTGTGTGTCTCTGATTGTGTGTGTGAGAGACTGTGTGTCTCTGTGTGTGTGAGAGACTGTGTGTGTGAGACTGTGTGTCTGATTGTGTGTGAGAGAGAGACTGTGTGTCCGATTGTGTGTGTGAGAGAGAGACTGTGTGTCCGATTGTGTGTGTGTGAGAGAGACTGTGTGTCTGAGTGTGTGTGTGAGAGAGACTGTGTGTCCGATTGTGTGTGTGTGAGAGAGACTGTGTCCGATTGTGTGTGTGTGAGAGACTGTGCCTCTGATCGTGTGTGTTTCTGATTGTGTGTGAGAGAGAGACTGTGTGTCTCTGATTGTGTGTGAGAGAGACTGTGTGTCTGATTGTGTGTGAGAGAGACTGTGTGTCTCTGATTGTGTATGTCTGAGAGAGACTGTGTGTCTCTGATTGTGTGAGAGAGAGACTGTGTCTCGGATTGTGTGTGTGTGAGTGAGACTGTGTGTCTCTGCTTGTGTGTGTGTGAGACTGTGTGTCTCTGTGTGTGTGTGAGAGAGAGACTGTGTCTCTGATTGTGTGTGTGACTGTGTGTCTCCAATTGTGTGTGTGAGAGAGACTGTGTGTCTCTGTGTGTGAGGGAGACTGTGTCTCTGATTGTGTGTGTGAGAGACTGTGTGTGAGACTGTGTGTCTGATTGTGTGAGAGTGAGGCTGTGTGTCTGTGTGTGTGTGTGAGAGAGAGACTGTGTGTCCGATTGTGTGTGTGAGAGAGAGACTGTGTGTCCGATTGTGTGTGTGAGAGAGAGACTGTGTGTCCGATTGTGTGTGTGAGAGAGAGACTGTGTGTCCGATTGTGTGTGTGAGAGAGAGACTGTGTGTCCGATTGTGTGTGTGTGAGAGAGACTGTGTCCGATTGTGTGTGTGAGAGAGACCGTGTGTCCGATTGTGTGTGTGTGAGAGAGACTGTGTCCGATTGTGTGTGTGAGAGAGACTGTGTGTCCGATTGTGTGTGTGTGAGAGAGACTGTGTCAGATTGTGTGTGAGAGAGAGACTGTGTGTCCGATTGTGTGTGTGTGAGAGAGACTGTGTCTCTGATTGTGTGTGAGAGAGAGACTGTGTCTCTGATTGTGTGTGTCTGTGTGTGAGAGAGACTGTGTGTCTGTGTGTGTGAGAGAGACTGTGTGTCTGATTGTGTGAGAGAGACTGTGTGTCTGTGTGTGTGAGAGAGACTGTGTCTCTGATTGTGTGTGTGTGAGAGAGACTGTGTCTCTGATTGTGTGTGTGTGAGAGAGACTGTGTCTCTGATTGTGTGTGTGTGTGTGTGAGAGAGAGACTGTGTGTCTCTGATTGTGTGTGTGTCTCTGATTGTGTGTGTGTCTCTGATTGTGTGTGTGTGAGAGAGACTGTGTTTGATTGTGTGTGTGTGAGAGAGACTGTGTCCGATTGTGTGTGTGTGAGAGAGACTGTGTGTCCGATTGTGTGTGTGTGAGAGAGACTGTGTGTCCGATTGTGTGTGTGAGAGAGACTGTGTGTCCGATTAGTGTGTGTGTGTGAGAGAGACTGTGTGTCCGATTGTGTGTGTGTGTGAGAGAGACTGTGTGTCCGATTGTGTGTGTGTGTGAGAGAGACTGTGTGTCCGATTGTGTGTGTGAGAGAGACTGTGTGTCCGATTGTGTGTGTGTGAGAGAGACTGTGTGTCTGATTGTGTGTGTGTGAGAGAGACTGTGTGTCCGATTGTGTGTGTGAGAGAGACTGTGTGTCCGATTGTGTGTGTGTGAGAGAGACATGTGTGTCTTCGATTGTGTGTGTGAGAGAGACACTGTGTCTCCGAGTGTGTGTGTGTGTGGGAGACTGTGTGTCTCTGTGTGCGTGTTTGTGTATGTGCATTTGAGTGAGTCTGTGTGGGTCTGTATGAATGTGTGTCTCTCTCTAAATATATATGTGTGTGGATGTGGGTGTTTTAAATGTGTGTGTGCGCGCGCGCGTACATGCAGGTGTGCATGCTATAGAGTGGAACATGATTAATTGCCTTCTCCACACAGCTCCCACTTTGGACCCTTCTCATACACACACACACACAATCACCCCTCTCTCTCTCTCTCTCTCTCTCTCTCTCTCTCTCTCTCTCTCTCTCTCTCTATACAGGCAGGGATTGTTAGTTTATTATTAGACACATGACCTTCTTTGCAGCAGCAGTATATGGGCGATCCCCCTTACCCAAGGGAGGGAGACAGAATGAGAGACATAGTGTGTGTGTGAGGACGAGAGAGAGAGATGCAGTAAGAAGGATTTTGGAGGCAGGTGTTTATGAGAACATGTTTGTGTGTTTGCACCATCATTTCTCCTACAAGGCAACAGTTTTATGTGTGTGTGTGTACATGCGCACAGTTGCAAGTTGGCTGCTGAAGTGCTTATCTGCTTCTCACACACTCTCTCGTGTGCACATTTGGAGCTTTAATCTGTTAAATTGTTTTCTGTAACACAGGCCACTCAGCTAAACGCTCCAGATTACACTCCTTTGATTGCATTCAAATCCATACTTTACACACTCACACACACTGATGGGGTCTTATCTTATACAGCCGTGACTATACACACACACACACACACACACACACACACACACACAGAGAGTTATGAAGATGAAATACCTGTCCTGCCTCATCTATTCTGAGTCCTCCACTTTTTCACAGACTCAGGATGCTGGTACTTCTACAGATTCTTCCTTTCTCTCTCACACCCACTGTTCATCACACACACTCACGCACACTCAGACAGTTATGCTGTGAGGAAATGAGTAGGCAAAAGGAATAATAATAGAAAGTTCAAGGCCACTGTGGCTGCCCGTAACATCATGTGTACATTTCCCTGGGTCATGTACTAAACCACGACTGTTTGTTTGTATGTTCTTCAAGAGAACAATAGTTTTACTACCTGCTTACCCTTTTAATTGACCTTAGGCTCATGTATATTATATCCAGTGATGTTCATCTCTGATTATATTTATTTTAGATCATCATTTTTGTAAAGGGGCTCTGCAAAAACATCCGAGTACACTCGGAAGAACACCACTCAAAAATATCCCAAAAGTGCAGTATGCTTTCTTTGAATAAATGAGAGATGATGAACTGACACATTCCACTAGTACGATCTACACAGGTTTTGAACTGAATATTAACAGACAGGAAGTCCTGCCCCCTTTCCCATCTCACACTCACGCTCTCGCTTTTTAATGAATTAAAGTGAAAAAAAAATTACCAGTGTATGTTTGACTCATTTTAGTCCAATATATATACACTATATTGGCAAAGGTTTTGGGACACCCTCCAAATCATTGAATTCAGGGGTTGGGCTTGGCCCCTTATTTCCAGTGAAAGGAACTCTTAATGCTTCAGCATACCAAGACATTTTGGACAATTTCATGCTCCCAACTTTGTGGGAACAGTTTGAGGATGACCCCTTCCTTTATCCAGGTCCATAAAGACATGGATGAGTGACTTTGGTGTGGAGGAACTTGACTGGCCTGCACAGAGTCCTAACCTCAACCTGATAGACCTCAACCTTTGGGATGAATTAGAGCAGAGACTGCGAGTCAGACCTTCTTGTCCAACATCAGTGCCTGATCTCACAAATGTGCTTCTAGAGGAATGCTCAAAAATTCCCATAAACGCTCCTAAACCTTGCGGAAAGCCTTCCCAGAAGAGTTGAAGCTGCTATAGCTGCAAAGGGCGGGCCAAATCCATATTACATTCATGTGCATGTAAAGTCAGACGTCCCAGTTTTGGCCTGGCTCACAGTCTCTGCTGTAATTCATCCCAAAGGTTCTATCAGGTTGAGGTCAGGACTCTGTGAAGTTCCTCCACACCGAACTCGCTCATCCATGTCTTTATGGAGCTTGCTTTGTGCACTGGTGTGCAGTCATGTTGGAACAGGAAGGGGTCATCCCCAAATTGTTCCCACAAAGTTGGGAGCATGAAATTGTCTAAAATGTCTTGGTCTGCTGAGGCATTACGAGTTCCTTTCACTGAAGCTAAGAGACCAAGCCCAACCCCTGAAAAACACCTGAATTCAAATGATTTGGAGGGGTGTCCCAAAACTTTTGCCAATATAGTGTACGTAACATAAATTTACAAAATTTATTGTGGATGCCGTCAAACATTTTGTCTGAAAAATTGTGGCTGTGGAAACAGCTCTATCGCTTTTCAGCAAAGAAAAAAAGGAAAAAAACAAAGGAAGATTATGACCCGTAGAGATTAAATAGTACTACAATGATGTCAGATGTAACACTTTACAAATGACGTTAATGGTGAAGATAATTAGGAAGTGATTAAATTATTCCTGAGAGTCAAACCCGCAGGCGAGAAAGTGTTTCTGATTCTGATGAGCTGAAGAACTCATCTTCCAAAAGTCCATTTTAATAAATAAAACACTTTTTAAAAAATGTACGCAATTATTTAAGAACAAAAAAAATCTGTCAGAATTGAGAATTATTTATAAAGTTGAAAAATGGAGGTTTGTTTATTTATTTATATTTTAAAATCCCCCCCCACTTTTATTTATTGCCTTTAGCGTTTTATTCGGAGTGTGCAGCTGCTCAGAGGAAGCAGGGCATTGACCCTAGCATTAGCAATGTGTTTTGTATTTATTTACTTGCTGATCCTGATGGTTCCACTTTGGACCTCTGCTTCACCGTTTCAACATTTAAACAGCAAATTATTTGCAGTAATCATTCAAAGCCCTGTGCTGTTCATACAGCAGACAGAAAGATAACGTGTGGTCCTAGAGATGAAACGATGCTGTCCCAAACCCCTTACGTTATTGGTTCTCGACTCCAGACTAGAAGCACATTGGTGCTGGAACCCAATTGATTTTGTCGGCTGAACTTTTTTTTTTTTTTTTCCCCCTTTTTCCAGATTAATGACCAGCACTGTGGTCTTGACAGTGGAAAAGGATAAATGAGATTGCTCTCTAGGCACATTGAATGTTAATCTTTTAAATGTTAACACTTTTAACCGACTCTTAAAATATTAGCCGCTTAACATAAACCTGGGTAATATGTTGGCTATTTATTAGGCCCTTGGAGCTTTGTTATTCCTGAAGTTTCCACCGAAAAATAACCGTGACATTAATTATAAGCCTACGTGTTATTGAGGCTAGGGTTAAACCCATTCAGTTCCACTACTGTAAAAAAAACAAACAAACTCCTGGACCCAGAAAACTCCTGGACCCCAAATCTCTGCTCTCACCTGAATAACTGTAGCTCTAGTGTCTTAATTGCTCAACCTTAAGTTTGGCTGAGATGCAGACGATGCTTCAGTAGATGGTTTTTAAAAAAAAAAACTTTTGGTTCTGTGCAGATTAACTTGACTTGCGTCATACTTCAAGATAAGAAAATTTCATTAGTCTGGCCTAATTGTTTAATTTGGAGTTTCCTTTAAGCCCTTTTACACGGGACCACAGCAGCACTGTGTCCTACAAACTCCCAGGTTAATTAAAGTAGCCTTTTCCCATCAGATGCATGTGGCATTGTTGACACACAAAGCATACATAGCATTTATTCCACCTGCATATCACTGTGTACGTCCCACTTGTGCCAACCAAACCGCTCCTACATTTGAGGCATGGACTCTATAAGAACTATGAAGGTGTGCTGTGGTATCTGACACCAAGAATTTAGCAGCAGATCCTTTAAATCCTGGAAGTTGTGAGGTGGAGCCTCCATGGATCTGACTTGTTTGTCTAGCACATCCTACAGATGCTCCATAGGATGGAAATCTGGGGAATTTGGAGTCAAAACCTTGAACTACTCATCATATTCCTCAAGGATGCACTATGCTGCTGCCACTGCCATGTTGTCATGAAGGGGTGTACTCGGTCTGCACCAATGTTTAGGTAGGTGATGCGTGTCAAAATAACATCCACATGATTGACAGGGCCCAAGGTTTCCCAGCAGAACATTGCCCAGAGCATCACAGTGCATCCACCAGCTTGCCTTCTGCCCGTAGTGCATCCTGGTGCCAACTTTTCCCACAGGAGTCAGCATGAGCACTCTGACCGCTCTGCAGCTACACAGCCTTATTTACAGCAAGCATGAACTTTCTGTCATAGCCAGCATGAACTTTTTCATCAATTTGTGCTACAGCAGCTCTTCTGTGGGATCGGATCAGAAGGACCAGCCTTCGCTCCTCACGAGTCAGTGGCCCTTAGGCTCCTGTGACCATTGGTGTCCTTCCTTGGAGCACTTTTGGTAGATACAAAACCACTGCATACTGGAAACACCCCATAAGACCTGCTGTGACGGAGCCGCTCTGACCCAGTTGTCTAGCCATCACAGTGTCCGAGCATTAAACGTCTCCTGTCTTTAATAAGCTCCATTGTGACACAAACTCAGTCCAGTCTCCTCATTAGACATGATGAGTGCCAACTGTGAGCTCTTTCACACACAGCAATTTAAATGGAAAATATTTGAAAAAGGAAGCTGCATGTGAGCTTTCCCTGTGTCATATATGACAAGTAAATGTGCTTAAGAGTGGCATTAAAATTCATTCGAATTCACTTTGGACATCGAGACAAATTTCCGTAATGCATTATGAATATTCAGAGTAGATGACCTGTAATTCCTGGATTATTAAAACATGTGTAGTCATGAACCCCAGCTTGGTTTAGTGAACTGATTAACCATAAAATAAACACCGTGTATGAGAGAAAATATCATTAAAAAATCCATCAAGTAGATATTTAATGGAATTTGACTTCTGTCAGTGTTGAGAGAAACAAGTTGTGAATACATTTTGGTCCTGCGTTGCTGTATGTTTGACCACACGCTCTGGGTTATTCCCGATCACACTGAATAATCCACCGCGGTCTGGACCTCTGTGTGCCGGTTATCTTGTTCAGACCTTTGTGTTTTTATCTCACGGTCACAACCCTCACGTTTATTGCGATATCGTTCTAGAAGCAGTGGGTTACATTGTCACACTGGGCCTCTGAATCTTTACAAATCTGTGTTTAATTTTTAACTGGAAGACATGTCTCCAGTATAACGTCACAGCTACACATGCACCAACGCAATTACCACTGCAGCACACTGTGCTCTATCGAAAGGCCTGAGCTGATCCTGTGTGTGTGTGTGTGTGTGTGTATATGCTGTTGTGACATTCTTCAGCTTTACTGCAGTTTGGGAGCTGTTTCTGTCTCTGTTCACAGCTCCACATTCAGCTTACAAGCTTCCTGAAAATGAATAGATGAACCCATAAAGTATTAAACAACTGGAGGATATTTGTGGAATGTGCTTTATATTACATACAAGCTTCCTTCCTTCCTTCTCTCGCTCTCTCTTTCTTACCCTTTCTTTCTCTCTCACACCCTCTTTCTCTCTCTCTTTCTCACCCTCTTTCTCTCTCTCACCCTCTCTCTCTCTCTCTCTCACCCTCTTTCTCTCTCACCCTCTCTCTCACCCCCACTCTCTCACCCTCTCTCTCACACCCTCTTTCTCTCACACCCTCTTACTCTCTCACCCTCTTTCTCTTTCTCTTTCTTACCCTTTCTCTCTCACCCTCTTTCTCCCTCTCACCCTCTTTCTCTCTCTCATACTCTTTCTCTCTCTCTCTCACTCTTTCTCCCTCACCCTCTTTCTCTCTCACCCTCTTTCTCTCTCTTTCACCCTCTTTCTCTCTCTTTCACCCTCTTTCTCTCTCTTTCTTTCTTACCCTTTCTCTCTCACCCTCTTTCTCTCTCTCATACTCTTTCTCTCTCTCTCTCACTCTTTCTCTCTCACCCTCTTTCTCTCTCTCATACTCTTTCTCTCTCTCTCTCACTCTTTCTCTCTCACCCTCTTTCTCTCTCTCTCTCTCACCCTCTTTCTCTCCCTCTCTCACCCTCCTTCTCTCTCTCTCACCCTCTTTCTCTCTCTCTTTCTTACCTTTTCTTTCTCTCTCTCCTCTCTCTCTCTCTCTCTCTCTCTCTCTCTCTCTCTCTCTCGCTCTCTCATCCTCTTTCTCTCTTCCTGTCTGTGTGACTGTGTACGTGTTTGTGTGTGAGATGTATCCAGGTGTATTTGCTAGAAGCTGTTCTGCTGTGTATTTATAGTGCTTGGGCTTCCTGGGCAGACACATAATAAGCAGTCTGTGCTTTCGAGAGAACAGCGTGCATGCATTAATGCCTGATTATGTGGGGGTGTGTGTTTGGGTCCACCCTGATATCAGCATTCATTTCAACTGCTAATTTGTCGTTAGTTTAGTCTTAGCATTGTGACAAAAATACACGTCAGTTTTCTTCATTTGCTTAGTGTAAGATTTAGTGTAGATTCATTTGATGGAATCCTGCAGCACTTGTAGAAACTAATATAAAACAAGAAGATTTTTACTTCTTCCTTCACAGATTTCCCACAGATTTTTTTTTACATTTTCACAATTATTTCCTATATTTTATTTCCTCTTTAAATGAAAAGCAAGGTTGTGTTACACACAAACGTCACCCTAACGAGCTTTAAAGCCTTCTTCCTGTTTATTTTAGTGTGTGCTGCTTAAGTGGAAGTTCTGGCATTTAATAATGTTATTACACTGCAGCCATTACATTACACTACTCTAATTGGGTGAGGTATGTCAAATCTAGCTGGCTAGTACCAGCTTGGCTAACAAGACAGCAGTTGCTTCTAGTTATACGACAGTGTCGCAGTAGCAGGAGTGGATGCTAATGCTAGTAAATAGACAAGGTGTATGATGGCATGGATTTCCAGCTGTGGAGTGTAAACACAGATCAGACAACACAGATCCCGCCTCAGTCTAGCATGAATACAGCACTACTGGCTTCTTTACACACACACACACACACACACACACACACACACACACACACACACACGTACGTCTTTATTAACTCTAGTATATAATTGCCTTTACAAAGCGAGCACACAAGGATGAGAAGAAACAAGGATGAGTCTTTGTCCATTCGACTGCTTCGGATTTTCATCTCGTTTTTATTCATGTAATTTGAACCAAAATATGAATTATTGTTTTTGTTTCCATCAAAAAAAAGGTCACATATTAGTCTTTGAGTGTCTGCAAAAAAAAAAAAAGCCCTATATTCTCCTTCAGGTGTGTGTGTGGGGTGTGTGTGTGTGTGTGTGTGTGTGTGTGTGTGTATACACTGTGGCAATATCGTTTATGAGAACGCTCACATGCCGTGATGGATTACACCAGGCCATTTTACACTAGAAGCGTTTTCTGAAGTGCTTTTACGCTCGCTGAACAGATCTACTGTTAACACTATGCAGTTTTAACCACCAATTGAATTTAAATGCAACCTCAATCATCCTGCTGATGTTTCCTCTCTGCGCCACGTATAAGGCTTTTTGTTTGCTCACAGGCATGATGCGAGTGAAAACACTATAGAGGGACAGTTTAATCATGTCCTGTACATTTCTGAAGTCTAAAAGTCTAATAAACAACAGAGCTATGATTGTGTAGCCTGGAGCTGCAGAGCAAAAGGTTTGTACACTTACATATTATAGCATCAGGAGGAATCAGATTCATGACAATGCGGTATGGAACTGGGTGCAATACTACCTGCAAATATCTGTCTGTATGTCTATCTGTCCGTCTATCTGTCTACCTGTCTTTGTCTGTTCATCCATCCATATTTTATTATAGAAGGTTCAAATTAATTTTTGTAAACCTGATACTTGATCAGTCACAATACAGCTGAACTCTACACACGCAACTCATGATTTCTCCAAATAAACCCACTAGCTGGTTGCACTTCACAAAAACAAAACAAAAAAAAAAACCCAGAAGTGTCATTTGACAGTATTTGCAAATTTTAGATCAATGTTTGTCCGACTTGGCACAGCATTTACCCCATCAGGCTAAGAGGAACTAGGCGTTGCACTCAGGATGCTTCTGCATGTATATAGGACAAAGGAATTATACAACTTGAACGTTTATCGATAATTATAAATAAGTAGATAGATTTTTCTCCTAGAGAGATATGAAATATTTTTGCTGTTTCTACAGGTTTGTCTCACAAGAGAGTTGTGAGTGACTTATGGTTTTTTCTCATTGAGCATCTGAGGGTTAAGGGCCCAGCAGTGGCAGCTTGGTGGACCTGGCATTCCTGGCATGATGCATTTTTCAGGCTCAATCCTGAATGACCTCCTGCTCACTACGTCAGTGCTCTAGCTAGGGTTTAACATGGTGACCACCTAGATAGTACACTTATATACAGTGTAGTGCAACTGTAAATAGTGTGCAGCAGGAGGATAACATACCAAGTCTTTACATTATTTACTGTAGTAGAGCAAACCACATTAAGACTATTTTGTAAGTGTAGACATTTCTGCTGCGCTGTACACAGGTTGTAAACATTCTGCTCGTCATTTGACCTGCTAATGTTTATTGCTGAAACATATGCACTGTGTGATTCTGTTGAACTATGGGGCAACACTTAGGGGAAGGATCGTTTCTGTTCCTGGATGATAATTCCCCTTTGCACAAAGCCAGCTCCAGGAAGACGCAGGATTTGATAAATCTGGTGCGGAGGAACTCTGAGCGCTCCCCTCAGCCCCACTGAACGCTTTTCCAATGAACTGGAGCGCTAGTTGCTTGCCAGGCCTTCTCATCTAACATCAGTGCCTGATCTCAATAATGCTCTTGGGTCTGAATGGACACACAGTCCCACAGATGCACATAGAAAGTCATACAGATGTAATAGTCAGATATCTACACTCTTTTTGGCAATATGGTGTATATCTTCCAATATATACACTCTTCTTGCTAACGTGTCATGTCTTGGTGTGAGTTCATGTAGCGTTCATATTCATGTGGGTTCCACATGCTCTTGTGTTAACCAGCTGTGATGTTGCCATGACACTGGGGTTAGCAGTGTGTTAGTTCTTGTGCCCGCAAACTGACACGAGGCCCCAAGGCACACTTTTACACTATTGAGATTTTCAGTCTCTGCTGGACTTCAGTTCTGACCCCTGTGCCAGAGGGACCCCTGTGCCCCCCCCCCCCCCCCCCCCCAATACCCCACACACCCCCTTTAGCACAAACACACTGATTCAAAATGTTACTTTGGGAATAGAGCTGTAGCAAATGACAAGCAGCTCAAGGGCTGAGTTCAGAGCAGAGCTGCAACGATTAGTCCAGAGGAGCCACAATCTACAGCAGACATTTTTCTCAAAGCTGATGCACTGCTTCTGAAAGAAATTCTTAATATGTTAATAGTCTGTTCTGTACATGGAGTATAAAGAATGTAACTCCTCCAAGCACAGTTGTGTGAACCTGCCTAAGTTTTCACATACCACCTCACTGCTGTGTGTGTGTGTGTGTGTGTCTCACTGCATCAGGAGTTGACAGTCCTGTCCTCCTTGGTCTCTCAATCAGTTGTCTCTGAGTCTGTCAGTCCTGCAGATATTACTGAGGGGAGGGGTTAAGGATAATCTGATAGTTCTGTGTGTGTGTGTGTGTCTGAGCGAGAGAGAGAGCGAGACCGATAGGGAACAATGTATCTTAAACTAGCCTGTAGTGCTGCTGTTTATCCTGTGGGCCTCATGTTCCTGTTGACACAATACACACAAGATTTCACATGAGAGACTGCGCACACACCCAAACACGCACACACAGAGAAAACTCTTTGACTTCAGCCTAATCCTTCTTTAATCTAATTTAGCCATAACTTATTCTCTCCATATATTTGCATACATACACTCTAGTCACATGTGTACGTACATGACTGACCAGAGGTGATACAATAGCATAGATTTGGCTCTAGGCCAGTAATGTACTGTGGTGTGACTCACACTAACTGTGTGTGTGTGCGCGCCACTGTCAGTCTGTCTGTGTGTGTGTGTGCGTGCGTGCCACTGTCAGTCTGTGTGTGAGTGTGTCAGTGCTCTCTCACTGCTGAGAGTACAATGTCATTGTTTGATAAATCCTGGCATTTCTATCCATTTTCTTTCACTAAATTCCTGCTATTTTGTAAGTGTAGACATTTCTGCTGCGCTGTACACAGGTTGTAAACATTCTGCTCGTCATTTGACCTGCTAGTGTTTATTGCTGAAACATATGCACTGTGTGATTCTGTTGAACTATGGGGCAACACTTAGGGGAAGGATCGTTTCTGTTCCTGGATGATAATTCCCCTTTGCACAAAGCCAGCTCCAGGAAGACGCAGGATTTGATAAATCTGGTGCGGAGGAACTCTGAGCGCTCCCCTCAGCCCCACTAAACGCTTTTCCAATGAACTGGAGCGCTAATTGCTTGCCAGGCCTTCTCATCCTACATCAACTCTTTGACTTTAACCTAATCCTTCTTTAATCTGATTTAGCCACATGCGCGCGCGCACGCGCGCACACACACACACACACACACACACACACACACACAGAGACGTATGTTAGTATAGTCTTATTATAATCTATAAAAATGAGCTAAACGTCGGTGTGTTAGTAAAAGCTGTATGCAGCCAGCATGTTGGACAAGTTTGTCTTTAACTCAGTGTAACACTGTGCCCCAGGCCACTGCTTCTAAACAGAGAGAAGTGTGTGAATGCAGGAGCTTCCTGTTATTTTCATAGATGATTCAGTTAAGTGATCATTGTATTATCAATGCTGTTTATGTACACACATAGTAGCTTGTGTGTGTGTCTGTTGGTTTGTGTGTGTCTGTCTTTTCTCTTTGTGTTTGTGTGTTTTTCTCGTTGTGTGTGTCTGTGTTTCTGTCTGTGTGAGTCTGTCGGTGTGTGTGTTTTTCTCATTGTGTGTGTCTGTGTTTCTGTCTGTGTGAGTCTGTCGGTGTGTGTGTTTTTCTCATTGTGTGTGTCTGTCAGTTTGTGTGTCTCTGTCTTTCTCTTTCTGTGCATGTGTGTCTGTCTTTCTCTTTGTGTGTGTATCTGTTTCTTTGTGTCTGTGTGTGTGTCGGTATGTGCATCTGTCTTTCACTTTGAGTGCGTGTGTCTTTTGGTTTGTGTGTGTATGTCTGCCTTTTCCTTTGTGTAGGTGCGTTGGTTTGTGTGCGTATGTGTGTCTGTTTTTCTATTTGTGTCCGTGTGTAGTTGTCTGTCTCTCTGTGTGTTGGTGTGTTTCTGTGTGCGTGTGTAGGCAGGGGCTTCAGGGTCAGGTCTGAGAGCATTGATAAGCGTGTGTAATGATGGGCTTTTGATGATTTTTGCTCTTGCTCACAGTCATGATGTGATAAAACACATGCCTGAAGCGATTTCTTCCACGTGTACAGCTTTAGCAAAAATAATTTGTGGTTATTTTGACTGATTTCAAGATTGCGATAATTAAGTGTGATTTAGGGAGAGCATGCAAACCCTATGCCAGATGCACCACTTAACAGGAACGTCGGAGATTGAGCAGCATGCTCACAGAAGTGTCTTGAGATGGATCTGAGCACTGCTTCACTAGCGCTGTTCTATCAGGAACATATGCTAAATAGGCTTGAACCACTATTACATTTTCATATGATAATTACCTAACCTTGGATCACACTTTACACTGATCTTACAAAAACTGAAAAAGGAACAGATCGCTGCTTCTGTCGTCTTCTAAACAGAACCTCACATTTGGGAGTCTTTTACATTTAAGGATGCATAGTCACTTCTAGATCAGTTTATTTACATTTCAATGCTAATTAGATAGATACACTGATCAGGCATAACATTATGAGCAGTGAGAGGTGAAGTGAATAACACTGATCTCATCATGGCACCTGTTAGTGGGTGGGATATATTAGGCAGCAAGTGAACATTTTGTCCTCAAAGTTGATGTGTTAGAAGCAGGGAAAATGGGCAAGCGTAAGGATTCGAGCGAGTTTGACAAAGGGCCAAATTGTGATGGCTAGACGACTGGATCAGAGCATCTTCAAAACTGCAGCTCTTGCGGGCTGTTCCCGGTCTGCAGTGGTCAGTATCTATCAAAAGTGGTCCAAGGAAGGAACAGTGGTGAACCGGCAACAGGATCATGGGCGGCCAAGGCTCGCTGATGCACGTGGGGAGGGAAGGCTGGCCCGTGTGATCCGATCCAACAGACGAGCTACTGTTGCTGAAATTGCTGAAGAAGTTAATGCTGGTTCTGATTGAAAGGTGTCAGAATACACAGTGCATGGTGGGTCAAGGCTGTTTTGGCAGCAAAAGGGGACCATCACAATATTAGGCAGGTGGTCATAATGTTATGCCTGATCGGTGTATAGCTGTAGTGTATAATATCTGTAGATGATGAACAGGAAGTTTATTAAAGCACTGTTGATTAGAGCACTGTTAAGTTCTCAAATCTAATTGGTCAGAACTTCACCGAGGGCACAGTGGCTTATTGCTTAGCACTATGGCCTCACACCTCTAGTGTTGGGCGTTTATTTCCCTTTTCCACACAGTGTGGAGCTTACATGTTCTACCTGTGCTTGAGGGGGGTTTCCTTCTGGTGCTCCAGTTTCCTCCCTCAGTCCAAAGATGTGAGTTGTAGGCTGATTGGCATCTCTAAATTGTCTGAGTGTGTTTGATTGTGTCCTGTGATGGATGGGTTGGCACCCTATCCAGGATGCCCCCTACCTTGTGCCCCAAGTTCCCTGGATAAGACTGCAGACTCCCCTCAACCCTGTGTAGGATATATGGTACAAAACATGGATGGATCACTTTTATCAAAGGTTTATATTAATGCGCTCATTTGTGTGTCTGGTTCTATAGTAACAGCTCATTCACAGGGAGTTGTATAGTGAACACTCCACATAATCTAAAACTTGGGAGTAAATAGAAAAAGCCTTCTGATTGATCAGTAAACACTGTGTAAGCTTTCTGTAGGAGCATGGAAGGAGTCTCCAGTGTCAGAGCTGAAGCTGTAATTTGTCCACAAATACAGGATTCTGTGGTTTCTTTCTTTTGTGGTTAAAATGACAAGATGCATTTATTCGTCATGTTAAACATCAGGAGGAACAATCGTTTTTAGCCAACTTTAACTATACACTGCTATTGGCAAGCTGCTGTCATTCTCCTGGACATGCCGTTACTGGGAAATACTCTGAGGTGATAAGTCACCCCCATGGCATTCCACCACCTCCACTTGGTTGCATTTACTGTAACTGCAGGCCCTGTCCTCTTTTATTCCTCGCTTAATGGAGTTTAAATTACTGCTACTACAAGACATCACCACCTCACATTCATCACTAAATGTCCAGTGACAATTCTGCTTGACAATCTCTGGCAAATGTTTTCCAAAATATGTTCCAGAAATCTCGACATATTAAGTAAGAGTCTGTGTAAATGAGCGGTTGCTATAGAATCCATAGAGTATTAGATGAAGCACATTAGCGTAAGAGTCTTTTATGTTACAGCTGGTACGGCGCTACATCACAGGTGTGCTTTTATAAACAACATATTACTGATTTGAGATTTTCGGCAGCGCTGTAGGATAAAGATGTTTACGAAATGTTATATAACAATACTACGCCTGCTTTACTATAGAAGGAGAAATGGATCTGTGTGGGTACTGCTGCACAAGCATCCAAGATCAACTCTACAGATCACTTGTAATCAAGAACAGTCCAATCCAGTGTTAATAATAATCTAGTATATAGTTAGGGAAAAAAAAACATTCAGCTTGCAGAATTCGGTCTCTCTAGTGTTTTGTGATTTTGCAATCACAGAAATGAACGCAAAATCAGGCACACACTGTGATAATCAGGAGTGCTTGCAATTTTACCGAAATTACTGCAGATTTTCAGTGACGTCATCACAACACACATTCAACCAAAACCCGCATCAATTACGATTATAGTGGAACCTCGGCATACAAGTTTAATTCCTTCTGGAGGCGAGTTCTTTAAGGCGAAAATCTGTATTGTAAAACGAATTTTCCCATAAGAAATAATGGAAATGCAGATAATCCGTTGCAGCCACCCAAAAATATTACAAATTTTACCAATACGAAGCGTATGTAAACTGTATGGCTGCTTACAAAGAACTGACCCAAGCCAAGCATTCCATGTCAAGGGTCCTCACAGGAAGTCGTGCCACTAAGCTTGGGCTAAAAATAGAACCAATCTGTCGTCAAAAAACGCGTAAAAAATCAAGGCAAAGTTGGTATTGTGGGTTGACTCTTTCGAAACAGCTTTCGCTGACTGAACAAAAATGGTAAACTGGCTTCTGTTGGCTTCGCTTGGCTTTCCACTGAAGTTTTGAACGGCTCCCGGACACACACGCAGCGCTCGGTCCCGTTCGCATGCCGAAAATGTTTCCTATGCAGACGCAAATTTCAATTCTTAAGGTGAAAATTTGTAAGGGAGGGCATCCGTATGCCGAGATTTCACTATACACCTATTGTAGAAAGTAATCACATAGGTGTCTTCACTGCTAGGAGTTTAGTAGAAGAATCCTGTGCTTGCACTTTCATCAATTCAAGTAGTTTTCTGCCAAAAAAAAAAAAAATGCACAAAAATCTCCTGCAGCAAAATCAAGCATTTTTGGCCTCAACATTCACAAAATACTCCTAGAGGGAATGAAACTAAAAAAAAAAAAGGAACTGAACTTTGCTTTGTCATTATTTCCACAATCCCATGATGTGTGTACTGTATATACTGTGTGGGATGTTTTAATATAAAGTCATGTTATTTGCTTGTGCTGTAAATGAACACAATCATATGGAAAAGTATGATTGTAGATCAGGATTTTGTTTAAATATATACAATATTACTTTGTTGCCTTTACATATCCTCCGGCACTGATTACTGAAGAGAAAAAGCATATAAAAAGCCTATAATGCCCGAGCCTGTTGTCTTTAAGAGCCCCCGGGATCAGCAGTAACCTCTGTGTGTTCAGCTGGAAGACGTAAACTCTGCTGGTGTTGAGTTTAACAGCAGCTCCAGCTCAAACGTGCAGACATGAACATGCAGCTGTCAGTAACAGATGTTGCCAAAAATGGAGACGCCATCACATGATAATTGGGTATTTTTAGTAAACAAAATAATGAAGGTTTGAAATGGAATAATGCTGTGTTGAGAAGCTGTGACATGAGCAGCATTTTCTGTTTGTTTTGCTTTGACTCATTGTTCCTTCTTGATGCATTCCAACATGTTGTCCTTAAAAGACCTAGACTGTCTTTCCTGAAATACAGCTCAGACTGGACTTTCCTACTCGGAGCAGTCGTAGTGCAGGTGACAACCGTGTGTGTGCATAGGCATTGGGGGGAGTTTGTTTTGATCACCCTGACCTGCTTCTCTGTGTGCAATCTTGCAATATAAGACATCACATCAGAGTCAAAAACTAACTTTCTTCTTTCTTTCTTTTGTAGCCCCTACAGATTGATGACAATTTCTGTGGCCAGGACTTCAACCAGCCTTTGGGTGGCACCACCACCATCGAGGGCATACCGCTATTCATAGATAAGGATGACGGCATGACCTCAGTGGCAGCTTACGACTACCGCGGCAACACCGTAGTGTTTTCAGGCACACGCTCCGGCCGCCTAAAGAAGGTAAGAGACACCACACCTCTTCTGCTTTCTTCCCATGACTGTGGTGTTGAGGAATGTGCCTGCAGGGAGGTGGCGTCTTCTGGCATTTTTTCATGGCTCTGGGTGGTTCCCAGACATGCTGCATATAAAGAAAATGGGCAGTAGCCTTCACTTCATGAAATTATGACTTGCTGTACCTCACATTTAACATGCTGAGGTCAGTAAATCAAGGGGAACACTTTGATTTGGTAGCTAGTGAAGATTCTACAGTGTGTGACTGTACAATGTGGTTGCTGATACTAGGCTTATAGGAAGAGGAAGTGGTTTATCAAGACCCAGAACCACTCGGTTGTATCCTGTTAAGAAGTATATTTGTGGCTAGATTTAGAACTGGAATGCTACGTTCACACTCACAGAGACAAAGCGACCACAGAGCTTTTTTTTTTCAGATAAAGCTGCCGACTTACAGTGACATTAGCGACAGCCACTGTTGCTTAATAGACATGGGCGTGTCCGGCAATGTGACAAAGCTGAGACCATGTTGGGTAAATATGGAGCGATTGGTTCAGCGACTACCAATGACTGTGAAGAGCACACACTGCTTCTTCTTCATCTTGTATGCTATACTGCAGATATACTGCTGATATTTTATCCACAAACACCAAATATCCCCTCTAGAATGTATAATTTTACGCAGAAAAACTGACTTGATGGTTGCTCCACCCACTGTTAAACTTTTATTACTATGGCAACCAGTCGTAGGAACACATCCTGACGACTTCATTGTACAGAGACTTAAAAAGTCTCTGTAAGTGTGAATGCAGCCAAAGTTTTTTTTTTCCTGTGGTTTTGACAATCTGCCCTAAAATGCCAGGATCAATTAGTGCTGTGCAACCAACTGTATCTAAAGTGTCTCAACTCTTAGTTCTGCTCCATGGCATGTCTGAAACAGCTCTGATTTGGTGTAGCATTTGAACCCATCCCCGGTATGCTTTTTTCCCCTCTTGGTGAGATTCATTTAGGCAGATGAGAACACAGCAATCACGCTTGGCTGCCGACCAAAACAACGGCTCCGAGAGCATCTCAGTGAGGTGGATTTGGGCTGGTACAAAGTGAACTGGACTGCTGTGAGAAATTGATCCGACTGTGAATCGACCCGCCTGCAGGAAGTGAACCTAACTTGGCGTATGAATAACTGATCCAAAGGACAGAGCTGTGGTTCTGGATGTTTAGACCACGGAACAAAAAGAGAAAATGTTTTAAACCAGTTATTTATAAACTTATCTATTCATTGTTTGAGTGCCAGCTCTGTGTTCTCCATGTTTGGGGGATTTGTGTGATTTCGAGAGGAACTTAGCAAAGAGTTTTTTTTTTTTTGTTGTTGTTTTTTTAAACTGGTGAAATGTGAAAGTTTTTTTTGAGAACATTTTCAGTCCTGTGCCATCCCTCAGCCAACATTTCTTGCTTTTTGATTCAGTTAATTATATAGAGTGTGAAGCTAAAACAAAGCAAATAACAAACAAACCCGAAAGCAAAAAGTTTTGATCTGATTTGAACTCTGGTGTGAAAATGGTGAAAGTGCCTGATGGTCTCATGAAGGTAGAGGTGTGTGCGTGTGTGCGCGTGTGTGTGCGTGTGTGTGTGTGTGTGTGTGTGTGTGTGTGTGTGAGTTCTGGTAGCCGGATGCAGGTGGTTAGTGCGGGTTGTCGCTGTGCCGTCACTCGGGTGCTGCTCTGTGAACTGTAATGTATGTTGCTGAATTAGAAGCTGTGGTCAAGCTGCATTTTATAAGTAATGTTTGACATGAATGCTCACATGTACGTACCTTGTATGTGGATTTAATCTTTACCTCAGGGTTGTAGATTGTGTGTGTGTGTGTGTGTGTGTGTGTGTGAGATTTTTGGCAGAGCTTCATATCTACCTGTCCTGTTTTCCTCCAGCATGACGATGTTTGGCTACACAGCTGGTAATACTCGGAGCTGGCTCTCGAAATGCTCCTAGATCGTTTAAGATGCAGCTCGAGAACGAATCGTTTCGAGCCCTACGGACCCGAAAGCTCCTCATCCTCATCCTCGAGGCATTATTCAAACATAAGAGGAAGAGTGGCTTGCTGTCTGCTCGCATCCCGTGTTTAGATTGACATGGCTCATATGCTAGAGCTAGCCGAGCACTCTATGTAGTAAGTGGATATTTCCATATTCACATATGGTGGCTCGCTCGCTCGTTGACATTTTCATTATGGTTGTGTGTGTGCGCGTGTTTGTATCTGTGTGTGTGAAGGGAGATGGGTTTAGACAGAAGGGAGCATTGAAGCATCACATGATAAATTCACTGAGATGTGAAATGGAGGACAGGCTGTGGCCAATACCCAGGAGCGAATGAGAGAGAGAGAGAAAGAGCGAAAGAGATGAAGAGGCAACTGGAGAGATTTCAGATGGAGATGGACTTATAATGGAGCTTTGTATTTTCTGAGCTGTATTGCTTATGGTCCTCGCCTCTCCTCGCTTTTAAATATGCCTTTTTACTTTTAAACACACACACCATACAGATAACACATCCTTTTGATGTTTTTTTTTTTTTCCCCCTCCCTCTTCTCATTTTGTCCATCCGAACCCCTCCTTCATGTCTACACAGAGGGCTCTTTAGCATCAGCGAACTCTCTCCTGCGCTCCCTGTGCGAGCGTCGTGATTGTCTGGCCCGCCAAGGGCTCTTCAATCAGGCTGAGAGCGCTGAAGCTGTGCCCGAGCGAGGAGCACGGTGAGCGGACACAACCCGGTCAGACACAGACAAAGACACACGGTAACGCTCGCAGATCCTCTTGCAAGTCCTCCAAATCTCTCTGTGCTGCTCCACTTGAAAGGCGGAGTGCAAGCGAGGGCTAAAAGATGTCCAATTAACTACATTTACATATTTAAAAAAAATGTTTATGCACAGTCACTTGGACTTGTGCGGTGTTGGTGTGCGGGTCAGGGTTAGTGTGCCCTCCACTTGTCACGGGAGGGTTTGGAGTGTTGGGTGTAGAGACGGCAAAGCAGCAGGAGGAGGAGGAAACTCTTGAAGCGCCCTGTTTAGGCTTTTGGTCAGCTGGGGAACAGATGGAGGAGTGGACTGTACAGTACAGCAGTCCAGGAAGGCTGAGATGGAAAGGAGCGTATGCACACACATGCACTCACTCTCTCTCTCTCTCTCTCTCTCTCTCTCTCTCTCTCTCTCTCTCTCTCTCTCTCTCTCTCTCTCTCTCACTCACACTCACACACACACACACACTCACACACAAACCCTGCACTTCAGCCAGCCAGCCAGCCAGGCATACAATTATACCCCTACACACACCATGTCTGTCTGGCAAGTTTTATACTAGCTATGCCTTTTGTCTTTCTCTGTAGGTTACTGTCCTCACTGTCCTTTCTCATCTTTATTTCAGTCACTCCTCTCTCTCTCTCTCTCTCTCTCTCTCTCTCTCTCTCTCTCTCTCTCTCTCTGAGTGGGTTGAATAGGTCATTCCGACACATTGTTTTCTGGCTAAATGGCTTCCCTGTCATCCTAAATTACTTCATTCAAGCGCACACTACTGGAATCTCTCTGGTCTAGCTATACGGCACCCCCCACTCTCTATAATAAGGGTGTTAATTATACCCCATGTTCTCATTCATATTAATATGGTCTGCATCTGTCTCTCACACTAATCGCATGTGATGGGGGAGCTCCTGTCACCTCATGACACCACTGCACTGTCCTCTTCCTGTTCTATTCTATAGCATACCTGTGCATCACTAAGTTGTGAAGGGTTTCTTAGGCCAAACCTGAGACATCGTTTCTATCAGGTTTACACCAGGTTCATACCTTTTATACATGAAGGTGTGTGCTGGTAAATATTAAGTACCTATCAAGTGTGTTCCTCATGTGCATGTGTGCGTTTCCTGTGGTCTGAATCTGAGTGTGATTGTTCCTGATGCCCGCTGATCTGATTTCAAGACGCTTGATACTATTGAACCCCTGGTGCATTTGCATCAGCACACATGGAGAACACACCATGATTCACCAGTTCTGGTGCTATTATGTGCAGTAATGGACCTTTCGTGTTCCCCTGTCACTCATGCTACACAAATGTTATGGAAACTAATCATCTCATCACCTAAAGCACATGCGCAGGTTACTTTACTTCCAGATACAAGTACCTGTTGTGTTCACATTCACAGGAATCGCAGAACAGTTCCAGTGCAACCGAATTCACACCGCATTCCTAACTTGTTGTCCTTCTTGTTCTACATCACAGCTTTCAAATGACCAATTTTTTATGCAAACCCTGCTCTATTTCAAACTAAACCTCCCAGCATGAAAGCTCCCTTAGCCACACCCACAAAACTCCTTAAAAGGCGATGCTCACCGAGAGTTGACCGCACAAAATGACAGGTGAAGAGTAACTGCAGATCATCAGCTACATTAGACACCAGCCCCTCCTCCTGTTATATGGTGCCAGTTCTTCAAAGAGGAGGGTCTTGCTTGTCTCAAGGTATGGATTTGTTCGGGAAGTAAGTGTCTTAAACACATCAATGTAATCTGTACAGAAGAGTGCAGTAACCCATCACCAGTTCTGATATGAAGCCGGTCACTTCAGATTTACATCACTGACTTTCTCAACAGCTCATGTAGTATACCTACATTTTTTTTCCTTCCCTGAAGTGACTGGAATTTCATGAATGCCAAATTACTTGAGTTAAACGCTGCTGCAAATGATGTACGAATAAATTTATTCCTGTCAAGCTTCCCTGTCGTGGATATACAGCCTTTTCTCCATGATGAACAGAACAAATCTAATGTTAATATACATATTAAACCAAAGTCACAGCTTGGTATTAGACTGTAATGATTGTGACGGTTGTTTGTTGGGAAAAAAAGTTTGGATGTAAATAAGGAGTCGTTTGCTTTAATGAGAGTTTACACATAATTTAAACGTGTTGCATATAAAATATACAGTTGACTTAAATGACAGCAGATGCTCTGAAATGGCTTACCGCAATTTCAGTTGAATCGTAAGAACGGAACCGTGACCCATTTTTCATTTTTATCGGTTAAAATCACGCTCGTTTCCTCATTCAGGAAAAACATTAAGCCCCGCAAATACAGTTAATACACTGATGAAGGCGATTTAAATGAAACTACAATAGACGTGAAATGACTGTACTGGTTTTAAAAAAACCCCAAAAAAAACAACTAAAAACCAAATTGGCCCGCAGTTCCAGTATTCGGCTAGTTTAAATGGCATATCTTTAAGCTCGTGTGTGTATAAGTGACTCGTATAGCCGTGCACCAGCTGGTGTCAGGAAATGTTGAGTCTAATGTCCACAAATCCAGAAAGCACATATAGCCCCAAATGAATCGTCCTTCACTCGGCGGAGCAGAATGAAGTCAGCAGTGTCCATCTCTCTTTTCTTTTTAATGATGCACTCGTTTACCCAACACACCAGAGAACGAGGGGCTAATCTGTCAAGATGAAGAGACGTGGAGGGAGTAATGAATAATGGATGAGGAGTGGTTTGCTGCACGGGGTTTGTTTAACAGAGGGCTTAACAACACGGGGTGCCTGGTTACAATAGATCTGTAGGAAAAGCACTGCTTGGTCTAGTTTTGCTTCACATCATCTTCCAGGATTCCAGGAATGGTTTTTTGTGTGTGTGTGTGGGTGCACACTGGCGCACCCAGAGTCCAAAGCAATTACTTAAATGATACTGCTCTGTGACAGAGTCCAAAGGAGAGGCCATAATTGGAGCTGCAGAGGTAAATTATCTTTGGCCCAGAGTGACACACAGACATGCGTGCACACACACACACACACACACACACACACACACACACACACACACACACACACACACACAGAGCAATAGGCTAACAGCAATGGATTGTCCATTGACATCCAAAGCTTTGTAATTAGTGTTTCAGTGTTTAACTAAGCACAGCTTGAGGCCAGAACTGTAACACAACAACTCCACAACACTCCAACATGCTCTACACATGCACTACACACTGCACAATGTACATCTGACATTTCTTTAAGAATTGTTTGCAAATGCATTCTGACAGGCTGCACTACAGGACACAGGAAAAGTGCTTTCTGCCCTGTTCTACATACAGGAGCTCACACACAGCTGTGATTGGCTACTGTCTCTGTGATTGACAGGAGAGGGAGAGGGAGGGAGAAAGAAAAATAGAAAAAGAGAGAGGGGGAGAGAGAGGGAGAAATATAGGGAGAGAGAAACAGAGGGAGAGAGAGATACAGAGGGAGCGAGACATAGATGGAGGGAAAGGGAGGGAGAGAGAGGGAGGGAGAGAGAGAGAAATGGAGGGAGAGAGAAAAATAGAAAGAGAGAGAGGAAGAGTGAGCACGGAAGGGAAAAAGAGAGAGAAAGGGGGAGATAGAGAGGGAAAGAGAGATCGAAGGAGTGTGAAAGAGTGAGATGCCATTCCTCTCATTCAGCTAGTGTAGCTCCTCTGTCTCATGGGTGTGGATGGCTAGGACATCTTCAGGATTTGAATGCTTTTCTGTTCTGCACTTCAGAAGCCAGACTGTTGCTTTCTTGATTAATTTGACGCTACTTGCGTGTAAAAAGCTGCCGCGCCAAACAAACAGCTAGACCTAATTACACATGGCATCCTCACGCTGTATCCACACTACATAGGGTGTAACCTGATGATGCTTTAGATACTATGTAGTGCACTTGACTTATTAGATTGTGATTCATCCACAAAAACACAGATCAACTCTGAGCTAAACCTCTAGTCTTTAATATCTAGAATCTTGATTTGTTCGTTTAATTGATCTTTTGATTTTATTCATTAAGGACATGTCCGGTTCTTGAACAGCTTCCCGAGAAGCCGCGCTTTGGCCTGGATGCCGATTCGTCCGTCTGTGTTTTGGACCCCGTGCTCCTCCTGAGTGTCTCCGCAGCGGGACATGGTCTGGAACGAACTCCCAATCCCATAAATCTCAGCTTCCTTCTCCAAACAATGCCAAAGGCTTGCTTTATTGCCTTGGCGTCCGGGGCCTTGCAGGGGACAGGTGTGTGTGTCTGGGCTCATTAATTGTAGTCTCAGAGTAGTGTTAGGATGCCGACCCGGTGAACTTCACAGGAGACAGTTCAGTGTACGGAGCGGAGAGACGAGCCGTGGTGCGACGCTGCTACAGGGATCGGCTCGGCAGTGCAGAACTCCCAGAATTCACTGCCAGGAAGCCGTGTAGGAGAAGCTTGTTCCTGTCACACCTGTGAACTCACTTCACCACGATAGCTGTGTGTGTGTGTGTGTGACATCAGTGAGCTTCTACAGATACACATTTTTATTTCTAGAAGAAGCTCTGATTGGAAGCAGTTGGTATAATGTCAAGTTTTTGATATTTAAAAGTGTGAAATCTGAAGTTTTTTACATTTTGGTCATGTAGAATTTTCCTCCTTTTCAGTGTGAAACAATATTAAAACTAATCATATCATATACAGTGGTGTGAAAACGTGCTGGCCCTTCCTGATTTCTTATTGTTTTGCATGTTTGTCACACTTTAATGTTTCAGATAATCAAACACATTTAAATATTAGTCAAAGATAACACAAGTAAACACATCATGCAGTTTTTAAATGAAGGTTTTTATTATTAAGGGAAAACAAAATCCAAAACTACATGGCCCTGTGTGAAATTGTTTGCCCCCCTGTTAAAACATAACTTAACTGTGGTTTATCACACCTGAGTTCAATTTCTCTAGCCACACCCAGGCCTGATTACTGCCACACCTGTTCGCAATCAAGAACTCACTTAAATAGGACCTGCCTGACAAAGTGAAGTAGACCAAAAGATCCTCAAAAGCTAGACGTCATGCCGAGATCCAAAGAAATTCAAAAACAAATGAGAAAGAAAGTAATTGAGATCTATCAGTCTGGAAAAGGTTATAAAGCCATTTCTAAAGCTTTGGGACTGCCGCGAACCACAGTGAGAGCCATTACCTACAAATGGCGAAAACATGGAACAGTGGAGAACCTTCCCAGGAGTGGCCGGCCGATCAAAATTACCCCAAGAGTGCAGCGACAACTCATCCAGGAGGTCACAAAAGACCCCACAACAACATCCAAAGAACTGCAGGCCTCACTTGCCTCAGTTAAGGTGAGTGTTTATGACTCCACCATAAGAAAGAGACTGGGCAAAAATGGTTTGCATGGCAGAGTTCCAAGACGAAAACCGCTGCTGAGCAAAAAGAACATAAAGGCTCGTCTCAGTTTTGCCAGAAAACATCTTGATGATCCCCAAGACTTTTGGGAAAATACTCTGTGGACTGACGAGACAAAAATCGAACTTTTTGTAAGGTCTGTGTCCCATTACGTCTGGCGTAAAAGTAACACCACATTTCAGAAAAAGAACATCATACCAACAGTAAAATATGGTGGTGGTAGTGTGATGGTCTGGGGCTGTTCTGCTGCTTCAGGACCTGGAAGACTTGCTGTGATAAATGGAACCATGAATTCTGCTGTCTACCAAAAAATCCTGAAGGAGAATGTCCGGCCGTCTGTTTGTGACCTCAAGCTGAAGTGAACTTGGGTTCTGCAGCAGGACAATGATCCAAAACACACCAGCAAGTCCACCTCTGAATGGCTGAAGAAAAACAAAATGAAGACTTTGGAGTGGCCTAGTCAAAGTCCTGACCTCAATCCGATTGAGATGCTGTGGCATGACCTTAAAAAGGTGGTTCATGCTCGAAAACCCTCCAATGTAGCTGAATTACAACAATTCTGCAAAGATGAGTGGGCCAAAATTCCTCCACAGCGCTGTAACAGACTCATTGCAAGTTATCGAAAACGCTTGATTGCAGTTGTTGCTGCTAAGGGTGTCCCAACCAGTTATTACGCTTAGGGGGCAAATACTTTTTCACACAGGGCCATGTAGTTTTGGATTTTGTTTTCCCTTAATAATAAAAACCTTCATTTAACTAACTTCATCAAACTGCATGATGTGTTTACTTGTGTTATCTTTGACTAATATTTAAATGTGTTTGATTATCTGAAACATTAAAGTGTGACAAACATGCAAAACAATAAGAAACCAGGACACCAACACTTTTTCACACCACTGTGTGTATATATATATCAGATATTTCTGTCATATCACTGTCAGTTGTGCTGATTCTATATGTCTGTGTTTACTTTTGTACCAGTTTTTAATTCTTTTTTGTATAATAATAATACAAAATTATAATATATAAAATATAATATAATAATATAATAATAATAATAATAAAATATAATAATTTTTGTTTCTTCTTTTAATATGCCTTTAATATAACTATCCCAGCTGATTTACCACTGCGTGTGTGTGTCTGTATTTCTCTGTGTTGTGTGTCTGTCTTTCCCTGTGTTGTCTGCGTGTGTTTCTGTGTGTATCTTCGTGTGTGTCTGTCTTTGTGTGTGTCTGTCTTTGTGTGTGTCTGTCTTTGTGTGTGTCTGTCTTTGTGTGTGTCTGTCTTTCCCTGTGTTGTCTGTGTGTATCTTCGTGTGTCTGTCTTTCTGTGTGTCTGTCTTTCTGTGTGTGTCTCTTTCTCTGTGTTGTGTGTCTGTGCATATCTGTGTGTGTCTGCGTGTGTTTGTGTGTATCTTTGTGTGTGAGTGTCTAAGTGAGTCTGTGTGTCTGTGTTTCTCTGCATGTTTGTGTGTGTCTGAGTGGGTGTGTGTTTCTCTGCGTGCGTGTGTGTGTGTGTGTGTCTGAGTGGGTGTGTGTGTTTCTCTGCATGTGTGTGTCTCTGAGCGCTAGTGGAATGTAGCTCATTACCTTGAAGCGTACAAAAATGGCACTTAATCCTGACAGAGATCGAATTATCATTCCTAATTAATCTGAAAAAAGGCTTCTTGCTGTTTAAGCACTTTTATATGTTAATCTGCTAATACTTTCAGAATTAAAGGAAATGCCCTGTTTTTTTTTTTTTTTTTAAATGAATCATATTAATCTCATTGGATTAAAAGCCTAGCTAGTTAACACGTCTTAAGCAATATGCTTTTTCTTCTTTTTTGCGCAGCTCTGTTCTTTTATATTAGTGTCAGCGTTATATAGTATGTGCTATCATCTCTGTGCCAGCTTTCCTGTAGTGAAGAAAGAAAGAACAGGAAGTAGTGAACTCTAACATAAACACAAGGCAAATATCTGCTACATCACCACATTCTATATGATGATATAATTACTCTAACTGTATGATACGAGGCAGGAATGGAAGGAATGCGCTATCAGATGTAGTTTCATCCAACTTTCCACTGCATGAGGTCTGGGCTGGGTGTGTGTGTGTGTGGTGGGGGGGGGGGGCAGACCTGCACCATCAGAGATGCAGAACTACACTAAATCTGTAGCCACCTCTCAGGAAGAAGCGTGATGTTACACAGCTTCATTTCCAAGTGACTAAAGAAACTGAGAGAGTGTTATACACATGCGTTTCAACAAGTGCGCTCTCTCTGTCCTGTCTCTCTATATATTTGTCTCCGTCTCTCTCTTTCTCGCTCTCTCCCCCTCTCTTTCTCCTTCTATCTCTCTGTATAATCTATATGTCTGACACTCTCTCTCTCTCTCTCTCACACACACTCTTTCTCCATCCCTCGCTCTCTCCCCCTCTCTTTCTCCTTCTATCTCTCTGTATAATCTATATGTCTGACACTCTCTCTCTCTCTCTCTCTCTCTCACACACACTCTTTCTCCATCCCTCGCTCTCTCCCCCTCTCTTTCTCCTTCTATCTCTCTGTATAATCTATATGTCTGACACTCTCTCTCTCTCACACACACTCTTTCTCCATCCCTCGCTCTCTCCCCCTCTCTCTTTCTCCTTCTATCTCTCTGTATAATTTATATATGTCTGACACTCTCTCTCACACTCTTTCTCCATCCCTCGCTCTCTCCCCCTCTCTCTTTCTCCTTCTATCTCTCTGTATAATCTATATGTCTGACACTCTCTCTCACACACACACTCTTTCTCCATCCCTCGCTCTCTCCCCCTCTCTCTTTCTCCTTCTATCTCTCTGTATAATCTGTCTGACACTCTCTCTCGCTCACACACACTCTTTCTCCATCCCTCGCTCTCTCCCCCTCTCTCTTTCTCCTTCTATCTCTCTGTATAGTCTATATGTCTGACTCTCTCTCTCTCTCTCTCTCTCACACTCTTTCTCCATCCCTTGCTCTCTCCCCCTCTCTTTCTCCTTCTATCTCTCTGTATAATCTATATGTCTGACACTCACACTCTTTCTCCATCCCTCGCTCTCTCCCCCTCTCTCTTTCTCCTTCTATCTCTCTGTATAATTTATATATGTCTCACACACTCTTTCTCCATCCCTCGCTCTCTCCCCCTCTCTCTTTCTCCTTCTATCTCTCTGTATAATTTATATATGTCTGACACTCTCTCTCTCACACTCTTTCTCCATCCCTCACTCTCTCCCCCTCTCTCTTTCTCCTTCTATCTCTCTGTATAATCTATATGTCTGACACTCTCTCTCTCTCTCTCTCTCTCTCTCTCTCTCACACACTCTTTCTCCATCCCTCGCTCTCTCCCCCTCTCTCTTTCTCCTTCTATCTCTCTGTATAGTCTATATGTCTGACTCTTTCTTTCTCTCTCTCTCACACACACTCTTTCTCCATCCCTCGCTCTCTCCCCCTCTCTCTTTCTCCTTCTATCTCTCTGTATAATCTATATGTCTGACTCTCTCTCTCTCTCTCTCTCTCTCTCTCTCTCTCTCTCTCTCTCTCTCTCTCTCTGTGTGTCCTGGGGTTTGTGTGTGTGCTGGAGAAACAGAGATGTCTCTCGTACAGATGCTTTGTGTTCAGAAGGTTTTGTCTTTGTGTTTGGCTGCCAGACGTGTGATGAGTTCTTTGACTCGGTTAGCAGTGAAATAAAAAAAACGCATGTGCAGCAAATCAGTGTGCTTATCACATGGCTGTCATATGCCACTAGTTCCACGTTCACACAGTCGTGGCCCAGATATTCCCCCTACACACACACACACACACACACACAAAAGGCTGTGTCTGTTGTGCTTTTCAGGTTCATGCCTGGAATCTAATAATCAGATGCCTCTGTCACAAATTAAAAACACACACACACACTATCTTTCCTCTGACCTTTAAGTTCATGCACTTTTTTTTCAGCTGAAGCGGTTTCAGTTCTGAGGGGAGCAGTGCAGAGTGCAGCTGCTGAGAGCGAAAGCATGTTGTCTTTTCATTTTATCTTTTCATTTCTGCTAAAATATTCATGATTATCCTGTTCTGACTGCCCCCATGCAGGGGGGCTTTAATTCCTGACACACACACATACACACACACCTTGCATGCTTGCTGCTGTCGGGCCTCTACTCGAGCTCAGGTTTATTTCACCCTCAGTGCTGTTTATGTTAGACATTCCTGTCCTCTTTCTCCTCTCTCCTCACATGTCCTCTCTCCTCCACACCCCTCCCGCTCACCGTTCTGTCCATCTTCAATGAAAGACGATGAAGGAAAAGAACGATCGAGTTTCCATCCGCCTCGAGCCTTCCTGTAGTTCTGATATTTCAGTCTTCCCACATACATCATCTCTCTCTCTCTCGGTCACTCTTTCATCTCATGTTCTCTCACTCTTTCTTCCTGTCACCCCCCCCCAACCCCCTTTCCCACCCTAATGTTTCTATGGTAACAGCAAGGAGGATAGTGGAGTTAAATCTGCACAGGTAGAATTCCACATGACTGGCTTTAGTGTGTGTGTGTATGTGTGTGTTCAGTCATGTGCATGTGTGAACTTGAGTCTTGTGTGTGCTGTAGCCAAGAAGTTGACAAAACACCAGACATTTGTGCATTAATAGACACACACACACATGCATGCCCCCATCCTTCACACTGTGTTTATATGCATTTCCTCTACATTCATACCTCACTAGCTTTATTCTCCTTGAGCGTGCACGACACGGAGCTGGATTTCAGCGACAAAGCAGCACTGCAACAAGTGACATTTAAACTGCGATTTTCTCAATTCTATGCAAATTAGTTGCGACACGCTGACTTTTTTTTTCACTTCTCAAAATGTTTAGTTCCTACCTGCAATTAGTTCTTGTGTACTCAGGTGCAAAAATAGAAGAAAAAAGCGTATAAGCATCTTTCATCTTCTCCTGTCACCTCTAATTAAATGTGTATAGAGGCATTACAGCATCAAGTCATCTTTATTTATACAGCACTTTTAAACGACAGCAAGCTGAAGCCTTAAAAGACAGGAAAAACAAAACCCTGACATTTCAGACATTCAGATGAATCAGAACAAATCCATGGAGGATGTCTTTTAGATAAACGGTTAGCTTTCCATAATTTTAGACCTTTTTTCACCCTAAACCTAGATGCTACGGACAAAAATAAAGCGCGACAGGAAGTAGGTGTCTGGTGATAGCATGTAGCAATACACTTTATTTGATTGATTGCTAATCTGCTGGTGAAGTCTAGCAATGTAAATCAAACTTCAGATCAGATCATGGGCTGTATACACAAGCAGCACGAGACGACCATGTGTCAAAACTCTTTACTAGGGTTAAAGCTACATGATTCGATTCGAGTGAAACGATTCACTCAGAAATGAATCGATTCTTTAAGCTTCTTGATTTATTTGGAAATTAATGATTTTTTTAAAAGAAAGAAATAATTTGTTTATTCTTTCTTACTATTTGTTTGTATTATTTAGTTATTATTATTTAATAACCTGCACTGTTTTTTTTAAATAAGGAAATCATTTTTTACGTTTATTTTTCTTTTTATTTGTTAGTTTTTTTTTAAATTTATTTAATAACATGCACTATGTAGCTTTCGGCTGCTCCCTGTTCGGGGTCGCCACAGCGGACCAACTGGTCCGCACAACAACTTGGCAAATGTTTTACGCCGGATGCCCTTCCTGACGCAACCCTCCCATTTTTCCGGGCTTGGGATCGGCACTGCATCCAGTGGCTGGGGTTGAGGTATTGGCTGGAATCGAACCCGGGCCGTTCGCATGATAGGCGAGTAACCTACCACTGAGCCACCAATGCCCCTTAATAATAATAACATGCACTATGATTTTTTTAAAAAATAGAGCAATCATTTTTTACATTTATTTTTTTTATTTGCTAGTATTTTTTATTTATAACTTGCACTATGATTTTTTTTTTTAAATAAAGAAATCATTTTTTATATTTATTTTTCTTATGTTAGTATATTTTTCATTTATTTTTTAATAACCTGCACTGATTCGTTTTTTATATAAAGAAATAATTTTTACATGTTATTATTTGTTACTATTCTTATTTATTTTTTAATAACCTGTACTATGATTTTTATTTTAAAACATTAGGACAGCTTGCTGCATTTAAAACATTTTCATCCGTAATGTGAAACACCAGGCTAAATAAATTATTTCCATTTTATCGGTTAAAGAATACGGCCAAGTCTAAATGAAAGGCAGATTATGTGCGTGGATGCAGGATGTTTTAATAGAGAAGTGTAATGCATACGAATTAATTATTTCGCTCTTTATCCCCTACATGCATGTTTTGTATTTGAATTACTTTGGGCTGTGTGTAGTGTAAAAATGCACTGGCAGCAAGCTTTACTATCCTCATAATTAGCTGTGTGTGTGAGTGCGTGTGTGTGTGCGTGTGCTTGTGTTAATGGGTTAAAAGAGAAAATGCACTGGCAGCAAGCTTGCTTGTCCTGCTTTATTGGGTACTTTTTCGCCTGCTCGCATTTTCTGTGTAGCGAAGTGTGCAAGTGTGCGTGTGTGTAAGTGTTTTCTCGTGGGGCAGATAGAACTGCATTCAGGCTTGACTTTTGCCGCACAGAAAAAGTCTTTACAGCAGTCTGCAATCTCAGACCTATCACAAATGCACTCATATACACACAGCATTAATATATTAAACACATAGAAGCCTCGGGGCGGACATTTATAAAGATTAAGGCCCACACAGGCCTGAACGCTGCGAATGCTAGCACCGACTGCTTATTATAGCGCTAATTCACTTTGTCCATTGGCTCTTACACACACACACACAATGTTGCACACCAGAATGTAGTTCATTATAGCAATATGGGGCACGTTGCATAGAATATCAGCTCGAGGTGCGGATGATGTTTCCATGTTAATAAATAATTGAGTCTTCATATGTCATGCCGTGTACATGCAGTATATTTAAGCAGCTTTACCTCATTTGAGATCAATACATGGATCCATACAGCGTGAAACTGTAGGAAGCTTATTGACTCATATTATATTTCGCAATGATCTTCAGGAGATCAGATGACTCCTGGATGCACCGGGAAGGTGCGAAATAATTGAAAACTGTCCGCCGAAGGAAAAACTCCAAGAACAAGGGAGGAAGGGATTGAGGGAGGGAGGAGGCCGAGCAAATGTTGCTTTAATTTGATTCACTGAACAATAGTCAGGGGACTGTATTATGCTCATGTAGAGGCATGGAGTGCAAGGCAGCTTAATAAGGTAATATCTCTCTCTCTGTCTCTCTCTCTCTCTCTCTCTCATACACACACACACACGTACATGTACACATGGTCTGCCTTAGAGAGAGACAGAAGGTTTGGGAAATAAGGAAGCAGTAGGGGAAAGAGAAGACACAGTCTGCCTCAGAGAGAGACAGAAGGTTTGGGGGGGGAGGAAAGGGAGGAGTAAAGTATTTTCTGAGGCACGGATAGCTTTATTTAGTGTGGAGCAGGAAGTGAGCCAGCGAGAGAAGCTGGGTGAGATACAGACAAAATAAGACATTAACAAAAACCAGGCTTTTTCCCCCCACAGTGTGTAACAAAGCTACGAGCCCAAGTGACGGCAAATTCCTTTAAAAAAGAGCATTTCAGTGTCATTTACTTCCAAGATTTAGTATTCAAACTCATCCGACTATTAATTAGACTAAAATGCGAACGCAACAGAGGGAAGCAGCAATATTTATTTGCGTAAACTCACTGAAGGTGAAAATTGTGTTGCTTGATTAAGCAAAGAAAATTACAAGCAGGAGATATGATTTCATCATCAGCTAGATTTGTTTTTATTTAATTCCCCACTATTTTCAGCTTGCAGCAATAATTCACACACTTACACTAAACATCAGTTTCCTGTTCACTGTATATGCTCACGGTTTAGTGTATGATAACATCATGATCCGGGACTCGCACACAGACGATACAAAAAAGTGACAGATTAAAGGAAAGTGTAGCACCATGAGCACCAGTTCTCTTCCAAAAGATATTCAATTAATTCATTTTTTGATGATGATGAAGGTGCTGAGGAACACACTGCTTTAAGATCCTCTTTCGGTGTTCAGTTGGCTTGTGATCGACTGACTGAAGGCTCAGGCATACAACTTGAACATTTCAGTCCATTCAGTGAGCTCTGTGGATGAGGGCGGAGTCATCCTGGAAGATCCCGCCCCCAGCAAGACCGAATAAAGCCTATCAGTAAGAATCAAATTTTTGACTCTAAATCTGTGTTCACACACTGATTTTTATCTCTGCAAGTCACCCGTAGCTATCATATGAAGTCACCAGAAGGTTTCTATTACTGGTTGCCATAGTAATAACGTTTATCAGTGGGTGGAGCAACTAGCATTCCAAATCGATTCTTGCCACAAAAATGAATCATTCCGTAGGGAATATTGGGTGCTTGTGGATACAATTCAGAAGAATATCTGCATCATATCATGCGAGATGAAGGAGAAGCAGTGTGTGCTCACAGATGTTTCCGGAAGACTGCAGCTCTCTTTGAAAATTGATCTCTGATTGCTTTGAGCCGCTGTATGTGTGAAGGAGACGAGCGGACTTCAGCAGGGCAGAGCCACCAAATTTTCTGAGAACTGTTCACCTGTGTATTTTGACCAAATTGACTAGCATTTACCCCTTGGCTCTGTCCTTTGAGTTTCAGCAGAGCTGTCATTTATTTTTGGATACTTATTTACATCTGTAAATAAGCTACGTATTAAATATCCCCTGTATTAACACTGCTCTTCCTAAGACATGATGTTTGCATACACTATTTGAATAGTGTAATTTGATGCATGCTACATAGAACAGACCTGTTGAACTGGTAGCCCCTGGGCCGACTGCACACAAATCTGGCTGTTAGTCATCTCCTGCACAATCTGCCATGCAAACCAGTCAGAAAAAAGGCTTTAACGATTCTGAAATCTTCTATCGACTCTTCTGTTCACTCCAAGAAAATGTCATAAAATTCAGTTTCATTAAAAACCGCTGCTGGCCTCTCTAATGCTTGTGTTTCAGCATCTAAATTTCTGCATCCAAAAACTATAAATAATGCTTACGGTGCATTATTTCCTGGTCTGATCTTGACAAGTATAGTGAAGAGTTAATAGAGCTCTAGCAGACACGAGTACTAGAGTGACCCAGATACATAGCTCTATGCATCAAGCAGACAGTCGCTGATGCTCCACCTGTTCCAACTCCGCCGTCAAGCTCACTTCACGCTTATATATTCACTGAAGCGTTTCTCTCTCTCGCGCTCTCTCTCTCTCGTGCATATGTGCTCACTCTCTGGCTGTGTGACGATGCACTCTAAGTGCTCAGGAGGAGGAGGAGAGCTTTGTGGCACTGACTGCTCAATCCGTAGTTTCATTAGAGACCAAGCCATCTGCAGTGGCAGCCCACGGTAACCGAGGCCCAGTGGAGTCCTACGTCAGAGCCAAAATGGCTGCGTGACTGTTTGTCCACTCTCTGCGGACAGCGGGGGCCGGGTCAGGGGTCAAGGCCACGAGAGAACGAGTGCAGTGAGGGATGAAAGAGGATTTAATGCTTGAAAGGGTATGTGTGAGTGGGTTAGTAAACGACGGTATGCCTCTTGGAGGTTTATTCACTTCTAGATCCGTATTCTTTTTTTCTTTATTCTTCCTTGTCCCCCCCCCCACTGATAGAGTATCCTGGAGTCAATAAAAGCTGCTGCTGAAGATGCTGAATAAGGGAAAAATGAAGAGAGATATGGAAAAAGGATAAAGGTGGAAAGGAGAGACAGGGACAGATAGATAGATAGACAGACAGACCGGCCTCCAGATAGATACCTGATCTCTTCCTGTGGCAGAACTGCTCCCTCTTTCCGCCGAGTATAGTGTGTGTGTGTGACACACTGACAGACAGGATATTTTGGGATCAAGTGCATATACACCGTCTGTCTGTGGCCTCTGCTTATACAGATCCTGCTGTGTGTGAACACTTCTAGTGTGTGGCATTGGTGTCATTGCCGTGTTGTGAAAACGTCTTCATTTTATTTGCTTTTCATTAACATAACTCCGTGTTAATACACTGCTGCAGGAATCAGTCCATTTTTAAATTTCCGGCTCTATCCTCCTGAAG
Organism: Hemibagrus guttatus; assembly: GCA_033459395.1. Taxonomy (NCBI): domain Eukaryota; kingdom Metazoa; phylum Chordata; class Actinopteri; order Siluriformes; family Bagridae; genus Hemibagrus; species Hemibagrus guttatus. The sequence goes on from JAUCMX010000001.1 coordinate 17,073,238, forward strand.
TCAAGGGCATCTGCGGTTAAGACAAACTCAAGATATTTCCATCTTATACTCTACAACATAAAACACATCAGAAATACCCCACTCCTGATTTCTTTAAAGCTTTTACGTGCCGCTAACGTTTAGGTTGTCAGGGATGTTAAATGTCATCGCACCAAGCTACAACCTCGCTGTGTTTATAATCACACTCTTGAAAAAAATATTCCAACTCCAGCTTTTATTCACTCAGTGCTATTGGAAGCTAAGTGATGGTGGCGTTGAAGTCATGTGATTTTGTTTGTTTATAGCGTTAGATAACTTTAGCTTTTTATTTCTGGTGATTGTATATAGGGTTTTAAATAGTTAATAACAGTTGTGTCCATTAGTGATGATTATTTTATTGAGTAAAATGTGTAAGAATCATAAACCTTATTTCTGCAATAATCCGAAAGCCAATGGAACCAAACATCCTGTTGGCCAAATGCTAAAAATGTTTGCTATTCTTTCTTCAAAGGAAGGAGTGATGAGCATTTCTGGGTTGAACTACAAAAACACCTCATCCCTGCAGCACTCTATAGAGACAGGAAGTGAGAGAAATACTAGAGTTGTATTAGGACATCAAACTAAACCCAATCAGTTTGCTTCTGAATTGCATGGATTTGATCTTTTGTTAAGAATTCAAAAGTTTTTTTTGTCATTTAAAAACTCGCTTAATAATATATCTATCCAAAATAAACAAATGTTTGCGTGTATTTTTGTGCTCATTCACAGGAAGTCTTATTTTTCCTCTGAAAGGAAACACACAGGCTTGGGGGAAAAAAGCAACTAAATGATTTAATTCATGAATTAAAGCCAAACAACTAGAACTCAAATCAGGCCTGAATATCAACACAATACCAGTGGACGTTTTTAAAAGAAACTCATTTTTTTTTTTTTGCTGAATATTTAATTTGATGTAAACTATTAATAATAAAACTGATTAAACAAAGGAACATATGAGGAAATCTGTCTCAGTCGTAGCTATTGTGAGATCTCTCTAGTACACGAGGAGCAAGTAACCCCTAACCCATGGTGAATTTCAAAACATTCGTGTGCATGGAGTGAAGCTATGTGCAGGTGTCGGAGTGATTAAATGCCTGTCTGACAGTGTTTTGGCACCGAGAGCTGCTCTGACACATGCGGGTCAGATAGGTGCTCTGGGATTAATCTGAATTAGCATGGAAGCGGGAAAAACGGAGCTCGGTTTCTGTGCGTTCTGAGCTAGAGTGGAGGAAAAAGCACTAATGCGTTTACACGTATGGTGTTTGACAGACGTCCTTACAGAAACGCTTTGACGTTTCTATCAATAAATACATTCTGATGCTTGTTTACAACATCATATTCAAATCTCCTGGGCAGGTCATATAGCAAAGCACACAGACAATACAGTTTTTAAGTACCTCTGGATGTCTCCATGTTTATTAGCAGGAATCTAACCAGCATGTCTGCATGTTTATAAAGTGAAGACAAAGTATATTTACAGATGCTCTCACCAAGGCAGCTTACATCAAGAACCTTCCTCAAGGCTGAAGCTTGGCAGTGCTGGGATTTGAACTCAAGACCTTCTGATTATTAGTCAGATGAGCTACTACTGCTCTGCTTACACCGATCAGGCATAACATTATGAGCAGTGAGAGGTGAAGTGAATAACACTGATTATCTCCTCATCATGGCACCTGTTAGTGGGTGGGACATATTAGACAGCAAGTGAACATTTTGTCCTCAAAGTTGTTGTATTAGAAGCAGGAAAAATGGGCAAGCGTAAGGATGTGAGCGAGTTTGACAAGGGATGAATTGTGATGACTAAACGACCGGATCAGAGCATCTCCAAAACTATAGCTCTTGTGGGGTGTTCCCGGTCTGCAGTGGTCAGTATCTATCAAAAGTGGTCCAAGGAAGGAGCAGTGGTGAACTGACGACAGGGTCATGGACGGTCAAGGTTCACTGATACACATGGGGAGGGAAGGCTGGCCTGTGTGATCTCCTCCAACAGACCAGCTACTGTTGCTCAAACTGCTGAAGAAGTTAATGCTGGTTCTGATAGAAAGGTGTCAGAATACACAGTGCATGGTGGGTTAGGGCTGTTTTGGCAGCAAAAGGGGGACCAACACAATATTAGGCTGGTGGTCATAATGTTACGCCAGGCCTGTGTGTATGTATATATGTACGTATGTATGTGTGTGAGTGTGTGTGTTATATATATATATATATGTATGTATGTATGTATGTATGTATGTATGTATATATATATATATATATATATATATATATATATATATATATATATATATATATATGTGTGTGTATATATATATATATATATTTTTTATATATATATATATATATATATATATATATATATATATATATATATATATATATATATATATATATATAATATTTATTTATTTATATTGTTTATTATTATTAAGTTAAACTGAGCTAAAGTGATGATCCTGAGTTTCTCAGAATGTATTCCAAGTTGACTTGCTGTTTTTTTTTGTTTTTTCCTAGTCAGATGTTGGAAATTACAAGTTACAAACTTCAGACAAATGCAGCATTAAAAAGGTCTGAACCAGCCACACGGGTAAAATGGGCGGGAGCAAATGATAAGATATGATCCTTGTGGAACAAAAGACAGATACTACATTAAGAGCAACACACAGTACAACTCCATTAAAAGTCTTCAGTTACAACGGACGCGTATCAGGTAGCTCGGCTTTGCAGATCAAGTCCGTTTTACCCCAGAATCATGTTTCACCTGCTCCGCTTTTCTTTCTATTCTCTCCGCTGCTCTTGCTGGAGGATCCATTTCTGTTTTGTCTCTGTACTGACCATCAGATGATTAGAAACATGCTTTACCTCTCTGATCCCATCACGATGTGTTAATGCAGTGACTTCGTGGAATTTTCTCCATGCCATGTTACTGCGGCGTAAAGCCTGAAATATCGAGCCGACATTCAGTGAAGCTTTGAATAATTCTGTTTATTTCCAACAGATTACGTCTGTCAAACACAAACATGAGTGCAGACACAAGTTTTTATTGTAGCGGAAAATGATCCGTGTTTCCAGAGCCACATGAAAGAGCTTTTGGTTTGCGAGGTTAGGCTCATTAGGTTTTACGTACAATATATTTGATTATTAAAATGAAAGAGACGGCTTGTGCTAGTGTGGACATGCTGTTATAAAATCCTAATTGTAGATAGATGACTTTTTAGATTACTAATAAATGGCACGATTGAAATTTCAGCAGCTTTTATTCAGTTTCATGTGGATTGTGGAAATAATGAAGGAAATGGTCAGTGGTCTTCACTTAGTTCTGCACAATTAATCATGTATTAATTGTGATTGCGAGTGTTGGCTTCCTCACATGATTAATCACAAAGTAGTGACATTAGTGAACTTGAGATGAATTATTTAGCTAATGGTAGTAATTTCTTTTGACGTCAGAACATTAAATCTTCTCACTGAGCTTCTCGTATGTATTTACACCGATCAGTCATAACATTATGAGCAGTGAGAGGTGAAGTGAATAACACTGATGATCTCCTCATCATGGCACCTGTTAGTGGGTGGGATATATTAGGCAGCAAGTGAACATTTTGTCCTGAAAGTTGA
>JAUCMX010000001.1:17081870-17086870 GCA_033459395.1 Hemibagrus guttatus
GTAAAGCATCTGCTGTAGTTTAAGCATCAAGGTCCTTTAAATGTCCGTGTGAGAGAAAGCTGTTGTGAAACTCGTTAAAGAGTCGGCTTTTATTTTATTTGTTCAACCTACACTCCTACTAACCACCTAAGAGAAAAATCCAGTGTATATAGCTATGTTTAAAAACCCAAAACAATGGTTTACATTTCTGGAATTCAGAGCAACATACATTTTATCTCATTTTATACAACTGAGCAATTGAGGGTTAAGGGCCTTGCTCAGGGGCCCAGCTCTGGCGGCTTGGTGGAGCTGGGATTTAAACTCACAACCTTCTGAGCAGTAGCCCAACACCTTAACCAATAAACTACCATATCCAATGGTTGATTTCCGTCCTGCCCCAATCTATCCTCATAAACCTCCTGGGAAAAAAACACGACTTTATAAGAACAGCACAATTCTTTCTTTCACATGCACAGAGACTGTACAGCTTTGCTAAAATAAAGATTTATAAGGTTTGTAAGTGGAAATATGATTGAATCATAATAATAAGCAATTATACAGCTATGGAAAAGAAAATCCATAAACCTTTTAACCCGACGGTGTCCGGTGGAAACGCAGTAATTAGACAAAATTAGAAGTAAAGCTATTCCCAAAGCGGAGTTAAATATATTACAGAAACATGGCTTGCTTGTTCTGGATGAGGCTCTGAATGGCCAGACTTCCAGAAGCAATAGTATAAAATAAAATATTAATATCCAGCTAATTGCTTTGTTTATTTGATGTTGTTTTTTAAATGAATGTTTGCATGCATCCAGATGTTCAGCATATCTGCACTGAATACCAAAAAACGGTGAAAAGGTTTGGGATTTATTTATTTATTTATTTATTTATTTATTTATTTATTTATTTATTATTTGTGTGTTTGTGTTTATTTATTGAAATGTAAAAGTTCTCTGTTTTATCCATCGTCTCCTTCTAGGCAAATGTAAGCAGTGCAATATTTTACACATTTTCTGTAAGAAATTTTTGTAATGTGCCTCACAGCTCTGAAGGGAAAGCTTCTTGTGGATGTGCTGCATAACGCTGAATGTCTGGATCTGGGTTAAAACAGCAGACGTCGCTTCTCGGATGCTTTTCTTCCTCTTTTGTGTCTACAGTTTTAACCTTCTCAGCCGTCTCCTAGCCTCTCCCTGACGTTCTGTATTGTAGAGAAGTAAAAAATGAATTTCTGCGCGCTTCCTTGCAGCCCGGCCCGGTTATAGATGATCCGCTTCCGCTCGCAGCAAAATGAGATTTTCATCACAGTGACAAACATACTAATAAAGGTTTCATCACATCATGCGTCTGTGTCATCTTAATCTACTCCAGTTAGTTGGGCTGTGCCTCGGAAATCAAGCTTTTGGGGCTGCGGCCCCTCGTGGAATGTGAGGATGATATGAACGATAGTTGAAGGTATTAAGCATATTTAAATAGGCTCATTTAACATATTGATATTCCAGGTCGTAATTATCTCCTGGGATGAATAGCTGTTTGAGTCAGAAGGCTTTAATAAAGTCTGGTTTCGGCTCCGGAGCGATGCTGGCGTGTGCTCCTGCAGTCCGACCGGAACAGAGTGGGATGCAGGTTTTGGGTGGCTCTAGGGGAAAAAAAAGCTCAGCTCTGCACGAGAAGCCATGCCGGGACACCCGCTTTCACTCGCCTCTTCATCACTTCTTCTTTTTCCTCTTCAAGTAGTGAGGAAAGGCAGTTTGTGCCAGCAGGCCATCGATTACCGCTGACCACAGGACAGAACCACTCAGAGAATGAGACGGAGAGAGGGAAAGAAGGAGGGGAGGATGGAGAGAGCCAGCGAGGGGGAAAAAAAGAGATGGGGAAAAGAATTTGTGTTGATGTGATTTGTAACGTAAACACTGAGGTTTGTTTCCAACTTCCGATTGTGTGAATTAATCTTTCTCTCTGTCTGTGTGTGTGTCATTCTCCTGTCTTTCCCTCTCTCTGTCTGTTACTCTCTTTCTCTCTGTTTATCTGTCTCTTTGATTCTGTATGTGTCATCTCTCTCTCTCTCTCTCTCTCTCACTCACTCACTCACTCACTCACTCACACACACACACACACACACACACACACACACACACACACACACACACACACACACACACACCCTCTGTTTCTGTGTCTTTGTCTGTCTCTCTCTATCTCCTCGGCTCGGTCCTGTGAGGGTGAGTGTAGTGAGGAGCTCTGCATCTTTCACAACATTTGGGAACTGTCTGTCCCTCAGGAGCAGGAGCTAAAGATCACTCCTGTCCCTCTCTCCTGCTCTATTAAAGACTCCCAGTGCTCCTGTGACCGGCTCACCAGCCCCCCACCTCAGACAGACAAATGCCGTGTGTGTGTTTGTGAGAGTTTGTATGTAGTATGTGACGACGGCTAGAAATGGCCTGCTTTTGAAGTCAAGATCAGTCTAATTGCAGCTCTACAAGCGCCTGTTTTCTGCTATGGATTACAACCGGATTGTTTTTTTTCTCTCTTTCTCTCCTGATGAAGATTGGCTGAGGTGCTGTGGTTGTAATGTATTAGAACTCTTTCCATCCTAATGCTTTATAACGTTTAAGCCAATTTCCAGCAAGGCGCCAAAAGCAAATGACTCACCGTGCATTTCCAGTAATTAGGGCACGAGTGCATACTAATCCAAAAGGCCGCGTCCCAAACCACATCCTACCAAACACTACCGTGGGGTTACCATAGCTACCATAGGAGGTGTGACATTTTGATGTACTATCTAGCCAGACTCGAGTGGAATTTTCTAACATGGGTTTGTTCTGTGCCGATCCTACAGCCTGTGTTCGAGCAGGAAAAAAATAATAGAGCGGATAGTAACAAATCTATTAATGAGGTATTGTCTGCAAAAAAAAAAAAGCAAAAACAAAAACACCGCTACACAATCGCTTAGTTAGAATAAAGCCAGGGTGAACTAACTGAATTGCCGGGAGCCGTTTTATTTGACGGATAAATCTGTGTATCCTGCGTTAGCGAAGCTGTTGACAAATTATCCGCTGAAGGAGTTAATGAGAGGTGGATGAAAGAAATAATGGGATTCTTCTGCTTTAATAATGAGTCGCAGATCATTTCAGAAAGGTGCATCAGTCGTCTGGTGAAGCTAATAAACCTGCCTATAGGCTGCTGATCATCTTCTCCCAACAATTTGTTCGTTCTATTTGCAAGGAAGATTGAGCTCCGTGTCGTGCTCAAGCGTCTGTTTACGTTTAATGATAAAGTAAACGCACCTCTTTGTTATGCCTCTGCCATGCGTTTGGTCGGATAATTCTGTGGTATTTAATTAGCTTCGATGCCCGAGGCTACGATGGTGTAATGAATGCTGTTATAAGCAGCATATCAATTTCTGTTTTAGTGGTAAAATGCACTAGGCATATCGGTGTCGTGTGAAGTCATCAGGAAAGTTGGTATACGAGGCTAGCGCTGACGTACTATTCACGTACGTCAGAGTTTGCAGTGCTTGTTTTTAGCTAGCTAGTTCTCCAAGCGTGCTAATGGTCATCAGTTTAGACAGGTTTGTTTGGGTTGGTAGAATGCCAGATATGACTTTGGTCTTCTCTCCTCTCTCTCTCGCTCGCTCTCTCGCGCACACACACACACACACACACACACACACACACTTTCTGCTGTCTCTGTCTGTCTCTCTTTGTGTCTGTCTACCTTTCCTTCTCTCTCTCTATCTCTCCCTCTCTCACGCGCTCGGTGGTCTAAGTGTAGAAGAAGCTGTAGCTCTGTATTGTCTCAGCGTAATTGGCTGGGACAGCTCGTCCACCCTGAACTATTGTGTAGGACACAGTGATGTTGGTGAGAGATGAGGCTACGGTGAGGTCAGTCTAGTAGACACACACAGCTGTGTTAAACACACACACATACACACAGTAAGTTATTGTGTGAGATGGTAACTCATGCGTTCACCTGAGTGAACTGCTAGTATGGATCAACACATGGAGTCTATATGCAAATGATAAAAATCGCTCTTATACTCATCAACTGTAAGTACACTTTTGTGTATGTTTTTTTTAAAGAGTTTATCATTTTCACCTAATTGTATTTTAATGTGTGTGTGTGTGTGTGCATGTGTGCCCCTCCCCCCTCATCGTAACCAGCTGTTTGCAGATGCCACAAATGAGCAGGCCCTCGTTTAGGTTGTTAATTAGCTAATAGCGACCTGTTGCTGGGCGACGGGTTTGTTATTAGTTTAGCTGTATTAATACTCATAGGACATGGATCGCCCCTGGGCATGTGTGCCTGTGTGTATTTACACACTCGCTCTGTTTCCCCTGTGTGTGTGTGTGTGTGTATGTGAGAGAGAGAGAGAGATAGAGAGAGACTAGAGTGTAGTTTTGAAAGCATGTTTGTGGTCTACACATTGACAACAAGCTCATCTCTTAGGCTGTCTTTTTATCTCTTGCTTTGTGTCTGTCTTTCTTGCAGGTTATTTCTATCTCTCTCTCTCTCTCTCTCTCTCTCTCTCTCTCTCTCTCTCTAAAGTGTCTGTTTCTCTCCCAGTATCTTCCTCTCTCATGCCTCTCATTGCATGCCTTTTTTCTTGCAGTATTTTTGTCCTTGCATTGTCTGTGTCTCCCTGTCTCTCGCTCTGTGTCTCCCTGTCTCTCGTTCAGTGTCTCCCAGTGTTTCCCTGTCTCTGTCAATCACCAGTCTATCTCTCTTCTCCCTCTGCTTCCATCTGTGTCTCCCAGTCTTCTCTATTCCTGCGCTCCCTTCATATGTGTGGTATAGTTTGTGTGGCATTTCTGTATTCATTGGTAATTGTCTAATCAATCGCTGTAGCTCATGACTCGGCTTTGTAATTCTAACTGACACGGGCTCTAATCAATCATGTACAGCGTGTATTAACTCCTATATCCCTGTTCCACTAGCCCTAATCACTTTGATTGATCTTTTTATTGGCCACGTTCTAATCCTACAGCTAGCAGCCCTGCCGTCCAACATCTCGGCCACTTAGC
>JAUCMX010000001.1:17091870-17194370 GCA_033459395.1 Hemibagrus guttatus
GCTAATGAGGCAGTTTTTGTTTAGCGCCTGCATTCCTCATCCATTGGGTCAGTTTTCTATAATGACCACAAAACTGATGCATACCATTATATAGGTCAAGATGCCAAGAGTGAGACACACACACTGAAGTTTCCAGGGGTCAGCACCCTTCATGTTACCGTGGCAACAGGCCAAACCGCAGCCAGAGCATCTGTTTCACACCTGGTTGCCAGGCGACCACCCAGCTGTCAGAATGCCGCTCACGCCACATGCCACTGTTCAGTATGCTAATCTGTGTGTGTCAGTGTCTGTGTGCGCGTATGATGTTGTGGCCTCACCTGCTTTTCTCCCGCTGCCTCACAACATGCAGCTGCTGCCTGTACTATCAGTGGGTTCAACTGTGTGTGTTTGTGTGTGTGTGTGAGAGAGATATAGAGGGAAAATTTTTACAGTCCTTGCACCTGCCTTGGTGTTTTCAATTGGGTTCACACTGTATAAAGGTGTGTGAGAGAGAGACACACACACACACACACACACCCCTGGACTTCTCAGTAGTTCACACTGTATACCTCCTATTTGCCATATAATGTGTGAATCCAACTGTTGGCCTTCTGGGCCGTGTGTGTGTGGTGACTATAACAGTCATTAAAGATGGGAAGTGTGATTTTCAGAACACTTTCTGCTATATTTGGTGCAGTTCCTCTCATGTTCAAGCAGCTGTCAATAAAAAAATCTGTTGCAAGCACTGCAGGCTTTGTAGTCAGAAGAAAAAAATATATATATCGTGGACCACCAATATCCAGCCAATCAGGATGGTGAGCCTCATCTACTTGCCCTGGCCATCATGTCGAGTGTCACTTCAGAAAGCTCTGATGCTTTAGCAGTGGGTTGTAGTGGCCTGGCTTTAGGGTGGTTGTTTTTTTTTGGTTCATTTGTTTACTTCCACCAAAACAAAACAGACTGCACCTTTAACAGGCTACTTCCTTATCAATAATGCATCATAATTCAGGCTTTTGTTGCAGTGTTTTGCTTTGCTGGGGTTTTTTTTGCTTCCTTTTCAGGTGGCAAGGACCTGACATGTTTTTGAATATAAAGCAGGTGGGTGGATTAGTGGTTAGAGTTCTGACTGAACTAATCATCTAATGATCAGCGCTCAAATCCCAGGTCTGTTTTATTTCTGATTATTGAATCTTAAGTCTGCTTCTGAAGCTTTATATCATGTCTGTTGTCCTTATTCACATTGATTTCTGTGGTGTGTTTAATAATAGATCCAGAATCCATCCTCTTCCTACTAGGAGCTCAGTGGTTCTGGGTTACTAATCATAAGGTTGGTGGTTCAAGTCCCGGGACTTCCAAGCTGCCACTGTAGAACCCTTGATTTAAGGCCCTTAACACTCTCTGTTTAAGGCTGGGTCTAACTGTAGGTACCCAATTGTAAATGTAAAATGGGTTTAAATTCAAGCTGGGTTTAAATTTAAGCCTGAGTCTAAATTTAAGCTGGGTTCTATATTAAGCCTGAGTCTAAATTTAAACTGGAGTCTAAATCCAAGCTGGGTTTGAATTTAAGCCTGAGTCTACATCCAAGCTGACTTTTAACTTAAGCCTGAGTTTAAAATCAAGCTAGCTTTAAATTTAAGCAAGTCTAAATTTTAGCTGAGTTTAAATTTAAGCCTGAGTCTACATTTAGGCCTGAGTCTAAATGTAAGTCTGAGAAAGAATGGCTTGCACTCGAAGGTGGTTGTGGTCAGGTTGTTGGTGTGTAGTGTAGGTTTTGGTTGTGTTGATGTGATCTACCTGGAGCCACCTCTGTTTAGCCAATAACAGTGTGTTTATATTTCACACTGCAGTGCAGAACTTTCACTTTCCACTGAAGTAAATCATATTTTGTGGGTCTGCAGTCAGCAGATCTGACCAAGATTAGACACCTGTGAGAGATTTTGGGCTGACCACTATTTCCACCACCTCCATCATCATCAAAACACCAGTGAATATCTTTTGAAATAATCCATGTTAATCCTCCAGTACACTTCCAGAGACTTGCAGAATCTATGTTGAGGTGCTGGTGACCAGTGCTGGCCTGACCCCTAATGACAAATGACAGAGATGACAAATTAAAGGATATATTAGTGATGTGATGTACAGTATGAATTAGTTTAGTAACTTTTATTTGACGAGAATAAACTCATTAAGATTAAAGCTCTCTTATAAGAGTGACCTGGCTGCAAAATACAACAATAATAATGAAATAAAATTTAAATAATTAAATGAGTTAAATTACATAATAATAAAACTCTACCTCCAGTGAAAAATACTGAAAATAGCACATAAAAAGTAATAGCTATATAAAATTGTTTAAATATAATCAATAATTCAATAAATAATTGTCAATTAAAAATATATAGTATATGAGTACATAGTAATAGATGGAAGCAAATATCACAGAAGCAACTTCCTGCATGGCTGCGCTCCAGGTTATTTACATGAGCCATAAATTAAAGCAGTGGAGGGAGTACAGTAACTTTGAAATGTTCCTGTACGTTGTTCCAAGATGACTAGGGATGTAACTGAATACACATTACTTATTTATATTTCTACTGAACAAACTGCGTGGTCTAAATACAGTTATGAGTGAGTGTGTGTGTGAGTGAGTGATCTTGTCAGTGCTTTGCTCCCACAATCTGACCTAAACGCTGCTCCAAATAAAACCTCATATTTCTAAACAATCTGGCCTGAAATTCCTAAATGAAACCTGCTTTTATTTATAGAGACCCTGCTCTATAAATAACTACATAGAGCCCACGCAGAACACGTGCTGTGCTCAGGGCAGCATATCTCTGCTGCGGACTCAGAAAATGTTGTATACTCGTTTTGCTTGTTTTTCAGAATTCTTGATATTTATACTCAAGACTTAACAGTAAATCAGACAGACATGATAAAAATGGTGGTTAAGGAGCCCAGAAGCACTGCATTTAACTTTCTAGCACATTCTGGTCAACTTTTGTGATCTTTCTGCAATGTTAGAAAGCTCCAAAATTCCAATCCACCTGATGAGATGATATTATGATGCTGGATGTTATGAGCCTTGAGCAATAGTTTGCTGATGTGCGGAAGTGCTGTAACTCAGTCACGTTAGACACTCAGAAAGCTCCACAGGGCATCTCGTCGAGGCTGATTAGGAACTGCAGAGGAGCTGTACGAGTTCAGCAGGTAATTAAAGTTGTTTTCTGCAAGTTTCTATTTGTTATATTTTTGTATTTTGCAGCCTTGTTCTATTTTTCTCCAGTATAAAGGCAAAGTTCACATTTTAATTAAAAAAGAAGGTCATGGCAACTTTTGGTTTAAATCCAAATACAGATAATAATATTAGGTACAGGTTGTGTCATTGTATTAAAATTAAATGACATGTACAGGTAATGTCATTGTATTATTAGCCTGAGTGCACGCGCACACACACACACACAGAGCATATGCTCACTCGCTTCGAAGTTAGGGACGGTCCAAATGATGCAGTGTTTATTGAAACAATTGACAAATGTAGAACAGCGTTTATTTTTTACCGGACTCTCTCCCGTAGACAGGGAGACGAGTCTGAGGGGAAAGCGAGCAGATGTCACGCTGCGTTTGGAGGAAGCGGGATCTTTGCTGTAGCTCTTAGAGACGGGTGGGGCGGCTGGAGTTACACACAGCCTCCAGATCATGTTTCTACTAGAGGTGAACTAAAACGAAGCCTTGCTATTCAAACAATTGATGGATTAAGGCTGTGTGTGTGTGTGTGATTGAGAGAGAAGGTGTTTTATTTCAAAAGCAGGATGTAATTGTGCTTGGGTTCACTGGGTGGATTTGACTGGTCAGATTCTTTTCACTGTTGTTTATACAGTCAGCACACATGAATGTATACTAGTGTGTGTGACATGATTGTGTCTTTTCCTACAACACACACCTATACCTTTCTGTCTCTCTCTCTCTGTCTATCTCTGCCTGGGTTTGAGTATGGCTGTGGTTTTGCAGCTGGCAGAGTGAATGCAGCGTGTGAGATTATAGGTCAGAATAATAATACTCAGATGTGAGCGTTATTCCAGGTCTCGTCCGTTGAGACGATGCCTGTGTGAACAAAAAGTCTAGTTCTGCTCTGCCCGAAAATTCCTCTTATGTGCGCTCTCTCTCTCTCTTTCTCTGATGAAGTGACTATAGTTTATACAGGTATGCATTAAGTGCATGCTAGGTAATGATTGCACTCCCAGCATAATATCTGGGGAAGAGTGAAGGAGGATATAAAATCTGTCACTGTTTAATTATGTCTGGATTCCTTAAGCACTAATTTGAGGCATCAGTGGCTCGGTAATCGGCTAGCGTTCCCACAGGAAGGCTTATCAGTTCTTTAGTGATTACAGATTAAAGATTGCTCTCTTTCCATATCAGCCATGCTCAGTGTGTGTCTTCCTGTGTTTTTCTCCTGCTCTCTCCCATGGCAGGGTCTGTGTGCGTTGGAGGGCGGACGTTGTTTGTGTAGACAGTCACCCTTGGTGTACTGAGAACATGGTTTACACTTGCAATGCCTCTCTTCCTGTGTTGACTTGTGGTGTGTGTGAGTGAGTGTGTTTGGATGAACTGTAAGGAAAAGGAAACGCTCAATAGGTCTTTTTGGGGATGTGACGTAAGTAAATTGGAATATGTGAGCAGGGATCCGCTGTGGCGGTGTTTACGTCAAGGTTTTGTTTAGCAAACTGACGCATGACTGAGTCATTGTGTGTGTGTATGTGTGTTGGGGGTTTGTTGATTTGTGCGGCTGTGTAGGAAGGCACATGGCTGCGTTGTGACTGCATGCCTACTGCATGTGTGTTTATCTGGGTACGTGTTGCTGATTCAGGACTCTCGTAGCGTGGCCGTGTTAGCGAGATTGATTTGAGGCCGTTTGGGAAATGAGGCATAGCGTCACACTGTCATTCCGGGACAAAGACATTCCCATTTAAGGATTCTTCACACACTCGTTTTCAGTGTAAAATTCAATTTGAAAATTCCTATAAATGCTTTCATATCATAAGCAGGATCTCTATATGGCAATTATTATTTTCGAGCGTTCTTGATGTAATGAAAATCTCATCATCTAATCAGAAGCAGACTTTTATTCCCAAGAAAGACGACCCACAGGTTGGCGAGCATGTACGAGTTGGAGATGTATGATGAGCAGGATAGCAGATTTCAAGGAGACTGATTATTTGTCTGCTATGCTTCTCTGCTCTTACAGTCTCTAGGGAGTTACTGAGGTGGTTTCACACTGTGCACGTTTGCTGTGCTCCAAATCAGCGAGACTGTTTCCGAAATGAATGATGTCGTCATCAGCTAAAATACATGCTCAGGTTAATATTTAATATAATATATTATAATATATAATATATAATTCCTGTACAAAAGCAGACCAGAGTGTTAGTTGATTCACAGGAATCACAGAACAGTTCAAGAGCAACTGAACTCACATCGCCTCCTGCATGTGAACCCTGCTGTCTCGGGTTTGGGAATACGGTGCTCTTCCTGATCACAGCTTTCACATTAGCAGGTTTTCACGTGAACTGTTTCAGACTAGAATGTCAGCATGAAAGCGCTTTAGACTCTAAGCAGTGTGTTGGAGGACTATACTGCACCAGTCAGCCTTCGTTATGCTTTAGTACACCAACACTAAAAGACAAAACTCCCTGAATAGTGAGTACGGAGCTGTGCAAGAGTGTGAGTTTGTGCAAGAGTTTGAGTGTGTGAGAGTTTGAGTGTGTGTGCCAGAGTTAGTGTGAGTTTCTGAGAGTGAGTGAGCATTACTGCAAGAGTTAGAGTGCGAGTTTCTGAAAGAGCGAGAGTTAGAGAGTATGTGTGTTAGTGTCACAGGCTTTCAGCTCTATCACTAACTCAGTTTGAGTTTATCAGTAAGTCTCAGTTCATTATAAAGGTAAGAGCAGTCATTTGTACAGGTTGAGCTCCTGTATGAGCAGATAGACATCTGTGTTGCTTTGTGGGGCGGGTTTTTTTTTTTTTTTTTTTTCTTGGGGTGAATGACAGAGTCGCCAAGATCTGCACTTTAACCTTTGTGATCCCTTCTTCCATATGGTGATACAGGAGAAACCTAAAAAATAGACATTCTGATTTTTCAGACCCAAAGTGAGAAAAATTCAGCAGTTCAAGGAAATGGCAGTTCACTGAAGGGGAAAGGACATGGGACAGTCTGCATTAGAAGCTGAGTTTGGTGAATAACAGGAGCACAGGAATGTGGAGTGTGTGTTCTTGTTGGTTTGGGAGATCAGTAGAGAAGCTGCTGATCATTAAGTAGTCCCACTTGCCTCACTGTTTTTGCTAGCTCACTGTAGGCATCATCATGAAAACTTTTAGCATTTACGCCCGGAGCTGTACTCTCCATCAGCATATCTATACACTAAGGCTTCTGTGGCTTTATATAATATCTAGAATTTTTTTCTCCCTGCTTGCTTAGATTTTCTTGTTAGCAGTGTTGGCGGTGCTGTGTCAGCAAAAATCTATGCGTCAGATTCGAGCTGCAGGATAAAATGTTTGGGAATAATTTGCACTTCACGTGATGTTTAGTCACACGACGTGAGGGAGAAGACGAGCTCTATCCAGCAATGCTGAAGTCCACCAGAGTTTGATAATTTCCCTGTGCAGAGACACACTCGATTTAACTCGCCGCTTAATTATCAGGTGAGCTTCTGCAGGGAAATCGGCCATCTACAGGACTCCAGTCCTTCAGGAGAGGAGTTGGGCACCCTTGGGAAACAGCCTGTAATTACGTACACACACACACACACACACACACACACACACACGGAGATGGAGAAGGCCAGATGAAACGTGCTACACAGCAGCGTTTACCATGCCTGTTTAGCAAAAGCTGTATGAGTGATGGATGTATTTAATATGCTGGCGCTCTTGGTCTTTCTCTTCTCCCATACACACACACACGCACGATGCTCATTGCTTATAACACAGAGTGTCACACAAGTAATAGTACAGTCAGATGTGTCATATTTAAGCAGGAAGAATTAATCATCGATGATTTAGACATGCAGATATTTTTGGCCTCTGCTTTAACGACCTGTTTGTTTTTTCTGGCACAGATGGATCTCGGGTCTTGCTAAGTCTTTAATTGAACCACTGGCTTCAAAGTGCTTGATGAGATTGGCCACTGTGTCTCGTTTCATCGACCAGAGACAGCGCTCTTCCAAAAGAAAGCGTCTCACTTGAATTTTTGTTTTTTAAACACTGTGTGTTTGGGTAATTAGTAATTGAGGCTCTGTGTGGAAAATTTGTGGAAAATCAGGAGATTGAGAAATGCGGGGGGAAAAAATCAATCAATTAAGATAATTATAATAATACTGTTTAATGCTACTACTAATAGTGAAGGCAGGTTGTTAGTGTAATGCTCCAGGTACAGCGGCGGAGCAGTACGCTGAGCAGCATGCCCCCTACAGGCTCTGAGTTCTGATTACTCTGCTGCTGCTGTTGTTGTGTATGAGATGATGGAGTCTCTGCTGATGCAGATCTGCTCCCTGGGAGTGCTGCTCTAATCGCCTCGTGCTCTCTCGCTCTCCTGTTTCTCTTCATTACTCCCTAACATGCTCAGAATAACTTTCCTGCCTTCTCAAATGATGCGTTAGCAGTCAGCGCGGTAATTTAAATCAATTTGTACAATTACGTCTAGGCTGATTTCCTCCGTTGACCTTTCAGTCTGAGTGATTGACCCCCGGTGACCTTTGTTAACAGTCGGGAAAAGGTCGCACTGTGTTTCAGTGCCGTTTTCAGCAGTTTTTTTCTATGATGTAGATGCCTGCGTTCGGGGCACGAGAGCGAGAAACTGAGCGATGGACTGTGCTGGGTCTGAATAAACGTGGTGTGTGTGGCGTTTAGAAGCACAGCATGAAAATGGAGACTTCTTAAAGGCTAGTGTAGCATTTTATTATAGCACAGTGCCCTTCTGATTCTCTAGAACAGCACAGCTCTGACTGTATTATATTATACTATGACTGTACAGTACTGTACTTATTAATTGTTTGCTAATGAGCTTTCTCATCGTTTCTTCTGCATCTTTTGAAGGTTTCAGTATCTGTACATCGTAGCAGTCGAATGGTAAAATCTGTAATTTCTGAAACATGGAGGTCTTTAGGACCGAGGAGTTTACGCTTCATGCTTTCTTGGTCACATTAGAAGCTGTTTTTTTTTATTTTCTTAATTTCTTTAATTTTCTTTAATGAAAATTACAAACAGTTCTGGTGTAAGAGTAATAAACACTTTGGTCTGGTAATTTTGCGTCATCTTGAAGAGCTTTATTCCTCACAACCTTGAGTAGCTTCTGAATGATGACAGAAGGATGTGCAGTCTTTTTTTTTATTTATTCTGTTTTATTTTTGAGTCCTTTTAGACAAAAGTGTATTTCAGTAGTCATTGGAAAAAAAAAAAGAATAACATGATGCTAACGGGGTTTTTTTATGTGATAGTAAAATTTTTGCTACACAGCCATACTCCACTTTCCTGAAGTCATTGTGTGATGCATTTTTCATCTACATTTTCGTTGCATCAGACGCTTTTATCCGAAATGACTGCAGCGAGAGCACAATTCAGCCCTGATTCAAGCCTGACTATGTATTATAGGCTGCATTTTTGACATGAAGCTGCTAAACTGACATGAAAGACAGATTTTTTACTGTCGAGCTCTAATGTATTCTGGAGATCTGAGCTGAAGGACACAATAAAGAAATGCAGCTCACTACAGTACCGATGTTCAGCGTCTTGGCTTTACAGGGGTCATTTCTGACATTACCATGTTTCATGATTGCTTATGCTTTCTGCTGCATTTGTAAATTTTTATGTAATGCTTTACACACGGGTGCGCATAGTCATCGAGTCAGTGATCGTACCAGTGTCTCAACCTGGGTACTCTGTATACTGACCTAGGTAGCTGACCCCATATTTACCTGATGTGTCTGAGGTTAAAGGAATAATGAGTGAGAAAGCGTTCTTAGAGCAACTGAGGGTTTAAAGAGGAAAAGGATGTAGAGTACATAGATTAACAGGTTTAAACGAACAATCATTCTGCTCCTTAATGAGTGGGAGAAAGTGTGTGTATGAGGGTGTGTGTGTGGGTTAGGGGTGTCAGCTTGGGTGTGTGTACCAGCACTAGCTTTATTGATTTCTGTGCTGAGCCCATAATCGAGCTCTTCTTGTCTGTCTGACAGTTGAGTGTCTATCTGCTTTGTTTGATTCAATTAGGGACTGATGTTGCTAATCCTCCTCTTACACACGCATACACGCACGTGTGCGTACTCGCGCGCACACACACACGACACACAAAGACAGCCGGAGAGATTCACATTCTAAACATAAGGGATTTGGGCAAGTCGATAAAGACGAGGTCGAGCATGCTTTCCTTCTCTCCTTTTCTATTACTCTCCATAGAGAGAGAGAAAGAGAGAGAGAGAGAGAGAGTGTTTGTGTTTAGTCAGCAGCGTGATGCTGGAGTTTTTACAGGTTTAACACTCATTTTACTTTCCACAGAGGATTTCTGAAACGCAGGCATGTTTTTGAGGGTCTCATAATGAAACAAGTTCTTTTGCTTCACTGCTTCTGTGTGTGTGTGTGTGTGTGTGTGTGTGTGTGTGTGCACGCATTTTGTCTTCACTCTGCTGCAGTTGTGCTTCATGATGCTTATGGGATTGTTGTGTGCTTTCTCATGTAGATCCTGATCAACTCAGTGAGCTCCTACAAACCAGTGCTACTGTATGAGAACGTGGTGGTCGGGGAGGGCAGCCCTATCCTGAGAGACCTGCTCTTCAGCCCTGACCAACACTATATCTACACACTCACCGACAAACAGGTACACACACACACACACACACACACACACGCACTTACATCTGTTCACTTCACAGCCATGCAAATGGCCTCTGGCACTGTGTGTGTGTGTGTACGTATGCGTTCATACTCGTCAGCAGTCTTGGTTAAAAACTGCTGGTTCTTTGAAGTCCCCATCAGGCTTCTTTAGTGCACAGCGCCTCGTTAATGTGTGTCTGTATCTGTATTTATGTGAATGTGTGGTTAACCAAGTCATTTCCTTTTTGCCCAAAGCATAACCTAATTTACACAAGCACAGATGTACACACACACACACACACACACAGTTTGCAGTGGAGCAGTAGAGGAAACCGTAGACATGCTCTGTACATTAAGGTGTTGTCTAACATCTGCACTGAAGCGTTATTGGGACAAGAAGAGTGAAAACACACACACTTACTGCCCTTGTCAAGAGCTTCTGTTCTAATTATTAGTGCAGCTATGCACAACCTACTCTCACCTTACTGTATCTTCAGTAACCAAAGAATCGTTTTTTATATTATTATTATTATTATTATTATTAACAACAATAACTTTATTTCTTTCTTTCTTTCTTTCTTTCTTTCTTTCTTTCTTTATTTCTTTATATATATATAGCTTTTTATTTCTCATGGGGACCAGACAAAAGTCCTCACAAGATCCACCCCTTCAAATTTTCATTTTCTTGTGAAGACATTTCATTCCTACCAAGCTATCAGACACACACACTCAGCTTTCCTATGTATTCCTAGCTGTGTTCATAATGTATATTTAGTTTTCATTTCTGTCTATATATACTTCAGCTGTGTGTGGGTGGTGTAGTAAAATGCTTGTGTGTGTTCAGGCTGTCAAATTATTTAAGAACTGCATTCATATTTTAATTGCTTTAAAGATGGATTATTTAAATGCTTTCTACTATTAATGAGCCTGTAGTTCTTTCCTGCTGCCAAGAGTGAACATAAGCAGTAGGGCTATGTTATATACCATGCCTTCCAGATTTATTGGCATCCTTTATATCAGGTTTGCTCATTTTCCTCAGCACTGCACATACAAATTCCAAATTTCCACTCAATCATTTATCTTTGTCATAGCAAATTAAAAAAAACATCATTAGAAATTCTCTTTAAAATAAGTGTGTGTGTGTAGTAGCCTGGATAAACCTTTCACATGATGATCTTAGTCCTGATGCTCACCTCTTTGCTAGAGGGTTAAGCAGAGCATCATGAAGCAGCAGCATTTCATCATATCTCATGTTTGACATTTATTTCCATTACTCTGCATCATATAAGATGCATTTACATGATCTTTATCACCTCCTTCCACACTACCACAAACTGCTCATCACTCATGTCTAACTTACGTTTTAAACCTGTACAATATTTTCTACAGTTAATCTGTACACACATCTCAGTCTCTAATTAACTTAATTTTAGAGAATTATTAATGTGTATATTTTTGTTTAATTATTTATCTAAGAATAAGTATTTAATATATAGTTCTTATTGGTATATTGTGAGTTTATTGTCTTAGTCCACTGTGTTGTGGCTGTTGTGACACCAAATTTCCCCCTGAGGATTGATAAAGCACTCTCTACTCTATTAAATGTTCACTACATAGAGTAAAAGTTAAAGGTTTGCACGCTGTAAACCCGACAGAACAACACCACAACAGAGCAGCTTCGACAAGTGAATGTGGGAAATTACCAGCATACATCATATATCACTTTTGGGTTTTTTTTGTTTTATTCCCCATCCTGATTTTCTCATCCAATTTGGTCATCTGCCAATTCCCACCCAGCCACCAGCCAGCTCTCTAACACACGACGGCCGCCAAGCAAGGATGATGAAGCCTGACGCATGCTTCCTCCAAGACATGTGAAGCCAAGCTTGGCATTTTTCATCATGCTGCATCACCGTGTAGTGCAACACACCCAGAGAAAAGTGCTATCTACCCCCTTCTGCATACACAACCTCACAGACGCGCCGTGATTCGCTTGTGACCCTGTGATTGACACATTTACATTTCATTTACATTTCTGGCATTTGGCAGACGCTCTTATCCAGAGCGACGTACAAAAGTGCTTTAGTTCTCAGTCACTGAATACATTAACACTGGTTCAATAGGACACAAACTTGGGATACCATTAGCCTAAACACTGAGTTGTTTTTTTTTTTTTTTTATAAACTTTGTAACATAATACATAAACAGGGAAAAATAAGAGCTAGTTTTAAGTACTTCAAGAAGAGGTAAGTCTTCAGTTGCCGTTTGAAGATGGTCAGAGACTCGGCCGCACGGATACCTAGGGGAAGTTCGTTCCACCACCTCGGTGCCAGAACAGAGAAGAGTGTAGATGTATACCTACCTTTTTCCCTGAGAGATGGTGGGACCAGTTGAGCAGTGCTAGTGGATCGGTGTGAGCGAGGTGCAGTGCGAGGAGTGACGAGAGCTTTGACGTAAGATGGCGCTGGTCCATTCTTGGCTTTGTAGGCAAGCATTAGTGTTTTGAATCTGATGCGTGCAGCTACCGGAAGCCAGTGGAGGGAACGCAGCAGTGGGGTGGTGTGGGAGAACTTGGGCAGGTTGAAAACAAGTCGTGCAGCTGCATTTTGGATCATTTGCAGTGCGCGAATTGCGTTCAGAGGTAGACCTGCCAGAAGAGAGTTGTAGTAGTCCAATCTGGAAATGACCAGAGATTGAACAAGCACCTGAGTAGCCTGTGTGGATAGAAATGGCCGCATCCTTCTGATGTTGTACAGAAGAAACCGACATGAGCGTGTCCCATTAGTCACATGGGAGGAAAAGGACAGTTGATTGTCCATGGTTACCCCAAGGTTGTGAGCAGTGGCTGAAGGGGAAATCATGGGATGGATCACCTGGGATGATCAGCAACTCAGTTTTGCTGGGATTGAGTTTCAGCTGATGAGCCGTCATCCAAGATGAAATGTCCGCCAGACACGCTGAGATCCGAGCAGAAGCTGTGGTATCTGATATGAGCGACACGAGACAGAGTACGACATCCCTCCCACTGAGAGAGCATCAGCAAGTTTTAGGGTGAATACTTTTCTCTGGAGCCATGTACTTTATTTTTAAATTTATTTTGCTTGAGAAATGATGCATCAGCTAGCTACTTAGGTTCTTTTAACTATAGTCAGCTCCAGAATTATTGGCACTCTTGAGAAAATGGATTCAAAAGTGTAAAACATGTTTCCTTTTATATTTTACTTTAAGTTCCCATGAGTGAATCCTACATGGTCCTCTGTGACATTCTGTTTAAATATTAGGGGATCGCCCCATATTTCTTAGTCATTATTGTTCCTTTGTCTTAATGAAAATAGACAAAAGTTACATCAGGCAATGAGTGTGTTAAGTTCATCATAATCCATAATCTATAATAATAATCAATAATAATAATACATCAGGCAATAGATGTAAAATAATAGCTCCATGCCTGGAAATGCCTATGGACTGTTAGGGCAATCCTCCATCCATCCAATTACCCGTCTGTATGTCCATCTGTCCGTCCGTCCATCCATCCAATTATCCATCTATTTGTCCATCCATCCGTCCTTCCATGCAGGTTCTCTTACAGAGGGTTGTGGGGAGTCTGGTGTCTGTCCCGGGGATGTCCTGGCCAGGGTGCCAGCTCCTTGCAGTAAGAAAATAATTAAGAATTGAAAATAATTATGTTTAAAACTACCAGAGCTTTGATGGACCTGCCTGGAAGAGGATGCCGGTATATTTGGTTGCAGAAGATTACAAGAAATTTGCAGATGATTTTGAGGTCAGAGAGTTTTTCCAGTTAGTCATTACCTCCATGCCAATAAACCTGCAAGTTGTGCCAAGAGGAAGCCTTTTCTTTTTTATAGTCTCAAATTTAAGGACTTCACTAGATGCTACTGGGACCAGGTTCTCTGGTCAAATGTGACAAAAATAAAGCTTCTTGGCAAGAAATACTCCTCATGAAATACCAGGAGATTTTAAAATGAAAATTTGGCTGCCTCTGCCAAGAAGCTACAACTGGTTCATGGTTGGATCTTGTAGCAGGACAGGGATTTAAAAAATGCACATAAAATGGTTCAGTGGCTACAGAATGAAGCATATGACACGGCCATCCCCATTCCCTGACCTATGCCTCATTGAAATACTGTGGGGTGAGCTGGAGAGGAGAGTCCACAAGGAGGAGAGGACCCTAAGACTCTGGAGGATCTGGAGAGGTTGCGTATTGAGGAGCCTCGCATTCCCTGTTCAGTATATTATTTCATCAAGCATTATGCAAGAAGACTTGCTTAAGATAAATTTAGTCCAGAGTGGAACAGTAAAAAAACAAACAAACAAAACCCTATCAGCCAGAGAATTAGAGTTCAAATGCCAAAGATGCTGCAGCTGGGAGTCCAAGAGAACAAAAACAGGCTGCTGTCTCTGCGTGAGAGGGAAGCCATGCACTTTCTTCCCCGTCAATCACAGTGATAGTTGCCAATCATAGGCATATGTGAGCTTACATATGTGGAAAGTGGAGGACTGTTTTTTGGGTTTTTTTTTTTTTTTTTTAACTCTCTCTCTCTCTCTCTCTCTCTCTCTCTCTCTCTCTCTCTCTCTCTCTCTCTCTCTCTTATATATATATATATATATATATATATATATATATATATATATATATATATATATATATATATATATATATATATATGTTATATTTATATACGTTATATTATATGTATAAATATACAGT
Organism: Hemibagrus guttatus; assembly: GCA_033459395.1. Taxonomy (NCBI): domain Eukaryota; kingdom Metazoa; phylum Chordata; class Actinopteri; order Siluriformes; family Bagridae; genus Hemibagrus; species Hemibagrus guttatus. The sequence goes on from JAUCMX010000001.1 coordinate 17,106,440, forward strand.
GGAACTTTGGCATACAAATTGAATTCGTTCTGGAGGTGAGTTCTTAACGGTGAAAATCTGTGTTGCAAAATGTATTTTCCTATAAGAAATGATGTAAATGCAGTTTATCTGTTCCAGCCACCCAAAAATATTACCAATACGAAGTGTATGTAAACTGATAAAATAGGCTGAAAATAAAACAGAGCACCCACGCCACCAATCTGTCACCAAAAAACGCACGAAAAATGACGTAGCTTTTGAATGCATGCTGAAGGTAACGTTGGTATCGTGGGTTGACTCTTTCGAAACCGCTTTTGCTGACTGGAAAAAAAAAAAATCGTAAAATTCTTCGCTTGGCTTTCCACTGACGCAAACAAGTTTTGAGCGGGCTCCCGGATGTACACGCATGCAAGCCAGCATTTGGTGCGGTTCGTTCGAATGCTGAAAATGCTTCGTATGCCAATGCAAATTCCTTGCAATATTTCAATTCTTAAGGTGAAAATTTGAAGGAGGACATTCGTATGCCAAGGTTCCAGTGTGTGTGTGTGTGTGTGTGTGTATCTTTTTTTTTAATAAGGGTGCCAATAATTCTGTAACAGGCTGTATATCCTCAAACATAAGTAAAAGATTAAACAGCCTTTGAAATAGTGCATATGATCAGAATAGCATTCAGACAGTGACGGTCAGATAGCGTTTGTGTCTACATGAGTACATTTATTCCTGATTTCACCTTTTATTTCTCTACCCACCAACCCCCTCTTTCTCACCCCGTCTTCATGCTCTGCTAATTGTGCAGTATTAATATTCATCGAGGCCCTGTTGGCCTTTGCTCTGTTTTTCTCCTCTTCTAATCAAAGGGGATCACACTGCAAACACTCTGCTCATGCATGCCAATGTGGACGACACACACACAAAGCACATGCATGTAGAATGTTGCGTTTTGTGCTGAAAATGGCATGTTTTTATATTTTGGGAGATCTTCACACACAAGCTCGCTCTGCTCCTGCTTGAGCAGAGATGTTAATGAGGTGATAAGTGGGTAATGATTAAGAATATAGATGAAGACAGTATATATCCCTCTATTGTCACACAGATCTGTCACACTTTCAATTGCGCTCATCATTTTTGGGGCACGATTGTTTGGGTTCAGTTCATCTACAAGAAGGCTCATGTTACCCTCACAACACACACACACACACACACACCTGGAGCATAGCCAAGCTCATTAGCATACTTGGCCTGAAACTGTCATTGTGCATGTGAACACTCCACTGTGTATGTACACCCTGCTCCCCCGACACACACACACGCACACACACACAATGCCCTTCTGCATTCTCAGTACACTAAAGCTTCTGAGTATCAGTCTGCTTTGTGTGTGTGTGTGTGTGTGTGTGTGTGTGTGTGTGTATACTATCAAGTTGTAGATTTGGGTTGATAAGAGGAGTGGAGGGCCTCGGTATTGAAACACTCAATCACATTTAGAGTGCTTACTTCATTCTCTACCATTCAACCCCCTCACTCTACCCCACCCCACCCCACCTGGCTCACACACACCTTGAAACACTAGCCTTTTGATTAACATGGAAGTATAACCTTTTCTGACTGATAATGTGTACACATGTAAATGATCACTGTATTTGTCTCAAAGCTCATATACAAATACACGCACGCACACACACTCACTCACACACAGTATTGACTTTCTCAGCAGGAGATATGGTCATTGTCATGTTAATCTTAACTGACTTGGCCTTAGAAAGCTCTGGAGAACTGAAAAGCCAGATGGCAGATATATTCGTGCAATGGTCATTAAACAGGCGCACACACACACACACACACACACACACACACACACACACACACACACACACACACACACAGCACAGCACAGCACAGCATATGTGCGTTTTGAACAGTGCTACAGCGCAGGTCTTATTGATGTCATTTCTGTTTATTGACCCATTTAACAGCTTTTTTCCTCTCGCTTTCTTCTTTTCTCTCGTGTCCCTTTACCTCCTGCTGCATCACACGTCTGACCTTCATCACCCTCAGCCAAATGAACAATTAATATTTATACCGACAATACATAATACATATGATCATATCAATATTAACATTAAATGACCAAACGACTTGAGGGGGGTGTGTGTATGTATGTATATATATATATATATATATATATATATATATATATATATATATATATATATATATATATATATATATATATATTTATATATAGTTTTATATAGTTTATATATATATATATATATATATATATATATATATATATATATATATATATATATATATATAGTTTTTTTATATATAGTTATATATATATATATATATATATATAGTTATATAGTTTATATAGAATTATTTATTTATATATATATATATATATATATATATCCTCGTTTCCTGGCTCAAATAAACAACAAACAATCAATATATATTAGCTTCAGTAATCACTCCCTCACTGTGTTTATTCTTCTCCGGGGAGAAAATGATGGACTGCTCCCTCAAGAATACGAGCACTTTGGATTGATGAGACAAAGAGAGAAATTCACTTTGTTCCCCTATTTTTTTTTTTTAAACTCCATCGTTTTCTCTTTCCCGCTCTCTTTATCTACTTCTCTTTCCTCTGCGCCTTTTTCTTTCATTGGGAGCATAATGGAAATGCCAGCGTTTGGAGTCGTCGAGCGGGCCGCTCCTCAAAAACTCCATTTAGAGGAGTGACAGAGTAATTTAGCGCTGGCCTCGTGTTCTGCAGCAGTTAATTAAAGCGAACCTGATGGGCCGATCTCACCAGGGCCCCCGAGCTCCACGGCCAGGCTAGAGATAGCGCAGATCAGATTACAGCAAATCAGACGTGCGCCTGATATCACAAATTCAGGCAAATCCAATGATGCAGCACTTACCAGATTTAATTTATTACAGTGGATATCTGTTATCGACAGAGGAGAACAAAAACACACCCAATTATGATAATGTGGTGTATGAAAACTTTTTCGTGCAAGCTGAGCAGGAAATAGGAGCAACATGACTTCTGAACATCCTCCATGATCCTGTTTTCTCCCAAATTTAGCCGGAGGAAGTCCACGGTAAAGTCTGACAAACTGTAAATAACGGACACACTTGTTCATCATGATGTGTTTCACAAGCTGTTTCTGGAAACAATTCATATCGATTTTAATAACCATTTTTGTTTTCCAACACAATGGCCACGTTTTCTGGCACATAATCTATAAGAATATCTGAAGATTCAAGCTCTCTACAGTACAGCATTAATGCATTGTAACTGTAATCAATTAGACATTTTTTATTTTTTATTAGTTTATTGTTTGTTAGTTAATTTATTAGCACTAGATGCGCTAGAATTTTGTAATGTTGCTGCTGTAATGCAGACGGATTTATTCAAAGCGAAGAGCTAACATTTTAAATGTAAAGCGTGTAGTGTAGGCAATATGACAGCATTGACAAAAGGACAATAAATGATCACAGCATGCTGTTCTGAAAAGAACTGCAGCGTTGTCTGAAGCTCTTCCACAAACAAGATTTAGACAAATTAATGTAGTTCTGTTTGAATGGTTATGTTTGGATGCTACGATTTTAAATTGATCTGAACCAATTTATTCAAGCTGATTAAACCGTGTACTCGCACCATCAACTCAAAAGCTCTGACGCGTATAACACCAGCCGAATATACGCCAATCAGGCATAACATTATGACCACCTGCCTAATATTGCGTTAGTCCCCCTTTTGCTGCCAAAACAGCCCTGACCCATCGAAGCATGGACTCCACTAGATCCCTAAAGGTGTGCTGTGGTATCTGGCACCAAGATGTTAGCAGCAGATACTCTAAGTTGCGAGGTGGGGCCTCCATGGTTCAGACTTGTTTGTTTGTCCAGACCACATCCCACAGTGACGCACACGTACCCGTCATCCACGTGATGTAAAAGAAAACGTGATTTATCAGCCCAGGCCACCCATCGTCAAACATCACTCATCAAACATTTAGAAGAATTACAGATGACAAGCACCAATCCAGTTGCATATATACATATACATTTCTATATTTTTTTTTGTAATTAACTGTTTGTACTTAACTGTTTGTACTTAACTGTTTCCAATCCACTTCCAAATCTGCATGCACAGAAGGAACATATGCAAAGATCCAGATGAGTTTGCATAGCAATTATTCTTCTATTTAACAGATTGTTAAACTGATTACTCACCTTGTTTGATCAGAGAGAGAGTTCATTCAGAGTGGCCTTTTCCCCCCATTTCATTTAATGTGAATATTAATGTATTAGGTTACATGTAAATGTAGATACTGCGCTGAAAAAAATGAACTTGTGGTTTTTAGTTAACATAAAAAATATGAAGTTTCTCAACAAAAAATGATTGCATTGTTTATTAATTAAGCAGTTTAAGTTCATATAGATTAATCTATGTAGAATGAGATGTATTAACGTAAACTGATTGGACTTATAGCTATAGTATTACATTTAGGCAGCTAAACCCTACATGGTGGAGTAGTGCAGTGTCTGTTGCAACCCCAGCACGGTTGGTTTGAGTCTCAGCTCAGGTGTGCACTTCGGTTTTATTCAGGGCTTTGAAAATACACGCTCAGATCGTGTTGGATGTACAAAAACTAATCATGTTAATGTTGCTCAGTTCGCTCACGTGGAACCGATGTATGCATTTGAATTAAGTAAATTCAACAAGCTTTTTTTTCAGTGTGTGGAATTAAAAACGGCATCGAAAGAAAGGGCTGATGGATTGTTCAATCATTCTGTCATTATCACTTTTAACTCTCGAAAGCTCAAACTTCAGCCTGACTTAAGCTGCTTTAAGCAAGACTCAGGTTCACATATTAGATTCAGCATTCAGATCTCCATTATATTGACGATGTCAGGGTTCTTTTTTTTTTTTTGGCTCACCCTTTGACTCTCAAGAACAATTCATTAGACTTACTAAATCAAGGTAACAATTTGCATTGATTAAGAAATCCCAATTTAATTGTGCTGTTGTCAGACTAATACAACTAGATTATATACCAACATGATTCTCTTCAGGTAGAAGGCAAATGAAGTCAAAGCAACTTAATATTCAAGACTTAAATAACACAAAGGCACCATTCAGAGTACACGGCAAATGTCTTACCAATACTCTACTCAAGAACTATATGCTTTTACTCAAAAAACCACAACATTGTTAGCTTAGATTTAACTACTCTCTACAGGTTAGAGAGTGACTAAAGCTGCGTCTCGTATAGCGTACTACAAACTATGCACTTGCACTACAGTGTACTCTAGTATCTAGTGTATGAAGTTTACAACGGTTTACAAGTTTAAACCGTTTTCCAGTCGATGGCATATGCGACGTTTCTAGCTGTAGTAGAATACGCTGAATTAAAAAAAAAAAATAATGATGTTGAAAAATAAATTCCACAGTGTGAGCTAATTTAAAAAGTCGTTTGTAAGAGCTCTGGTCCAACAGAGTTTCATCAGCTATCTTAAAAATGCTTTCTCATCCAGTGTCATTGCCTCATAGCTCGCAGCCTCTTCCATGACGTGAGGAAAGCTACAACTGTTGTGCGTATGTGTCTAACATTCCATACTTCATTTACACGTTTGAATAACCATACGCTTGTAATTCAGAGAATTTGTACGACAAAATGACGTAAAATAGTGCGTAAATATGATTATATATAATTATATATATATATAATTATATATAACTAATTATGTATAATTAGTAGGGCACATTCACGCACCATTCTACGCCATTTTGTCGCGCGTTCACCCTGAAAATTCCGACAAGAATTAGCGCACTTCAAGTCCACTATTTAGGACGCGCCTTATTGTGTCAAGCTCATAAGCTGCAGTTATAATCGCCTAGTAAAGAGCAGTGTATAAAAACACTTGGTGTATTTCTTTCAGCAAGCAGCAGAGAAATGAAATACTCAGTGATTCATTTAATCCATTTCAGCTTGATCAGTTTCACAATGATTGAGCATCTGATGAACAGATACGAGGAGAGATTTGATTCTCTTTTGCAGTTTTGCATAAATCTAAAAACTTTGCCTGTAGGTGAGCGGATACAAAAGTAAGAATTGTTTTATACTGACTTAACTTTATTACCAACCATCAGGGTTATTTAAGAGCCCTGGTTCTCAAAGAATTTATTATTCATAATATTTAATATTACATTGCTGGCAGTAACAGCTGATCAGTATCAGAGTTCTTATATTTATCATCCATTTCTTATAGTTATTAGCTGCTTCTACAGGTTCCTTAATTTTAATAAAAACAAAAATAAAAACCACCCAAACAAGTCACTTGATTAGTTCCTTGAATCTAATAAACATTTTAATTAAATGTGTTCTGTTGAAGGAATTTAAGTTGGGGAATAAAAAACTCTCTGGCTCTAATAATATTAAATATTATTGTACAATTTAAGACCTAAATATTTTTAGAGAATGCATGCCACTCACTTTGTCCTCAGGAAAGCACGGAAAAGGAGCTTTTTTTTAGACTGTTTTTTAGGGTGTATAGAGGGCATGCAGTCTTGAAAGTATTAACACTTTTAATGATCTTGAGTTAAAGTAGTGTTCACTGTGTTAATTTAATTCAGTTTTATTTGTGTAGCACTTATTACAATGCACATTGTCACCACTGCCACTTTATTTCATTAGCTACTCTACTTTGCACTTTTTCTACTTTATCGTACTTAATTTTTACTTTTATCTTATTCTGTTTTATTTTTTTTATTAATTCCTCCTTTTAATCCTTATTCTATTTGATTATTTATTTTTAATTTTTTTTTAATATAAGTCATTTCACTGCATGTTGTACCGTGTATGATTGTGTGCAAAAAAAAAAAATAAAACCAACAATAATTAGAATTTGAAAGCAACTTTACAGAAATGCATCAATTCAGGATAGAAATTTGAAAATGATGCTTAAAGAGGAAGTCTGTGGTTACTGTGGTGAGGAAAAGACGATACGAGGAAGAAACCTTCTGAGGAACCAGACTGTAAAGGGAGCCTTATCTGAGTGACACTGAATAGTGTAATTTATTTATTTTTTTTTTTAAATCCCTTTTATATCTGTGTATGTGCTCCAAAAAGTGCAATTGTGTAATTAGGAAATTATTCTAAAAATCTGAAATTTGTTGAAGTTTACATAATGATTAGAGGTTAATTCTATTATCCTGTCATCATCACAGAAATGGACAGATTGTCTGTCTCTCTCGCTGTCTGTCTATCTGTCTGTGTGTCCGGTCTTCTTCTGTCCTCCTACTTGGCAGCAGTTGGGCTCAAGCTGTGTATGTGTGCTTTTGTGTGCATCTGTCTGCATGCTTTTGCTTGCTTTCGTGTTCTGGGTCTAAATGTTTTACCATTCTCTTACTGGTTTGAGTTTATTGCCAGTAATGCTGCACAGCGGACTCTTTATAGGCGAGAACACGCGTGCGCACATACACATTACTGTGTAACATGAGCAGCTGGTGAAAGCATTAAAGATCGCAGAGGAAAAGGTCAGACACTCAGGCTGCACATCACTGACATGCAGATATGACAGATTTCACTCAGCTGGTGCTGGCGTACTGGAGCAGGACGAGGAGATCAGTAACAGTCATACACACTGACACTACATGGGGTTATAGGTGCAGGGGTGGGCCAGGTGATGCACGCATTATGATGTAAAATACTCATCCCAGTATGCAGTCGTGCTGAGGGTTTGTGATATTTTACACTTATTATTGTATCAGTGTTATCTTGCACCACAACACCACAATTCTCAAATCTGGATGGTCAAATGGTGTCGAGTAAGTTTCTGCCGTGCTTCTAATACATTACGTTAGGATAGACAAAGCATGAAGGACATGCCATATATGGTAGTGTGTTATTTAACATCAACAACAATAATGATGATCATTATCGGCAATTATAGTCTCCAATATCGGCATTTACTTATAAATGCATGTTTTCCACCAAGGGAGAATCTTCAAGACTTTAGGGCTTTGTGTCCTGTCACATCATCTGCAGTATGTTTTAGTTCCCTAGCACATTTTTTGTACTTTGAATACATTCTATATATATATATATATATTTCGTTTGTTTTTCATTTATCTTAACGAATACATTTTGTACTTTTGAATACATTTGTTTATTTATATATATATATATATATATATATATATATATATATATATATATATATATATATATATATATATATATATATATATATATAAAATTTCATGTATTTTTCATATTATTTCATTTATATTTATTTTTTCTTGTAATCTGAAGCAGTCTCTGGAAAAACAAAGTTCTATCTTATCTTTTATGTTGCCTTTGTTTTTTTTGTTCAGAGAAGAAGAGAGGTAGGTGAGAGAATGAATATTTATAGCTGCTATAACATAAGTGATAACAGGACCTTACATTGTTTCACAGATGTTCAGTTACATTTCCTTAAAAAGCATGCAGTCTTGTTCATTAACAAATGAAAAAATCATAATCGATGACAAATTGCCATGGTAGGGAAGAAATAAAACATTGTAGAGCATGATGTAATTGGAAAATAATCCACTTTGTTGTGATAACAGCCATCTGCTTGCAGAAAAACTAAGATCTGGGCATAATTTAAGGCTTTTTGTCGACTCGCGCTCTCTGTAAAAAATCTCTTAAGTGGCTTTTAGCTCCACAATAGGAAGAGATGTTAATACTAGTTATTAAGTTATTAGCTTGTCTTATTTTTTCTGTCTCCAATTCAAAAAAAAAAAAGTCCTGCGATGAGAAGTTTTAGTGTTGCTTCATTCCCTGTAGGTTCATTCATGTATATTGTGTTTCTGTAGATAAGTAAAATTGATTTCGATTGGAAATTTGATTGCAGTATGTTTAAGTACAGATGTGACGGATGAAAGCCTGAAGTAGAGGAGAGAAGATATTCAAGGCGTGCGTGTGTACACGTGTGTGTTTTGACTGGTTCATTATCAGGTGATGTTTGATGTCTGTCATTTTACTTGACTTCATTTGGCTCCTGTCACGAGAGCTACATTGATTTCTGGCACTTGCAGAGCAGAAGATTATGAAATGGTTATATTTTCCAACGTCAGGAATTTGTGTAGGTGTGTGTGAAGGAAAGGGGGAGAGACAGTGATGGCATCAAAACCACATGCCATTCGAGATTTGACTTTTTTTCCTGTCATGTCACGGGAAGCTGGTTCTACAGCTCTTACAGGCAGAGCACTGCTATTAGAGCTTGGTGATGGTTAGCACACAACACACTCACACAACCTCTCGAACTCGTACCTGATCACGCGCCATCAAGAACTTGCAGTTCCTGAGAACCCATCTGTTCTCACTTCAGTCTGTCTGTCTCTCTGTCTGTCTCTGTATCTCCCTCCCTCCATTCTGACTCAACTGTCTCTGTAGCCATTCATTCTCTGGCCGACTTCCAACTCATCTCTCTCGCCCAGTTTCTCTCAAGCTGTGCGTGCACACGTGTGTGTGTGTGTGTGTGTGTGTACACTTCTACTGACCTAAGGGGATGGAGTTTAGTGTTGTTGCAGTTGGATTAAAAGGATTCTCTTTCCCACCACACACACACTGTGTTCAAACTGGCCTCAGGATTCAATGCAATAACGTCTCTTGCACTCGGCTTGCCCATCTTTTATTAGACCTCTCCGTTTTTTTCTTCCTCTCTGGCGCCTTTTTAAAGTTTTGTGATGAAGTTTACTTCTTTTGGGAGGGTCGGCAGGAATTTATTTTAGTTTCCATTTCCTGCCAGGTTTATCCACATCACAGGTTTTCTAGCCCTGGTCCTGGAGGACCTCGTGTCCTGAGCATTTGAGTGTTTTCTCTGCTCTACAAGCCCACTGCAACTCAGCAACAGCTGTTAATTAGCTGATTAGTTAAAGCAAGTGTATTAAAGCAGGGAAAATACTAACCAGGGTGGGAAGCTGTGCTCTAGGAGAACTTTAAATCACTTTGAAAACGGTAAACATCGGAAGTGTGAGCTCAGTAAAAGCAGGGGAAAAAGTCACGCTAACTTTTACATTCATATTTTCTAGAGAGAGATTTTCTTTTCAGATTCTAATAATAATACTGAACCTCAATTCCCATCTTAAACAGTCTTCTTTACAAAATGTTTTATATGTTTTGTTTTATACTGCTTTTTTAATATTTATATTTAAAATAATTTTTTTAAAGGTGCATTAGGGAAGATTTGGAGGTGGATAAAGGTCTCTGATGGTTAACACTACCCCCCCTTCCCCTTGTTAAATAAATAATTAAAAAATATTCTGGTTCAACATTGAGTTCTTTTTTTTTCCAAACCCAATTTTATTGTTTTTCATTCCAACTTCATCCTTTCTTCCCTACGATATCTGATCCATCACTTTATTGTTGTTTGTATTCATTGATTGCACAAGTTGAATTGGTGCCAATATTTTTGAAACATTTCCTTTTTCCTCACCTAGGAAAAAACGGATGATTTTTTTTTAATGATTCCCATAAAATAGTGAAAATTCCGATATTTTCCTGCTTTTCCAACTTTCTTTGTCCTGAGGACCAGGTTCTCCTGGTGGCTGTCAGCCAGATTAGGTTCACCATGGTAACCGTCAGAAAGCCCAGCAGGTCATGAGAAGCAGGGTCACTCCTTCACATATGCACACAGTCACACCTGTGATATCCTCCCACAGACACACATACACACACACACACGTGCAGGCAGGAGCAAATGTGACACGCACACCCCAGTGCACACAGACAAATGAACGAGCCCCATGGAGCCTCGAGCTGTTCTTACGTCACCTAATTGCTGTCTGTGGGCATGTATAGCGAGAAACCAGTGTATGGAACAGCGTTTACTTAAATGACCTTAATGAGTGTAATATTTCTTTCTGTGTCTAGGTGAAGCGTGTTCCTGTCGAGAGCTGTGATCAGTACACTACGTGTTCCGAGTGTCTGGGCTCCAGAGATCCTCACTGTGGCTGGTGTGTCCTGCTCAACGTGTGAGTATATCAGATATTGAATATCATCAAAGCCGTATCCCGAGCATATTGGCGTATGCCTTCTTGCCAAGAGCGGCCATGTGGTTTGAATGATGCGTTTCTTCGACGTCTTGCTATAAAGGATCATATATGCTGTAACAGGAAGCACATGGCTTATGGACTACAAATCTTACTGTTGTCATTTCCACATCAGCTTATAAATCTGGACGTGACAGTCCATCTCACCAGTGATTGAATCGGCAGGGGATCTGTTTCGAATTTGGGGGGGGTTTGTGTGTGCGTGAGATTGCCGTTAAGTCCGTTTTTGCTGATGATTTGAAGGTGAAACAATGTAGGGATGTGTCGATCGATACCGTTGTTGTTTTTTTGTTTGTTTTTTAAGACTGAAATGAGTAGGACTTAGTATTAAGCCATCAGCGGCATCATGGAACAAAAATGTTCCTGTTTGGTGTGTATGCTGGCGTGTGCTGCTAGCTGTAGGTTTCGTTTTTGTGATATGACCTGAGCACACAGAGCAGTATCAGTGTAAAGAAAGTGCATGTCGCGCAGTGCTCACTGATCTGACCTGCTCGCTCTTATGTATAAAAGTTTTACTGCTTCATGTTGGTGCAGCTGCTGTAAAATGTTTGATCAGGTTATATACATCAGGTATCGTAAGACGTTGCAGTAGTAGGGGGATGTGGTTAAGGTGTTGGCCTGCTGATCAGGAGGTTGTGAGTTCAAACCCCAGGTCCACCAACTACCACTGCTGGGCCCCTGAGGAAGGCCCTTAACCCTCAATTACTAAGTTGTGTAAAAAATGAGAAATTTTAAGTCACTCTGGATAAGGGCATCTGCTAAATACCAGAAATGTAGCTCCTCTAGAGTTTTTTGTGTATTTCGCCATTTTGTCCAGAAAACTTGAATTGGCAAAATTGTAAGCACAGGATTCTTCTTTTATACTCCTACCAATGGAGAAACATGTAATTACTCACGGCGTCAGATGTACTCACATATGACACACGTGAATTGAAGAGGATGAATGCAAGCTGTGTTGCTGTCATATGACACGTCTTGACCCAAAGCTGCAGAAAATCTGTGATAATTTAGAAAAATCGCAAGTTCCTCTTAATATTGTGGAGTTTGCTTTATTTTGTGTTTACTTCTGTGATTGCAAAATCCTGGAAAAGTCAAAAAGTCACTTTGTGTAATTTTTTCATTGGCACCACAGCATACACTAGGCTTACAGCGTGTCTTGTACTATAATACTGATATCAGATTTTGGTATCGGAGCGTTTTATTATTTTTGTTTTTATGAGAACCAGTATCTCTATGGCTGCATCCCCAAAATAAAATAAATAAATAAAAAGCTTTAACTTGTTGATTTCTAACTGCTCTTCACAGGATGAGAGCAGCCCAGAAATGTTAATTAAACTTCACCCAAATACACAGAAAGCGGTTTCCCTATCGCTCCATCTTCCTTAGAGGATGAACATTAGCATGATTTTTAATTGAGGGCATGTAAATGGAAATTAAAGTAAGGCAACATGGTAACCTCCGTTCATATCTACTGTCTTCCTTCAGTAAATGTCTGATGAGCGTCTCTAGCCTCAAATACCAAGCTTCAGAGCCCGAGGCTACTAGGCAGACTAGATGATTAACATAATAGTCTTAGTGCCGGTGTAGCGACTTCATTCTCTCTCCCGTGATCTAGAAGTACAGTAAGTGCAACATGCCCTTATTGAGTTAAGTGACTTCCCCTGTAGCATTTGCAATAAGCATTTAAATTAGGTGGGAACTCGAGAGAGCTGAACCCTACAGAAGCATATGCACACGCCCGCTTTTAAATGAGGTCATGGTTTGCCTGTAAGCTGACATTTTGAAAGCCTGACGTTCTGAAAGTTATTGCCTGCAAAAGTGTTATCTACAAAAATTACTGTCAATTTCTTTAGATTGGACACGGGAGGCAATCAAAGCTCTGTTCAGGCATATGAGCATCATTCAGAGTGAGTGGTGTGGTGACATTACAATGTAGTGATTAACATGTTGCATGATCGTGTGTGTGTGTATGTGTGTGTTGTGTATTTTGTCTGTGTGCAGCTGCTCCCGTAAGGACCGATGCGAGCGGGCAGATGAACCCTGGCGTTTTGCCTCCAGAGTGGACCAGTGTGTCGACTTGACTGTTCAACCCAACAACGTCTCTGTCACCATGTCTGAAGTCCAGGTGCGAAACACTGCGTTCTGAATAGGGGTGATATCAGGGGAGGGGGTTAAATCTGTTCATGGTTATCACAGTGTTTAATTACAAGTAAAAAAAACACAATGAAATATTTCCCAGTAAATCACAGAGGTGAGAGTATGAACGCCACATGCACCTCATTTTAATGTAGTATATGACCTTTATTCTGAGCGTTTATTGTAATGTGCTTGATTGAGCTGGTGTATTAGTAGGTCACATGATATCTGTAGGTCACCAGAACATATGGGGTTTTAACTAGCAACCCCCATGAATGCATTTTAACCCTTGGGGGGGTCTGAGGGGCTGTTATTGCCCTCTCTCTCTCTCTCTCTCTCTCTCTCTCTCCCTCTCTGTATTCTTTCTATCTATCTATCTATCTATCTATATATATATATATAGAAGTATGTATGTGTGTGTATATATATATATATATATATATATATATATATATATATATATATATACATACATACATACATACATACGTATGTATGTATATATATATATATACATACATACATACATATATATGTATGTATATCTGGTACAACCCGGCCAGTGTAACCTGAGAATTCTTTTAGAAAGAGGTTTCCCTTAAACATGCATCAAATCACTGGATTCAAAAACACACACAAACCCCCCAGAAAATCAGACTTAGAAAATTCATCTTTTCAATGTAAAATATTTGCAGTATAGTAAAAAAAAAAAAATCAATAAGGTCGAATCAGTCTATCTCTGATAGTCTGCTAATTTTTTTTTTTCTGTTTTGTTTAATTATCCTTCCCCTAATTCATCCAGTAGTTCTGAATACACACATTTTTTCTGTTTATACAACAAAAAAGGGCAAAGATATTCCAGTAAATGCAACAACTGTCCTGTTCCACTTTGACAATCAAAACAAACATGGTAGAATTTTTATATCTTTATATTTCACATGCTGAATCCACATTTCTGTCTATCAACACCACCCCAAAACTACAACTGATGCGAGTTAATCATTCGGGTGTGACCGGTGACCTTTAGGATTTTGAACTAGTCAGCGTAAGGTAATCAACCATACAACTTTGAATAAGCGTGAAAATCTGATACCGTAAGAACGCTAAATATTACATTATATTTGATGTATTTTATATCACTGTACAATGCAACACTATTGTTCCACCCACTGAAATATAAATGTAGCGTTACCCGAGAATCTTAAATTGACCTAAATTGGTAGAAGCAGAAAAAATATATCTGAGACATGCTGTTATCCAGCGCATAGCGCACTCCATGGAATCAGAAGTACAAAGGTTGTTGTGATTCATTTACTTTCAGACTGCATTGTATTTCAGAAAATTGCATAATGAGCCTCAGTATTGCTAATTTCAAACTGCGGGTTCCAGTGCTGTTTGCTTGTGTGAGAGTTTTGTCTGGCCTCACAACATATTTCACTTCTTTTCTATGAAGTCAGCATTTCTTCTGTCTAGAAAGAAAAAAAAAAAACAGACCAAGTGTTGTAGCACTGTGTACCTCAAGACTGGTCCCATTGAGGATGTACAGTATGTAGCTTGATAGAAAGCCTGTAGAAGGAGTGTCATGCAGACATCACCACCACTCTGAGACCTTGCCTCTAGCAGCAGAGAATCTGCACAAGACTTTGATACTGAGAATTTGTGGAAATCTTTTATAGAAACGCCTCATGCAGACACAAACACCACCTTGAGTCCTTGCCTTTAGCAGTGGAGGATATGGGCAAGACTTTGATACTAATGATGTACCATGCCTTCTTTGAAGTGTCTGCAAAGTCACTGAATTGTGGTGTGCTAAAAGAGAGGAATGGCCTCATCTCGTTCTGCTGATCCTCACCACCGCCAGAATTGACCAAGGGCAGCGCAACCTGCTGAGACTCTGCTACATCACGTTGCATTGCCACTGCCTCATCAAAATTGGCCCAAAATCACAAGGACAGTTTGTGCTCTGCTTGCAGCCGCAGAGATATAACACCAGTGTCCTGCAACCCATCTCATTTCTAGGAACTTTCCATTCTGAGCTCGTCGAGTCCAGTGCACTTCTGTTAAGGGCTGTATAGCATGGCACCTCTCCAGCACAACCTCACATCCATTAATGGTCTCATTGGGAGTGTTATGCTTGTGTGATAGAATGATAAAATAAAGTGGTTCTTGATGGATCTTCCAAACGTCAAGAATAAGTGCTGGCTATGGCTGGGGCTGCGAGAGCTGTCTCAGACCGAGCTGGAGATATATACGGTCAGTCGGTGCTGGTCAGAGTGTTAGAGCGACACCACCAGTGATTTTCTTGCAATTAACAAGCAATAACAATAAACATGTGAATGAATTCCACTTCATCTTTTACACACATATAAACGGATATTAAAATGAACTTGTGGAGGTAGTTTTGTGAGCCTTTCATGAGACAATATGGAGACTGTTTTGACTACTTGCAGCAGAACAAAGCAAATAATCTTGTGTTTCAAGGTTACTTCAAGGGGAGGATCGTCAACATATGGTATGGTGCTTGTAGGTGTTAAGACAGAGAATTTATAGAGGCTTTGGATGTATTATGAGTTCAGACTCAGGGTCACTTTTCATGCAAAATTACCAGCTAGAGAAACATTCCTGAAGGTCCAAGTGATCTCAGAGTTGTTGCAAGAGCAGATCAGATACAAAGCCAAGTTACTGTTCCCACCTTAAAGTTGATTATTTTACAATAACACCACATCCTGTACTGTGATGTACCTTTATACCACACCATGTTTTTTAATTCATTAATAATGTGCTTTTTTATCCTCTCTCTCTCTCTCTCTCTCTCTCTCTCTCTCTCTCTCTTTCTCTCTCTTATAATCACATCCTTAAAGTTAATAAGACTAAAAAAAAAAACAAACAGCATGTGAGAACAGGAAGTCCTCTATCCTGAAAACTTTCCAGTGGTGGAAAAAACACAGAAAGAAAGTGACAACGCCTGAATCTTCTTTCATCAAATGTTAAATAAGCGTCACCTTACAGATGACAGATCAACATGCTTCCCTTTAATAAATGACAACAATAATCCATTTTTTTTTTATGGTGCGTTGAAGTCATGTTGGAAAGGCTATATGAACTGAACACACACTAACGCCACCACAAAGTCATAATTACGAGCGGGGAAACTCGTAGATTTCCTTTGAGCTCTGAGTTTCTGTGTTGGTGTGTCAGTCAGAAAACATGGTGTAATCAATGGATTACTTGCCAAATTTGATGAAATTGAATGTTTTCTCATCTCTGAAGCTGATTTCAGTTATGTTTGGTGCATTCAGCAAGTTATTGAATACAAGCTTAACATTTAAGCATTTACAGTAAAACAAGCTAATTGCCTGCACAAAACACAATATTAATAATTACGGTGGAATATGTGGCGATAAAGTTTACAGTGGCTTCATAAATTGATTACTTCAATTGGTTACTTCATTTTCTGGAGGCGGAGTTAAAAAGACTGCATTTTTTGACGTTAAGAGAAGCTACAGTCCACCTCCATCTTACTCTGACCAAACTGCCCTGAACGCTAGTCCAGAGTGTAGAATATCAGCATCCTGTGAATTAGGGGTTACAGATTAAAACAAGCACATTACTATATTATAAGCTGTAATGTGAATTAGGCAGCACTACAGTCAGATGCATGCTGATATAGAAAATAAATCAACACCTTCTGACCAATCAGATTTGAGAACTAAGCAGCTCTGTGGTATAATAGTATATTTCTTGTGCACAATAGATATAACTTACAGAAATATTTGTTCCAGAGCCACAAATATCTCTCATTCTCTGTATAAAAAGATCCATGACCATGCTAAGGATTTCCACAGCGCTGCAGCCTCTAAAGGGATTCCCATGTACAGCAATTTTATCTACTCCCGCTCTTTTTCTTTCTGTCTTTCTTTTTTTTTTCTTTTTTTCTTTTTTAAGAGCTTTAATGTCTCTCGTCCTTAAGGGTAGAAATTGAGCTCTGATGAAGGCCGCCTTAGATTAAATCCAGTCCTCTCCACCAGAGTCATTTTTGTTGAGCATTTCATCCACAGTACTTTCTATCAAGTGTTTGAATAACCCCTTTTTGCTGGAGCAGCTGCGAATGTGAAGGCAGTAGAGATGTTTCCTCACCTCAGTTTAGCAGTATTATTAACCTGGCTTTACACCGCACCGTGATCGCTATAGGATCACTGCTTGTATACTCGCCGCTGCTCGTCTGAGTTAATTAAGCGCATTTAGCTGTGCAGTTTGAACCGGATAGAGAAACAGAATAGAGCACTGTGTGTGCTGAGTGTTTAGCCCACATAAGGCTGCAAAGTCCTCCTGAGTCAGCCTCGATTTAGTCGTCAAAGGGCATTTCAGGTTTATTGTTGAGTTGATGATGGTGAAAACAAAAGGCAATGGAAAAACAAAGGAAGCGTAAACAGGCAGATGGAGGAAGACACAGCACGCTTCTGAGTTTAGCGCACTCAGCAACCTGATGAAATCAGACTCCTACTTGTTTAAATAATTAATTATTAAGAGCTGGTTTATTAATGTCGGCCAGATTTAACGCTGTCTTCTAGATCACTCTTTAATGTCGTTGGCTTCATTGCATCATGGTTCAATCTGAATTATCTCCTGTCTAAATCTCATTTTATAATACTCGCTTGTCCAGCTGCGGTGTGAGACGGATGAGGAAAGTCGCTGCTGATGGATCATCTGTAGCCATCCAGCACGAGCTGCACCAACCACGCTCACACTAAACATGCGCGCTCTCTCTCTCTCTCAGCTAAACTGTTCTGTGCCCTCAGAGTTCAGCTCGTACCCTACGACATCTGCTATAAACTCACAAAACTGTTGCTATTGCTTACACATGCATTTTCTGTCCTGTCGCAAGATTTATTTCCGAGCGTAGATGAACTACTTTTTCTGTCACAGTGAAAAATGTGAGCACATTAGTGCCATATTTCTAAACGATTCTGCTTTAACCAGAATGTTTAGCGACAATGAATGAGTGACGCCCAGACCCCCGAGTCACTTCTCCACACTACTTCTGTGTGCTTTTTAAATATATTTTTCTTAAAATAGACACTTTGGCTAAAATACACATTACTCATTCATTTATGTGTTGTTACACATATGTACTCACCTTACAGCAGAGGTAAGGTGACCTTCAATACCATGCGCAAATCGCACACGCTGAATGACATTCAAGCAATGTGGTTTTAAATTGTACAACCACTTCATACTGCTTTAATGCTAACTTTAATGTTGACTCTTCGATTCCCCTTAGCTGTTTCACTAGCCAGTGCAGAAGAAAGCTACAAATTAAAGTAAGGTACTGCTAGGAAGCTGAATATCTTTGGGGCTAGTTGTGCTAACGTTCCTTCGATTAGCATTATAGTAGCGAGCGCGAGTTACTGCAGTGACAACGGAGTCGCTTCTGTTATTGCTCAGAGAACTATAGCACATAGAAGAGCCAATTCAAACTAGCTATAATAAGCAGAAGTTCTTCAAATTAAACCAAGTGCGCGATTCATATTTGTAGTAAGGTGCATTTATAAAGAAACTTTTATAACTTTTGTCTTGTAACATTGCAGTTAGCTAGCTACCTCACCTCAGTGTGTCGTCTTTTTTTTTTTTTTTTTTTTTTGAAAGCAGACAACATGCAGCTTATCTCTTTGGAGTGGAAAGGCTTCTTTACAATCTTTTGTACTGGATCCAAATAACACTCTCATAGTCCCTCTGGTTGCACACCACTAAATATACAGATTTTTTTTCTCCTTTCCTATACAGGCTACTTGCTTTTTCCCAAAAAAATTTTTTTGTTTGTCGTCTTCTGGGGAACGGTGAAAAACACCACCTTTAGCTTTGCCTCTTTTGTATTTCCTCACACTCGTTTACGCTGTGCTCCGCCGGCATTGTTCAACTAAATTGTTACCTTGAAAAGTTATCTTGTTCAAGATGCATTTTTCCCCTCTGCTACCTGTACTGTGCCATAGCCTCCTGTGCTAAGATTGGCTGGTAGATCTTATTCACAGACAACTATCCCGCAATCAGTCAGGAGC
The DNA here is from genome assembly GCA_033459395.1 of Hemibagrus guttatus. Classification (NCBI taxonomy): domain Eukaryota; kingdom Metazoa; phylum Chordata; class Actinopteri; order Siluriformes; family Bagridae; genus Hemibagrus; species Hemibagrus guttatus. The sequence continues at coordinate 17,125,724 of JAUCMX010000001.1, forward strand.
TCGCAATGAAGATTTACAATAACACTGCATGCTGGGTAGCGTGATTGAACACAGACGGATAGAAACACGCCAATGATGCAAAATCCTGAATTTTGCACTACATGACATGACGAGGAAAATGTGAAATGGGAATCGTGTTATATTTTTCTTCTATAATGTGACTGAGGTGGGCAAATGTGACTGAGGTGGGCAAAAGTTATTACGTTGTTATGAAATTTTTGGGGGTGTCAAAAAACAAGAAGGATCTGTTTTTAATTGGTTTTCTATCTACTAATGAGGTGCTTTATGTTTATGTACAAACCAGGCTTTTAGCTAGCAATAATAACTGCATGCAAATCAACTACAACAAATGCAGCAAGGTTTTTTAACTCTGCCTCTAGAAAATAAAAAACAAAGAATGTACATCGGGTGTGTTTTTCTTTTTTTATGTTTTTAATCAACTTATGAAGCCTCACAATGCTATTGTGTGTGTTTTTTTTGCAGGTAATTAGCTTGTTGTACATAAGATTAAATAAGCCTGACAAAGACATGCCAGTGCTAAATACACATAAGTAGTGTGGTTTATATTTTATTTTCTATTATCTTTCTTAAATGTTAAACAGTTTGCTTGTATATACTAAACAGATGCTGAAATCAGCTTCAGAGACGAGAAAACATTAAACTTTAACAAATTTACCAAATTTGCATCCATTGACTCCACCATGTATTCTGATTGACACAACACCAGGTCAGAAAGTCATAGCTTAAAGAAAATTCCGACTCGTAATTACAACTTTGTGGAGGCGTTCGTGTATGTTCAGCTCAAAAAAATGATTTTTCCAACATGACTTGAACGCACCTTGACTTTTTTTTTGTAAAAGTTTAGTTTTAGAACTACAAAATCCAGACTTCTCACATTAATGTTCAAAGTTTTTCTGCTTCTTCAGTTGGTTCTCCAGGCACGAAATGTTCCGGACCTGTCCGCAGGCGTGAACTGTTCCTTTGAAGACTACACTGAGACCGAAGCCAGGATACAGGGATCTCGTATCTACTGCCTCTCCCCCAGCACTAAGGAGCTCATCCCAATCACTCGCCACCAAGGTGGGTGGGTGTGTGTGTGTGTGTGGAGAGACAGAGACCTCAGGAACTAATCCAAAGTAAACATACGGGAATAATACAAATGGAGCCGGGAATAAAAACGTCTAACGGAGAATCCCAAATTTTGAAATTTTCACGTACTGAATCTTGAAATCCGAAGGTTAAAGACTGAAACCGAGCAGAATTTGTAGTCTGTTCCTGATTTGTGGTTGAGGGTCATTTGCTAATAGTTGCAGTATTCTCACTGTCTCTATGGCAATATGAGAGTGGTGTCTCAGCCGAAGATGGCTATTTTGATTATGTGAGGATCCTACAGTGCAATTTTGATCACATCCAGGGTAATCATAGCACAATCAAAGCCGGCTATTTTTACCACTGCAATGCCCTGCTACGGGGGAAGAAAGCACGATGCGTTGCCTAGATACCTTTCTTTTTCTCCATCACCCGTGCTCACACTCTTGCTCTCTGCAGGTGATAAACGTGTGGTGAAACTCTACCTGAAGTCAAAAGAAACAGGAAAGAAGTTTGCTAGTGTGGATTTCGTGTTCTACAACTGCACTGTCCACAAATCGTAAGTGTTCTCCTTGTTTACTGTCCTTCCTTTTTCTCTGGCTATTTCTCCTCCTTTTTCCCCCCTCTGGTCCTCTCAATGTACCCCTGGGTGTCAAATTTCAGTAACCGTGGCAACCCTGTAGAGAAAGGATGATTGGCAGGTATTTGATGGTCTCTGAAGAAAGGGTATGATTAAAAGAAAATGCTGCATAATTGTACACTCTGGTGAATGGAAATGGATATTGACACATTTGCAGAATTAAAATGGCAAGAAAAAGCAGTAAATGATGAATTTGTCCTGGAAATGCAATGTGTTTTGAGAGAAAGCTTGTCCTACTGTGGCAGTGTTTAAAATCGCATTCAGCGATGTAACTGCTACATAGTGTAAGAGGGTTATTGGAAGAGTCCAGATGGTTTCAGGCTCTCTTGGGGTGTGTGTCGTGTCTCATTGCAGGACAGATGAGACCCGTTGCTGTCTCCAGGGGGATCTGACACACACACACACACTCTCTCTCTCTCTCTCTCTCTCTCTCTCTCTCACGTTCTTGAGAAAATGCAGTGTCGCAACATCATATAATACTCTCTCTAATAGATAACAGTGAGTGTATGTGTGTGTCAGGCAGGGAGGGACAGCATAGGGCACAGAAATGTGCACACACATTTGTATGCGCTCATTATCACTGGTGTGTGAACTGAAAGTATAAACACTGTGCGCTTTTAAGCTGAGCTGAAAGGTATAGAAATTGCATGAATTTCACCCTTTTTTAATTTTATCAGAGAAAAGAGGCAGCGGAGTCGTGTACACACGCACACACTTGCACACAGAGCCCCTTTTATTTATTCAACTGATGAGGTCTTGTGCACTTGGAAATGCCATAAATTTGCATATTAATATTAATCTAATTTGGAGCGGTGCCATTTTGGGGTGAGGTGGAGAGGGGATCGGAAAATGAGAGACGCTGAAATGGAAAATCACACGCAGTCATGATCGTCTCTTAATTAAACTGAGCCGTGGCTGTATATGCCTGAGCATTAGCTATTATGGAGCGCGCAGGATGCCAGGATCTTCCTACAGAAGACACATTCAATTCATTCCAAATCACACACACTGCACTGAAAACGCGCTCTTTTGAAATCACGGTGCGCTTTTAAAGCACTGTGTGATTTGGAGGTGGGACGGAAGGTGGAAGAGGAATGAAGGGGAGAGAGGCCTGGATTCAAGAAGGGAGAGATAAGGAGAAAAAGATGGAAGTGGAAAAGAGGAAGAAGAAGAGCCTGCAATGAGGGGGCAATTACTTCCTGGAAAGGGCTTTTTGAGACGCGAACACATTTTTGGCACGTGTAAGAGAGAGCACACGCTCACACTTCCCTTAAGAGCACTTGCCATTTAACTTGCCAGCAATTTACAATTTCCCCTCTCACTTTAAATCAGTTACTGGAAAGAAAAGCCTGAGCTCTGTGTAATGAAAGTGAAAGAGGGGTTGGGGAGAAAGGTATTCAAGGTGCATTGTGGTCTTTGCTGTTGGTGACGTGCAGAGCAGGCCTGGGCAGCACGGCCATTTTAATATGATAGAAGAGAATTCAGAAAGGAAGCAAGAATAAAGGCAGAGGGAAGAGAGAGAAGCTAGTAGAATTTAGCTTATAAAGAGCTCTGTGCGACGTGAGGGGATTATAATGAATCTGGTTCAGAGAGGTGACTGGAATGAAGCGCCAGAAAAATTAACCCTCACTTCAGACCGGCACTTGTGGGAACAGTGGGTGTGATGGGGCTCGACACACTCCGGGGTGATGCAGAAGAGGCACCAGATTAAACCCTGTTGAGAAGTAGATGTGCAGGGGGACAACAGGATAAAGATTTATATTCCACCAGCGCACTATCCAGGGAAGTAGCAGATGTTTGCAGTATGGGGGGGGACTCCACTCCAACTAATTTTCAGGAGAGCAGTTTTAGTCCTCCTTTTCAAACATACACATGGGGGAAATATCAAAACAGAAATATAGTGATGCTGATTTTTGTTATTGCAGAAATTACAGTAAAATTAAGCAGAGCATGCAGTATTTCAGTATTTCTGCTATTATGTACCAAGCAGAGCATGCAGTGTTTCTGGGCCAAGATGCGTCATGTCATCACAACAACATGCATTCAGCCAAAGCCTGAAATCGCATGTCGAACATGAGTACAGCTATCATACGAAACAATTCCATATGTGACTTCAGTGCTAGTAGTTTAGTAGAAGATTCATATCCTTTCAGTTTCAGTTCCAGTAGCTTTCTGCCAAAAAAAAAGCACAAAGTTGCAGCTCACTTTTTTAAAAAAGCTGCAGCGATATCAAGCATTTCTGGCAGCAATCGAAAAACCTCTGAGAAATCCTGGAGGGACTGATCATCATAAATAAAAGTGTCAGAATCACAGTTGGTGAACACAAGGTGGTGGGTTTAATCCATCAGAACAGTTAGCTAGCTGAAAACAGGAAACTGTAGTTAAAAGGATGGATAATCAAGGCAGCTCTGTAAGTCAGAGATCAGGAACTTGCTGGAAAGGCTGGAAAAATAAGAATAATAAGCCATTCATGGTTAGTCTTAAATATCAAGGAAATGACTAAAAAAGTAAAGCTGCAGTTGTGCAAATATTAGTACATTTTTGCTAGTCATGGTGCTTTCACTGGCCTGTGCAGCCACAGAAATTCCACATCCCCACAGCAAGCAGTAGCAGCAGCTTTGTGCTAAGACACTGCAGGACTACACTGAACACAGATCTGCTGCATCACTGAGGCTCAGAACAAAAACACATGCCAGAAGCAATACAATACAATCAACTCATAACTGAGGTCAAAAGAAGCGTCAGTAAACTCTTGCCAAACAGATAAACACTGTGCTGGCAAACGTTAACTCACTAAACGTGCTTCACAACAGCATTAGCTACAAACTGTACAGGGCTAATTTGACTGGCTGTGTTGTGATCCTTAAAATTCCAGAGCTGTCTTTACTTCTTATCCAAGTTTTAGTTCAGGTTCAGTTTCGTTGCTCTTCCCTTGTTCTCGCCAGGTGTCTAGAGGTCTGGTGCTGCTTATTTAATTGCTAACCCAAATGAAAGAGAAAAAGCAGAGCAGCTTTAAAGGAGTCATAGCTAATGGTTTAGTGATGTGTTCATTTCTGTACTTTTAACATTTGGGATACATTTTGGATTTCTAGCGATCCAAAGTCCATCCAAATGTTACTGTCCATCACTTAATGAGGTTGTCTATTTATTCGATTGGTTATTAACATTTTAGTTTATGAGTCTATCTCCCCCCCCCCCAAATTAATTAATCCATGCTTATTTGTCAGGTACACATTGATCAACTGCACAACAGAAGAATAGGCCTTGGGTGTTTTTTTTTTCCCCTTCAAAAGCCAAACAAATCAAGTTAATATGAAAACGGTTTGAAACGAATGAAAAGTGCGTTAAATGTTCAATGTCCCATATGTAGGTTAAGTGTCTTTTTACAGTTTCTTAAAAACTGGTGCTTGTTTTTACCTCTTTACTTTCTAAATGTTTAAACCACTAACCCACCACCCATGAATGATGATTTATGTGTGTATATATCTGTATGTGGGCATGTTTTTTACTCAACATTCCCACAAGAATAGGAATATCAGACACATTCAGACCTTTATTTAAGAAACTGCAAGCTAAAAGAGCCTAATAGTTTTCTTTTGGTACCTAAGGTTAGGGTGTAGCATAGCATTAATTAGATTAATAACTGTCAACTGAGAGTCCTCAAAATGTATAGTAAGACAAATGTGTGTATACATGTGCGTCCTTCAGTTCTAATCAATCTTGGCTGGCTCTTCTGATTTTGTCTCCTGACCCTCTTGGATGGATAGAAGTGATGGGTTCAACAGAGATTCACTAATAACGCAGAGACAAATGGAGCCTCAGTGGGAGGCCACTTAACAAACACAAGCACACTCTTATTAATACACACAAATGCACATACACACCCCATCCCCTCTCGACCAATAAACAGCATCAGACATCGCAAAGTGTTCTTTGATAAATTGCTCACTTTGAATTCGGAAGCAGGGATAATTTCCTTGACCAACCATTTCTCAACTAATTGGGCAGCTTCTCTCAACACAGAAGCAGATTGGTCAATTAAGAGGATCATGTGATTCAATTACGTGGCCGGCCGTCTTTGTTCTGAATGTTCATTTAATGGCTGTGGGTGAACAAATCGCTTGGCTGAGGTGATTAATTTAAATGAATGGTTTAGCTTTTCTAGCCAAAGCACTCAGATTGCTGCAGATGCGGGGGTTGTGCGCGTGTTTGTTTTGTCTGTGTGCGTCTGAGTGTGGGGGGAAATCAGCACAGCTCAATCCCTGTTATATACTATTCATGAGATCTCTCTCTCTCTCTCTCACTCTCTCTCTCTCTCTCTCTCTCTCTCTCTCTCTCTCTCTCTCTCTCTCTCTCTCTCTCTTTTGGAAATCCTACACTATTTGATCTTTCTCTCTCATGTCATCAGTCTCTTCGTCTATGTCTTGCTCTAACCCATGGGTGTCTTACTGAAAGCTCATCTTTGTGTGGGGATGAAAGAGCAGCTTCACTAAAAAAGGTTGCCTTTAGAAGAAAAAGGAGGGGGACAAAACGAAAGACATAGGATGAAAGACAGGGACAGTCATTTGCTCATAATGGAAAGACAGGGAAAGGACAGTTAGACACTTAGTTCTTTACTCAGTGTTAGTATAGGTCTATGCGAATGTTCTTGCCCTTGCTTTTATTTAATGTCTGCGTCTCCCTAAACTCTGTGCAGGTGCTTGTCGTGTGTGAACGGCTCCTTCCCCTGTCATTGGTGCAAATATCGCCATTTGTGCACGCAGAACGCGAACGAGTGCTCGTTCCAGGAAGGCCGGGTAAACATGTCTGAGGTGAGTTTCCTGTCACGTGACTGAATTATAACACAGTGTTTTGGATGAACATGCCTGTGGTGATTGTGGAGTAGAGTTTTAATGGCTCGGTAACTTACAGGTAAATGCTAATGATCTACAAACTAAGTGCAAGTTCACACCTCCTACTCTTTTGTGCTGGAGGTAGGAGCACTTACATTAACAGGTTGGGGTGTTGAGAATGATTCTGCATCGCTGAAGCAGCTCTGGGTTGACAATTGAAAAAAAAAAATTTTCCTCGGGGAAATGAAGGAACTCTTACTATGCAGTGAAAGCAATGAAACTTAAACAAAAAAAAAAATAATTGAATTGGAAATTGAATGGAAAACCCATTTTGATAACTGAAAGTGTGTAGACATGCGGTTATGCCATGCAGTGTAAGCTGTCATATTAATGGTCCATGTCAGTGTCTAATCTAGCACCATTCCATGCTTTTCCAAAAAGTGTTTGTTCTAATTCTTGTCAGGATTGGTTCAGATCAATGAACTAAAATGTGAAAATAACACAGAACTGGTGACTGGTTGGCGGCACAAATCTGGAAATTTGCACTTGGAAACTTGTTTCCATGATTTGAGGAAAAATCCACCTTTATTTATATATATATATAATAGTGTTGCCAGAGACCTTCCTACCTTGAAGGGAGCGATCGCAGTTTAATCTGTCCATCTGAGGCACATCTACGTCTGTTAAAATCTGACTGAAACATAACATGTTCTAAATCTACAATTTTGATGCTAACATCTCTGCAAATGCCATCATGCTCGTCAGCTGAGCCGAGTCTCTGCTGTAATTCAGTGCAACTGTTATACATCATATAGCTGCATTGCATTATGGCCATTTTTAGTCCAGCTTTTGCTGCCATCCCTGCTTCTATATCTCAGTGACATGACATTGAATGTCACTGGAAATTTGTGTGAGTGAGAAAATAAGCTCTTGCTCTTTTGTTTTTACCAGTGAGACTTGACCTTTGTCACATGGTTGACATTGCTGAAAATGTTTTTACTATTAAACTGCACTGTAAATGCCTCCACTATAAAGTCAGAGCGTCACACAACCTGTTAAAGTCTAACACAAATAATGAAAGTACAGACTCAACCAACAAATTAGCATTAGAATTATTTGCTACGTTGCAAATATTTCACTATATAAACATATTGCATGTTTCAGGGTGGATTTTTCCTTTAAAATTCTATTTATTTTTCTATTTTATTTCTGTATGTAGATGTAATTGACGGATGTGTCCTTGAACTATAAAGTACAACGTGTAAAACTATTCACAGTTAATCTTTTAAGGCCTTTGTCAGTAAACTCCCACATCTAATTACGTCTGCAACAGTTCAGCTCTTAAATCAGGGGAAATGTTGGCCGGTTCACAAAAAGGCTTTTTGGTTCCCTGGATAAGCACCGGCTCCGGCACAGTGCTGGTGGAAAACACACATACTCTGAGCCACTGCACCATTCTGATCTCTGCACCATTCTGCTCCAGCCCTCTCATCACTGCAAACATTCACTTATGTGTGTGAAGGTATATGATATCTCCCAATGTGTATACAGGTTGTGTGTGTGTGTGTATGTGTGTGTGTTACCAGAACTAATTCTCCTATCTCCTCAGCTTGGCATGAGGTCTCTGATTGGTTGTTTGTATGTGCATAGCTGTGGTTTAATTGGTCAGAGGGGATGAAACCTCTGTCCAATTATGCCTAGGCTTTTCTTCTCCTGCTGCTGTCTGTTGCCCAGACTGCAGGAGAGAACAACATGCACAAACACGCTCGTCTCCAAGGTCCTGTCTCGAGGATGCTCCGTTGAATCACACCTGAATACGGAGACATTGCACGTCATGTCATTTAGATGATCGGCCAGCTCCCAAAGTTAATCCATCACTCAGACACACACATGCTCCTGTAATGTCCATAAGCTCCTGCTGTGATTCCCATTTTTTTCCGGTTCATGCGATAGCCAGACTACCCCCTGTGGCTGTACTTATCCGCGCCCCTCATAATCCCCCACCAACTGCGTTAGGACCAGTGTGTTGGCGTGTTTCTGCGGCTGCTGAAAATATTTAGCTTGCCGTGCTGCGAGCCACGCTTAGACAGCGAACAAATGAACTCTGACAGGAAGCTCAGGTTTAGTCGATGCAGTTCTGAGCTCTTAAAGAATGACTAACTCAGACGTCCCTCTCTCCCTTACTCTTCCATACCGCAATCCCTCCATTTATATTTCGTCCACGTTCCTCCAATTTTTCTTCCCGCTCTTCGGATTTACTTGACAACTCTCAAGCTCCCTATCAACAAAGCATGGCTGCTGAGCTATCGGCCCATCTGTAATTGGTTCAGGTGACGGCTGCGCGCCCGGCTCTTCCTCAGCTGGACATGCAGGGGGGGAAAAAACCCGAGCACGAAGGCCGATTGTGCAGCGTGCTCACTGACGAGTGAAAAGCAGGAGAAGGCGAAGGAATCAGAATCGGGGCTGTCTCATTTTTCACCAAGCTTCAGCCTACAGAAACGACTTACATGCTGCCGCTTATAGAAAGTATTCAGGAGGTCAGGACCAATACACACACACTCATTCACTCTCATAAGTGGAATTTACTCAGAGCCTGTCACATGCCACTCTGCCATCTGAACCTATTACAGAGGAAAAATATTTGTTCTTTTATACGTTTGGTTTTTCACATTTTTGACCTGAGGTAAATATAAAAAATGATAAGTGAAAGCGTTTGAGGGTGGAATAGAGATTATAGCAGGGGGTTGTCACATGGCAGACCCAGGAAAGTGTTTCCACAGACTGAAACAAATACTAGAGGAAGAAACCTGCAGCGCAGACGATTCAACTTATTGGAAAAATATTGCACGTAGTTCAGCGGCTCTAAACATGGATCATCACAGCTTCTGTTGCAGGTCCTCTGTCACGACATATCCAGTTTATGTAAATTATTTTCATTCGCTCAGAAAGGGCTGAATGTTACACGCATTTTATTACATGCACCCCTTCTGCTCTGATTAGTGAAGTAGCAGTGTTTCTCCACAGACAAAATGTTTAAAGATGATCAGACAGACGCTTGTTCATGATGCTCTGTTCCAGGAGCACCACTGTGGAAAAAATGACCACTTTGAATGAACCTTTCCACAATGTGAACAGTCCACTAGAGTGCTTGTCCATTCTCTTACAGCCCAAGAGCGTGTGAATGTATGCTTGCTAAGATTTACCTTATGTTTGTTGCTAAACATATCAAAGTATTCACATATACAGAATGTAAATGAATGAGTTGTACTGCTAATACACTGCGAAACAAATCAAAGACGGCTCAAATCCCACTGGTCAGCTACTAATGTTCAAATGTTTTTAATATTTTAAAAATGTCTTGATTTAGATAAAGAATAGTCCGAATTGGAAATGTTCAAAATATAAAATCATACATTCTTCATATGCTTTATCATCCATGGCTATGAACTGATTACTATGTTTAAGCTTTAAAAGTTGATTGTTATTGATATGAATCATCTTGCTTTTTTATCCAGACTTTTATAGGAAAGGAAACTGGACCTTCACATTTAACATTTTTATTAAATATTCCAGCATTAGAGGTGATTAGGGATGGTGCCCACACTTACTTATATAAAAATCATATCTGTTATATTAAACCTGGAAAAAGCAGCACTGGTACTAAAAAAAGAACTGGCAAGATCCCTAAGCCCTTGTTTTCTCCCATTGTGGCTAGTTTCTACCCACTAGCCAGCTATCATTCAACTACATAGCTACATACTAGCATGCGCTTCCTCCAGGATATACAAAAACAGCCACTCAATCTTTGTTAAGTGCTGCGAACAGTGCAGCTGAACACTTTGTAGAAAATCTGCCCTCTTCCGAATACAAGATCTCGCAGGTGCTAATTGATTAGCATCACCTCGATTAACAGGTCAGAGAATAATAAGAGAATAATCCCTGCCTATCAGAAAGCACAGCTAGATTTGTTCTACTGGACTATTGTGCACGTATTGCTCCAGCATTGCCAGCAGATAACAAATTCAATGCCACAGTCATCCATGGCCAGGTTTTTGACACTTTATCTCTCAGGAGCTCCTAAAAGTGGTACAAAATACACCACTTTTAATAATGATATGCGCATGTTCATTTTTTTCCTTCTAGCACACAGTTAATTTCTTGCCTTCTCCTGACACCACAAATTAAAGGCCAACCTTCTGCCTTGTTCTTTTTTTTTTCCAAAAGAAAAAGAGAATTTTTTTAGCGTATCTATCCTAAAAATCGCTGTTCGTTTTAAAGCTAGTGTTATTACAGACCTTTTTTGTGATCTGCAAGGCTGAAAGCATTATTATCCAGAAATAATTGTGCACTCCTTCTGTCTTTTTGAGACTGCTCGAAATTCTGTTACTGAAAAAAAAAAAAAACGCTTGTTTTGTCCGCTCAAATAGTGATGGTGGCACTGAATTTGATTTGCAGCTTAACCTTTCTTGCATTTTGTTTGAGTAGACTCTCAGGCAGATGGTACATTTGATTGCACTAGTGCGAATAGTTCACAAATTGCATAATTGACTACCACTACAATGGGTACACACACACACACACACACAGTGAGAAGTTTTTCGCACCGATGCGGCTAGTATGCATTTCCGTGCGTTGCATTATAGCGCGCTGGAAAGGGTAAAGGAGCTGTACACGGCGTGCACACTGTTCGAGAAAAGATGACGGAATCGGAAAAGAAAGTGAGCGTGGGCGTGCAAAAGGGTGTTTTTCTCTCGCTTCCTCCAAGTGAAAGGTTCGTGCTGAATGTAATTGTTTGTGTGTGCATGTGGGTGTTTGTGTGTGGAGGTGTGAATTCTTCTGTCCGTGAACTCCTCAGCTCGGCGTGTTTACTCTGGCATTAACCCAGGCGCTCACACCACTCCCTACAGGCAACACTGCAGCTGTGTATTTGGGGGAAAGAGGGGGGATGCCCCCTGTGGAGATGAGTGCCGTGTGTGTGTGTGTGTGTGTGTGTGTGTGTGTGTGTGTGTGTGTGTATATGTGAGAGAGACGGAGTCTTATCTGAGAGAAGCAGAGCTTACACTGAAGGGCCAGAGGGTGAGCAGGCGAGAAGAGGTATGGATGGAATATATCAGTCTCCTCACACTATGTGCATCTTCAAAGAGTTTTACTCCTCTCCCGCACTTCCTCCTGTATCTCTTCTTTTCCACCTCCTTTATCTCGTCTCGTGCTCTCGTGTTTCGCTCTCCTCCTCTGCACTCCTGCTGCTAGATGAAACTAATTGCAGTCATTTCTAGCACTCAGGCCCCCACTCATTTAGTGCCATTATATCTGTGCCTCTTTTAACAATGGAGGATGCACTGATTTGCCCTTCGGATTCGTCTCATCGTAGCAAATTAAGCAACAGATCGAAGAGAGGGTAGACGGCATCGAGCAGACTTCTATCATTTCCACTTTCTGTCTGTCTGCCTGCTTCTCCGACTCTCACTTTTGTGTGTTTTCTCTCTCACTCTCTCTAGTCCTCTCTCTGTCATTAGCACTGAAAATTGAGTTGCTTTAATTAAAAAAAAAAGTGTAAAAGAGAGAAAGAACAGAGATAAGGAGAAAAAAGGGAGCTAAAAAGGAGAAGGAGCAGATTCGCCTGGTCGCCATGGAGACGTCGCTCTTCACCCCGTCTCCGGCAGTCTCGCGGGAATCTCCAATAATTCGGCGGGTTTTTGAGCGCCCAGAAGTATAAAGGAGAAGCGAGTCTCCCCCATTTACTCTAATAGAGTCCAGATGTGGGTGTGTGTGTGTGGGGAAGGGAGGAAAAGAAGGATAGAACGAGTGTGAGAGTGTGTGTGGGGGAGGAAGAGGCGGTGTAGTGGTGGACTAGGCAAAATGTCATCTTGGCAATAACAAGAGGGAGATTACATTATAGGAGTGACGCCATTTATTTTTCCAAATGTTCGGGAAGAGGGGTGGACCGCACCAAGGGAGGAAGGGGGTGTTTGTGGTGAGTGGACGGGGAGGGCAGGAAGGAGGAGGAGGAGGCGAGACACACGAGTGCAATGGTTGAGAAGCGGCTGTCCCAAGCCAGCTGGAGCGCGACCGCTCTAACAAGCAAGAGAGATCAGCGGCAGAGGAGCGAAGGAAGGAGAGGAGAATGGGAAAGGGAGGTGTTGGGTAGAAAGCCGCCACTCTCAGGCCAGTTGGAGCGCTGACGGACTGTGACGAGCCTCTGCAAAAGACAGCGAAGGAATGAGAGTAAAACTTTAAAAGCAGCACTGACTTTCTAGAAAGTGCAAGTTTGATTTCTCAAAGTCGAGGCAGTACAGCTATTCACTTCTACTCTTTAAAAAGAAAATGCGTGTCTATTTCCATAGTCCTCCAAATATGGATGACATCACTGGGTTTAGGTTGTTTAATTAATGCAGTTAAATCCTCATAAACAACAGCGAAACACACATCCAACCACACTTCTGTTAACCGCCAAACACACGACTACTGTAAATGACAGAAAAAATAAACGAGTGCAGTAAATATGCTCAATGACTAGTTACTAAGTCTTGAGACCAGGTGGCTTAGCCGATTTCATTGCTTCTGGAGCTCAGAGCGCAGAAGCTCATGTCCATCACCAGATCTTCTTGTAACTCACAGAGAACTTCCATGAATGGAGGATGCTGCAGTATCGGCGAGGTTCTCCCACAATCATAATGACCCGGCCATGGTGGCATCTAAACATGAGTCTGAGTCGACCTCGTTGAGCTGCCACACACCCCTCTAAACTAGCTGCAGTGTATAGCGATGTGCAGCATGTTACTCTGAAAGCACAAATCTTTGGTCTTGACAGAAGCTGCTGCCACAGTGCAAGGAGTTTATTTACATTGTATTCAAAAAAAAAAAAAAAAAAAAAAAGTAAGAAAGACAAAAATATCTATGGGAGGAATTCCCTCGAGAGCATGCAGCAATGGGATTCAAAAGCTACCTCACCACCTTGTGCAGAGTAATATAGTGATAATATTCAATTAAACTAACAGGCAAAAATATAGCTTTTTCTGTATTTATATACTATGATTTTCCAGCACAGTCTGACAGAGTGTGCAGTTGACTGAAAATATTTCAAACTAGATAAATTTTTCAGTCTACCAAAGTACATACAGCCTGCCGTTCCTTCTGCTTCAGTGTTTTCTCCACTGGCCTGGTTAGCCCATATCCCCACAGCCACAATGTAGAAAACAGCTAGTCTGTGTAGCACCTACAAAACCTTGAGATTTGTGAAGTAGACAAAAATGGCCTTTTTATGATCTCCTTGTTCAAAATACCAGAACTTTTACTACAAGAGAGACTTTAACTCCACTGGTCTTCCACTCCTGTAGCAAAGGTTCTAATTGTGTTGGTATTGGCAGCTGCTTAAGGCGCCAGCAGAAACTTAAAGGACTTTTCACATTGAAATAGTTCATTCTGAAGCATATTAAACTCTGGGTAAAGGAAATCATGGATTGTTTCTCAGTTCAAACTGCTCATATTTTACCTAGAGTTAACAATTACTCCTGGCTAATATGTATTGTGATGCTTCACACTGTACAGTAATCAACCCTGGGTTATGTGCATATTTGCACAGGTCTGGATCCAGTCATCATTATCACTATCTGTGTCCAGATTCATGTTTAAAAAACTGTTGCCAAGTGGTTCAGCATATGTGTTTTTTCACCAAGTTTGATCTGCTGGAATACTCTGATTGGAAATACATCAGGATTGCGGTCATCTAGTCGATGTCCCCGGTGCTAATGTCCCTCTGCAGGATCATGCCTGTTAATTTGTTTCTTTCTGCGGTAGTCCGAGACCTCTATCGTACCAGAGCCGGTGTGGGCGATTTCAACCAGAGCCGATTCAGGACCTGCACCATGCAAGCAGCTGTTTTCTATCTTTATTTTTAGGCACGCCACTCATTTTGATCTTCTTCATATTCTCTCGCGTGCGTCCTTCCTCATCTCGCACCACCACTCTCAGATGAGAGACGCTCTCATCTGCCTACCTCTTTCCTGAAAATAGCCACAGACTGAGAGCGAGCTGGAGAGAGGGCTTAGGAGAGAAACTGGCAAGCGGCAGAGTAAAGAGTTGTGGAGGCAGGGTAGGAGAAGTTCTGATAAAGTGGACGAATGTGCAGAGCTGCTGGATCACAGAGAGGCAAGATGGAGGAAGAAGGTGGGAGATGTAGACAAATGTGTGAGGCTCAGCATGCAGGTAACGACGCAGAGAATAGCTGTCCTCTTGACCTGTTTAACAGTGATCATTTAGACTGAGCATGCATCTGACTAACTGATTATGTCTCCTTGACAAAGGGTTTATTGTCCTTACATCGCTTTTTTTTCTTCTATCAAAGCCACATGCAGTAACGTCTCTTCTTTTCTGTCCTCTTTTCTTAGCTCTCTTTTTTTTTTTTACCCTCCATGCTGTAACCGTTTGGTTCTTGTCTTTCATGTTCCTTCTACCTTGGCTCTTTTCTTTCCCCATCCGTTTTTCATTCACCTTCTTTTCATCCTCTCTCCCTCTCTCTCTCTCTCTCTCTCTCTCTCTCTCTCTCTCTCTCCCTCTCTCTCTCTCTCTCTCTCTCTCTCTCTCTCTCTCTCTCTCTCCCTCTCTCTCTCCCTCTCTCTCTTCCTCTCTCTCTTAGATGCAATATTCATTGCTGGGATGCATTAGGCAGCTGGAACCGAAGGTCTAATCCACTTTGAATAATTAAACCAGAGGATGGGAGACTGTCACACTTCCTGTCAATGGAGAGAGAGAGGGAGAGAGAGAGACACGTGATGCTGCGGTTACTGAAGGACTATGTCAGTGTAATTGCCCTGCATCTCTCTGTGGCCCTCTCTCTGGTTCCCTTGGTCCCTCTCCCTCCATCCATCTCTCTCCTATGCTATTATTAGTCATGCTATCTCCCATTCTCGTCCCTGCACTGTATCTGTTGTCTCACGGTCGTAATGTTCCCTTAAAGAGAGCGGAGACGGGTCATCTCTCCTCCGGCTTGACCAGAGCATGTTTCACTCTAAATTATTAATTTACTGACTGCATAATGAGGCTTTAACATTTAAATGATGTTATTAGATTAGCCGAGTCATAGTAATGACTCAAGTCGGATCAGCGAGTAAAAAATGTCTGATTTGCTTCATTAAGCTTATTCCGACGTATCCGTTTCAATCTTTGCTTAATCACGCGAGACCTTTGGCTGCACTTCATCGTGATAGGAAAACACAGACTATTGTTGAGAGGAACACAATTCTGCATCATGCAACACTCACAGGTCCAATTACTCCACTTTACGGTTTAAACACTCAAACGCTTTCTACGTAACACGAAACATCTATTAATCTAAAGGAACGATTTCCACAGGCAGTACTGCACATCAACAAAGCCTGCTTTGCATATATTGTGGAAGTGCTGACTTGAGTCGAAGTTGTATCGTTTAGGAAGTTTTCCCTTGATGACAGCTAGACGTTTAGACCAGAGTAACAGCTTGCAAAACAGGAATTCGTCACAGTCATTACAGCTACCTGGGGAGGCATTTCTGCTGAATCTCGAGATATTTTACAGCCATTCCCTTAAAATGTTTTAATACAGCGACAAGTGGCTCGGTTAAGGGTTTAGCTGACATTTCCAGGTTGTGCATGTGAAATTTGGCCTGCTCGGCCATCCTTATCGCGCAGTCAACAAGGGGCAATATGAGATCAATTGTAGCAGATGATTTGACATGGCTGAAATGTCAGTAATGTTTGATCAATGCTGCGTGTGTGTGTGTGTGTGTGTGGAGGCATGATTTTATTTCTTGGTGCAGTCTACATGTCCCCACAAGGATAGGAATTGCTGAAGGATTGGACAGTTTACAAAAATTGCTGGGTTTCAGAGCCAAAAAGTTTCCTTTTGGTTACTAAGATTAAGGTTAAATTTAGGTGTATTAGCATGCATTAAATCATTTTGTGACCAGAAGATAAGGCACAAGTAAGTGTGTGTGTGTGTGTGTGTGTGTGTGTGTGTGTATAGCATGGTCAATATTCAGTCTTCTCTGGCTGTACACACCTTTTCTCACTAGCCTGCCTCATCCACAGTCAGACACATTTGGTTACATCCCAGCAGTTCTTGCCAATTCCAGGCAATTACTCCACCGTTCAATAAAAAAATTCACCTTCAAAATATAAAAAAAAAAAATCATCATAACTTATGAATGAGTGCTGTCAGACAGCAGCGAGGCCGTCAATTCAATATACGCCGATTACTAAATGAAATAAACAAAATTTCATTGAAACGCAAAGCGCATTGTGAATTGACGGTGCTGACTGATACAGATATGCGCCGGCGTATCTGGATGTGTTCTTTTACACCGTCCCTTAATTCAGTTGCCTGTCAGTTTATTTCCATCTTACAGATGCTCTTCTCACGCTTACTCGTTTCCTCAATTTCTTTCCATCCATCAAAGTAACTCTCGCACGCTTCCTCTCGCTCGCACTCGCGCTCAGAGCACCTTGTTGCCTAATGAGCTTGCCTAAGCCATTCCACCAAATAGAATATGCCAGAAATAACATGAAAAGGGAACATGAAAGGGAATGGAAGGAGGAACGTGAGGGAGGATATATTTATTTTTTTATTTCCCCGTATCCACACTTTTTTCCGCCTGTTCGATGGGTATCTGAGTCAGTGTGTCTTCAAGGATATGCAGGATTGCTTTGGGTCTCAATGGCAGACACACAAAAGCATCCTCTTGGTTTCTAAATATTCCAGCTTGCTCTTGCCTGGGTTGATTAGCCAGAGTAAACAGATTGATTTTCTCTCACTGCAAGCATTAACCAGGGCCTAGTCCAAATTGCACTAAAGCCTTCTAGGTTTATCTCTTCCCAGGTTCCTCGCTAACACCCGTGTTAGCCGCTTACGGTGGTCGTTTGCTGCTGACCCACGTGCCTCTTTGATAGTTGGCAGACTTTGATTTGTGTTTGCTGCTGCTTCTTTTTTTTTTTTCTTGCCCACTCGCCCTTGGCCTTATCGGTGCACTGCACGTCGCTGCTGACGTTAATTATAGATTAATCTGCTCTTTTTCTCACCCACGCTGGCCAACCAGCTCATTATAAATGCGTGGTATGTGTGGTTTTTTTCCCCCCCAGAAAAAAACTAAACAAAAGTAAACAGGCTTTGAAAACCTTCATTTCTCTGTATTTGCTCTTTCATTTATGAATTCACTTGTATTGATTTGTTTACTTGTCTTCTGCCTGCCAGCATTCAAGCTCAGGTTATGTTTGGTTTCCTCTTTTTTTTTCTTTTTTTTGGGTCACTTGATTGCTGTAATTGCCTGATTTTGGCAGGAGCTATTGTGCAGTCTGTGAAAGAGCTGATTGAGGGATAGGCAGACTAAATAGTCCCGAACGCCTCCAGCTTTTTCCATGACTTTTGACACTCTTATTAAACTCATAACATCAAGAGCTAAAACGTTTGCCCCCAGTCCCTCCCCTCCTTCCCCTCCTCCTTTATATGTAGACCTTTATAACAAGTCAGCATGGACGCAAGTGCTGACCACCCAGTAATGTGGTTAACCTTGGACTCTGTGTGTGGCACATGCTTCCTTTCTCTACACAAACACACACACACACACTTGTGGAATCAGTTGGTTTGACCCCAAAACAACCTCAGCTGGAACGGGAAGTGTGGTGCTGGACAACCGGGTCAGGAAAAAAAAAGACCTTGTTGAAGATGAAAGCCATTTCTTCTAGTTTGAGGTTTCGGTTTCAGGCCAGTCTTTAGAGCGCTCCTTTAATGGGAGCTGTGCCCTGTTTAGACACCTGTCAGGTTTCTCCAAGCTCGTCTTCCTCTCTCATTGCTGCCACCCCTCCTCAGTCTGCATCCTCCCACTCGCTCTGTCTCCTTCCCTCGTTCCTCCAGACCATGCAGACCTCAGAAATATGACCCCGCCTCTTTATGGACTGATCAGACTTTACAAGTGTGTTTATAGTAGAATTCCTGCATAAATATTAGCACGTTATGTGCAGCGGTCAGAAACTGAGAGTGATGCATGGAGGAAAGGGAGAATGAGCAGGAGTGATGGAGAGGGAACGGTGCTGAGAGAACAAGCCACTGCATTCTTTTGCCTCTCATTGCAAATTAGAGAAGGAAGCGGTTCAGACCATTACACTCGTTTTAATTTTCTCTGTTTGCTCTGTATAATCCCCTGTCTGCCATTACACACAGCCTAAGCTACCTAAGCCAATCAGCAAACACACAGATGACTGGCTAAGCCAATGAGCAAACACGCAGATGACAGTAAGCCAATCAACAAACATTCAGATGTTTAATGGTTGGAAGGGAGACTGTTGCGCTTACATACCACTGCTTAACGAGAGAGAGTAAACTGGATGTGCGTGTGAGAGAGAGTCTATTGTGTTTGTGTGTTGTGTGGGTGCTGCACTGCATTACAGCACCACTTTTCATTGTGAGAAAATCCAAGTTTCCTTCTCCTTCTTTGCTTTACTAGCATCCTCAGAAAGTACACACACACACTCAGCATGTTGTGCACATAATGGAAGCATATCCACCCACTTCTTATGACCTGGGTTGTGTTTTTGCCCAGCCAGAGATGTAGGAAGATCGACCTTTAGCAAAATAACTGTAGTGACATCACTGGAAGAAACTGTAATGACATCAGTTCCCTTTTTCCCTCACTTCGTTTTCATTTCTCTCTCATTTAAGCACTTCTTACTGTCATATGGCTCCAATTTGCACATTTAATCAATGCATGATGTGCTCACTCGAAAAGACATGGATCGAGGGAAATTTTAAGCGCTTTCTTCTTTAGCCCATCTGATTATTCAGAAACATGCGTTAACATTAAAGGTGCAGTTTATGATGTGTGAAACCTCGACAGCGGTGGACGTATCAGTAGTCCGGGACAGATTTCATGTTTGGGTTATTAGTTTTCGTGCTTGCCTGCTGGACAAGTAGACTTAACAACCAGAGAAAGAAGAAAAAAAATCTTAACTTTTTCATTAAGGATGCATGTTTAAACTCAGTTTATACAGTTCACAGAGGTGCAGTGCATCTCGATGCTGTGATGGTACTGAATGGAAACCCGAGGCACAATCTGCCCATCAGTTAAACGATTTTTAGTGGGTGGATTAATTAGTGTCCACAGATGATTGTTTCGGAATCAGGAACACGCAGTTAAGCTGTGTTCACACATACAGATTTTATCTCTGGTGCCAGCCTCTGCACTATGAAGTCATCAGGAGGTGTCTAACTACCATATTTATATCATATTTGCCTAAATTTTCAACTTTGTCCAATCATTCTAGTGACCAGTGCTTGCTGTTGCTCATGTCGCAGGAAGTCACCAGCTCTAACTGGAAATATGTGATAGATATATGTAAATGTAGCATAAATGATAAAATAGACACCACCCAGACTGGAATAATATCACGTACATGTGAGGTCTGATAGACATGTTGTAGTCAGAGTGTTCACCCACAACCTGCTGAGTTTTTGTTAGAGGGTAATGATCATATACCCACTTGTCTGTTTCAGTGCACTAAACTAGCTAACTAAATATAACAAGGTAAATAGCTTGTTATATTTCAGTATAATTTTATATGAATAATTTATATATATGGGGGGGCATTGTGGTTAGCACATTTGTCTCACACCTCCAGGGTTGGGGGTTCGATTCCCGCCTCCGCCATGTGTGTGTGGAGTTTGCATGATCTCCCCGTGCCTCGGGGGTTTCCTCCGGGTACTCCGGTTTCCTCCCCCAGTCCAAAGACATGCAATGTAGGTTGGTTGGCATCTCTAAATTGTCCGTAGTGTGTCATTGCGTGGATTGCGTGAGGGAATGTGTGTGTGTGTGTGTGTGTGTGTGTGTGTGTGTGTGTGGTGTGTGTGTGTGTGCGTGCCCTGCGATGGGTTGGCACTCCGTCCAGGGTGTATCCTGCCTTGATGCCCAATGACGCCTGGTACAGGCTCCCTGTGACCCGAGAATAGATCGGATAAGCAGTACACAATGAATGAATGAATAATTTATATATATGATTATAATTTTATTTTCTTTTATTTTAGTTTTATTTTGCTTGTCAAATTTCTAGGGCAGCACTTGGTATTTGGCCCAGGGGCTCTTGAATGTAATAACCATAGCATTTTCAGTAAAACATGGCTTCTGCTTGCAATTTTCCGGACTTTAAAAATACTCGGCTCTAAACCTTTTACAGCATGTGAGCAATACAAATGAAAGCAGGCTTAGTAGTGAGGACAAAGAGTAGCTTGCTTTTGTTTTATTACAGTTCTAGTTTGTCTTGCAGACGAGCATTCAAAATTACAAACTGCCCCTTTAAAATATGACCAGCTCAATAGCTCTTGTATACTATTCATCAAAGTCGTCTTCTCTTTCTCTCAGGATTGTCCTCAGATCCTGCCCTCGACACAGATCTACATCCCGGTGGGAGTGACGAAGCCCATCACTCTGGCTGCCCGGAACCTTCCACAGCCGCAGTCAGGCCAAAGGAACTACGAGTGTATCTTCCACATCCAGGGAGAGACCCTCAGTGTCACGGCCCTGCGCTTTAACAGCTCCAGCATCCAGTGCCAAAAAATCATCGTGAGTACACGTACACACACACACACACACACACACACACGCACGCGCAACCCTGACTTATGACAGATCATCCATCTTACTCTGGACTAGAGGGAGGCGATGACGTTTTGTTCTAACATACAATGTGTTCCTCTTCTTCCTTCACATTTTCAGGCTCAGTAGAGCGCAGCCACACACAGGCACACACTGAGCATCAACAAATCCCTCCTTCTGCATTATGTACCGAGCGCTGTGGTGCGTCTTTTGTGTCCATGTGTAGGCTCAGAATGTGGAGGATCATTGCACATTAAGAGTAAACAGAATGTTAATCCACTAAAGTAAATCCCCTGTTTTTTTTCCTCTCTCTGTGAGTGGAATTGAGATGGAGTTGACAGCTTGACACACATGCGCACACACATATATATGTATATATATGTATGTATACGTATGTGTGTGTGTTTTTGTATATATGTATATATATATATATATATAATTTTTTTTTTACTAAAAAACCTGGATGCTTGGTTCCATCTCGATACTTCAACAAGCCTGCATGGAGGTCTCAAGGGTAGAATCTAAGACGAGAAATACCGAGTGCAGCATTCAGAGACACCCACACACATGTAGTTTTATTTAGAACACACCCAACCCCCCAACCCCCAACCCCCAAGAATCACAAATGCTTTTGCGTATAGTGCTGCTGTTCCAATGATCTTAAACAGTGATCTGTGCTTAAGAGTTATAATTGGGAAATAGGTTCATAATGAAAAGTGTGTGTGTGAGAGAGAGATTTTACTTGATATGAACTTTGCACACTTTCATTTCCTTTTTGCTTCCTTTCACTCATGGTATCTGCCTTATGTCCAGTCAAAGACCCTTCCATCCTCTTATCATGGTTTGGTGTGCAGGGAGCATGGGAAAGCCATGCCTGTTTGGACTACACTCTCCTGAGAGAATCCAGCTGGAATCCAGCGCCTCCAACACAGCGCTTATAAACCATGTGGATGTATAGCCTTCCTTTTAACGCTTGCTGAGGCAGGAGGACAGATATTAACACTACTTTTTTACCATTATCATGACCGAGATAAAGGATTACGCTCCCCTTCCCCCTCCCCGTTCCCTTTCTACCAGTCTGACACCGGACACAATGGCTGAAATTGGGCTGGGAGAAAAGGAAGTTGGAGATGAAGGAATAAAGGAATTCTGCTGATAGTGGGCAGCAGGTGTGTGTCTGTGCGCCTTGTGTGTGTGATGGGGAGAAGCAGAGGTCCCTGATGAGAGCCAATTAGAAGAGACACAGATAAAATGATGATGAATTACAGTTTGGGAGAGGAGAAGGGTTCTGGCAAAGAAAGAGGAGAGAGAGAGAGGATTGAAGTCAGGAAGGCGAGAGACAGCAGAGTGTTCTCTGAGAGGAGCTCGTGAATGATTGGAACCGAACCAGAGGATCTGATGGAGGACCTTTAGATAGAAAAGGAGTCAATACAGAAGTACAGTGTCGGGAAAGCAGATGTGGCTGCACCTGACATCTGTTCATCAATAGAGGAAGAGTGCAGGGTGATGCGTGAACATCTTAACTGGTATTTTGTCTCTCAGTGAGGAGATCAGTATGTAGAAAAGAGTCGGTGTGTCTCAACGGTGACATCATTTCCCTATGACATCATGCAAAAGTGTGCTTATTTTATCAGGAGCAAGTTTACTGCCTTACAGCTGCTTCAGCAAAGTTAGTCATAATCACACGGGTCGATGATGGCACCTCTCCGAAATAATGTCAACTTGTGCATACCTCAGGAAAGTCTAATTAAACAGTCATGCAATTATTACTCTGATATTCCATTGAGGATAATGTGGAAAATATTTAAGTAATTACAGTACATTACTGGATATCCATTGCACATATGCGGACAAGAGCGCAGAGAACAATCAGCTGTATGAATGCTGCTATAAGAAACTGAATTGGAAAGCAATAAGACAGGAGTCAAAATCCGGCTGGCTGTACAAGCAGTACAATCTCAAGTCAGGAGACAAAAGCACAAGTCTCAGCTGCTATGTCCGCCTTTACACATGTTAGCGCTTTGTTGTTGGGTTTGTCAGCTTAATCCAGTTCACCTAATTCATTTTCATATAAAATATTCAACAGCATCATGGCCCATGTATATGATGGAGTGAGGAGCATTCTGTGCTTTCTTGCACAGTTTTTTCCACTGATCACACAAAGTTCGTTAATTCAACAAGATTTCTCCTTCTTCGCCCTGTGGTGTTGTGTTAGAACGTTTGAACTCGAATCAGAGCAGTGCTGCTTCATTAGGCTACAGAGTGAACTACTAGCCAGATCATGCAGATTATAGGCATACACTGCAAAACATAACACACATTTTTTTGTTTTGCAGTGTTTCTTGCTAGAAACGGAGGCTTATTTTTATTTTAAATAGCCCCTCTGAGTTCTGTGCTGCTTGTGTCAGTAAAATCTGCTTTGATTAACTAGACGGTGTGTTGGATGCTGCGCCGCTAAGCTCTGGTGTAAACTGGGCTTAAAAGAAGCTCCAAATTGAAAGAGGGGCTAATGAAATTTTAATAACAATAATAACACCAGTTTCTGACGGTTCTACGTCGACCCCATGCATGTCTCTGGTGAACCTGTGGAGGAAGGGTGGTTTGGTGGTAGTGTGTAAAGGTGGCAGTACTGAGATGAAAAAATGCACCCACTAATTTCCACGCTCAAAAAGATGGATTGTAATTAATCGATTGTTGCAGAGCTCGTTGCAGAGCACCCCCAACCCTGTTCCTTTTTTTTTTTTTTTTTTTTTTTTGCGCTCCATCAATTGTAATTTTAACGAACATGGAGTTGAGCAACTATACTTTTTATAGGTCTCAGTGCTGCCAACTTTTGCTACTTTAAACGGTCTGAAACGACCCTAATGTAAGATTCGGTACAGTATTACAGGTGTCAGAATTGTAGCACAGGTTACACACACATTCTCACAAGCTTTCAAACAGAAGGCGCATGCAGTTAGATAGTCTACACCTAAGTGTACACAGAGTCTTGAACATCGAAGGAGGAAAAAATATCTAAAAAATACTTCCTGATGTGTTATTTTACATACATGACACTTTTTTTTCCGAGAAAAAGTAACTTGTTAACTCTGTGTCGTGATAGAAATTTTGCCATCTCTCTCTCTCCTAGAAATTCTGTCTATATTTGTACACTCGTCTTGCTCTGATTATGTCCACCCTTACGCTTAAAGCTGAAAATGTCATTAACCACATTAACATCATCATTTACTTTTTTAAATTATGGGTCACTCTCCTCTCCAACGAGTCGTCCCCAGGCTCATTAGTATCAGCTGTGCTTAAGTTAGAACTAAACCTAGTTGTATCATGAATGATTAAGTTGCGAATTGCGTGCTACTCAATACTGCAGTGATGCACCATCAACGTAATTTCATGGAAATGAATGTGCGAAGGCCTGGGAAAGCTTTCACATGGTCAGACTTTCACATTTGCTACTTTATATGAACGCTACAGGACTTCCTAAACTGAAATTGGCGTATTATTTGTACGTTTGTCAATGCCAAGTAAAAAATTACAGCATTTGAAGTGAAATGGCGTAGAAAATTGCATCTGAAGATTTTATTCCAGTTCCACTGAAAGACACCGACACACTGCTGATGTACACACACTGTGTAACAGCAGCTGATGTAATAAAGAAAATATACCAATTAGAAATGGTGACCTTTATAACTGCCTTTAATTTTAGAATCCTCAAACAGGAATTATTTTCTATTTATTATTCTTCTTCTTCTTTCGGCTTTTCCCTTCAGGGGTCGCCACAGCGAATCATCTCTCTCCACCTATCCCTATCTTCTGCATCCTCAACCCTTGCACCCACTAGCTTCATATCCTCATTAATTCCATCCATATACCTCCACTTTGGCCTTCCTCTTTGCCTCCTGCCTGGCAGCTCCATGTCCAACATTCTCCTACCAATATACTCACTCTCCCTCCTCTGAACATGTCCAAACCATCTTAATCTGGCCTCCCTAACTTTGTCCCCCAAACGTCCAACATGAGCTGTCCCTCTGATGTACTCGTTCCTAATCCTGTCCAATCTTGTCACTCCCAAAGAGAACCTCAACATCTTCAGCTCTGCTACCTCTAGCTCTGACTCCTGTCTCTTCCTCAGTGACACTGTCTCTAAACCATACAGCATGGCCGGTCTCACCACTGTCCTGTACACCTTCCCCTTGATTCTCGCTGATATTTTCCTATCACACAGAACTCCCGACACCTTTCTCCACCCATTCCAACCTGCCTGCACTCGCTTCTTTACCTCTTTCCCACACTCTCCATTACTCTGGACTGTTGACCCCAAGTACTTAAACTCCTGCACCTTCTTCACCTCTTCACCCTGTAACCTTACTGTTCCACTTCCCTCCCTTTCATTCACACACATGTACTCAGTCTTACTACGACTGACTTTCATCCCTCTTCTCTCCAGCGCAAACCTCCACCTCTCCAGGTTTTCCTCCACCTGCTCCCTGCTCTCACTACAGATCACAATGTCATCTGCAAACATCATTGTCCAAGGAGACTCCTGTCTGACCTCCTCTGACAACTGGCCCATCACTATAGCAAACAGGAAGGGGCTCAGAGCCGATCCCTGATGCAGTCCCACCTCCACATTGAACTCCTCTGTCTGACCTACAGCACACCTCACCACTGTCCTGCTCCTCTCATACATGTCCTGCACCACTCTGACATACTTCTCTGCTACTCCTGACTTCCTCATACAGTACCACAGCTCTTCTCTTGGCACCCTGTCATACGCTTTCTCCAAGTCTACAAACACACAGTGCAACTCCCTCTGACCATCCCTATACTTCTCCATCAAAATTCTCAGAGCAAAAATTGCATCTGTTGTGCTCTTTCTGGGCATGAAGCCATACTGCTGCTCACAAACTTCCACTACCTTCCTTAACCTAGCTTCCACTACTCTTTCCCATAGCTTCATTGTATGGCTCATCAACTTTATCCCCCTATAGTTACTGCAACTCTGCACGTCACCCTTATTCTTAAAGATCGGCACTAACACACTTCTTCTCCATTCCTCAGGCATCCTCTCACTCTCTAAAACCCTGTTGAACAAACTAGCTAAAAATTCCACTGCTGCCTCTCCCAAACACTTCCAGACCTCCACCGGGATGTCATCAGGACCAACTGCCTTCCCACTTTTCATCCTCTTCAAAGCCTTCCTGACTTCATCCTTTCTAATCTTATCTACTTTCTGTTCCACAGAGTTCACCCCTTCTACTCTTTTTTCCCTCTCATTTTCCTCATTCATAAGCTCCTCAAAGTACTCCTTCCATCTCCTCTGTACACTCTCCTCACTTGTGAGCACCCTTCCATCTCTATCCTTAATAACTCTAACTTGCTGCACATCCTTCCCATCTCGATCCCTCTGCCTAGCTAACCTGTACAAGTCCTTCTCTCCTTCTCTAGTGTCTAACCTAGTGTACAACTCGTCATATGCCTTCTGCTTGGCCTTAGACACCTCCCTCTTCACTCTGCGCTGTAACTCCTTGTATTCCTGTCTATTCTCTTCAGTCCTGTCCATGTTCCCCACTTCTTCTTGGCTAACCTCTTCCTCTGGATACTATCCTGAACTTCCTCATTCCACCACCAAGTCTCCTTATCTTCTTTCCTCCTTCCAGATGACACACCCAGCACCTTTTTCCCTGTCTCCCTGATCACTTCTGCTGTAGTTTCCCAGTCATCTGGCAGCACTACCTGACCACCCAGAGCCTGCCTCAACTTCTCTCTAAATTCCTCACAACATTCCTCCTTTTTCAGCTTCCACCACTTGGTTTTCTTCTCTATCTCTGACCTCTTCTTCTTACAGACCATCAGAGTCATCCTACACACCACCATCCTATGCTGTCTGGCTACACTCTCTCCCACTACCACTTTACAGTCACTAATCTCTTTCAGATTGCCTCTTCTACATAGGATGTAGTCTACCTGTGTTCTCCTACCTCCACTCTTGTAAGTCACTCTATGCTCCTCCCTCTTCTGAAAATAAGTGTTAACCACACCCATGTCCATCCTCTTAGCAAAGTCCACTACCATCTGTCCTTCAAGGTTCCTTTCCTTAACTCCAAACTTGCCCATCACCTCCTCTTCACCTGTGTTCCCCTCACCAACATGTCCATTAAAATCCGCTCCTATCACCACTCTCTCACCCGTGGGAATACTCTCCATCACCTCATCTAATTCACTCCAGAATCTCTCTTTCTCCTCCAACTCACAACCTACCTGTGGGGCATAACCACTAACAACATTCAACATCACCCCTTCAATCTCTAACTTCAGACTCATCACCCTGTCTGACACTCTCTTCACCTCCAGAACATTCCTCACAAACTCCTCCTTCAGGACCACACCTACCCCATTTCTCTTACTATCCACACCATAATAAAACAGCTTGAATCCTGCTCCTATACTACGAGCCTTGCTACCCTTCCACCTGGTCTCCTGTACACACAGTATATCCACCTTCCTTCTCTCCATCACATCAGCCAGCTCTCTACCTTTCCCTGTCATAGTACCAACATTCAGAGTTCCTATTCTCAGTCCTACACTCTTACCTTTCCTCTTCTCTCTCTGTCTGCGCACTCTCCTCCCTCCTCTACTTCTTCGACCAACAGTAGCCCAATTTCCACCGGCGCCCTGTAGGTCAACGGCGCCGATGGCGGTCGTTGTTAACCCGGGCCTCGACCGATCCGGTATGAAATTCGTACTGACGATTCGCATGGTTAAATTTGGCAATGTTTTACGCCGGATGCCCTTCCTGACGCAACCCTCTCTATTTATCCGGGCTTGGGACCGGCACAGAAGTCACTGGACTGTGACCCCCATGGCTAGATTTTTTCTATTTATTATTAATATCTAAAAAAGAGCCTCCTGGTGGTCCAGCGGCAGGATCCCGGGCTCTCATTGCCACGGCCCGGGTGTGATTCCCGGGCAGGGCGCTAACACAGCAATTGAAGAGTTAACTCCCGGATTAAATGGGAGGGTTGCGTCAGGAAGGGCATCCGGCATAAAAACCTGTGCCACACTTAAACATGCGGGCCAAATGATCCACTGTGGCGGCCCCAAACAGGGAGCAGCCGAAAGAACAACAACAATATCCAAAAAAGGCCAGAAATATATACACTGATCAGCCATAACATTAAACCACTTGCCTAATATTGTGTAGGTTCACCTTTTGCCACCAAAACAACTCTGACCCATTGCAGCATGGACTCCTCAGGACCTTGTGCTGTGGTAACACCAGATACTAAGTATCAAGAATTTAGCAGCTGATCCTTTAAATCCTGGAAGTTGTGAGGTGGAGCCTCCATGGATCTGATTTTGTTTTTCCAGCACATCCTACAGATGCTCAGTAGGACTGAAATCTGAGGAATTTGTAGGCAATATTTTAGTGGTCATATTCCTCAAGGATGCACTATGCTGCTGAAAGAAGCCACTGCTATTAGGGAATGCTTTTGCTATGAAGGGGTGCAGCAATGTTTAGGTAGGTGATGCGTGTCAAAATAACATCCACATGATTGCCAAGACCCAAGGTTTCCCAGCAGAACATTGCCCAGAGCATTACAGTGCATCCACCAGCTTGCCTTCTGCCCATAGTGCATCCTGGTGCCAACTTTTCCCCAGGTAAGCAACACACATGCTCCAAGTCATGCACATATGATAGAAAAGATAACATGACTCATCAGACCAGGCTGCCTTCTTCCATTGCTTCATGGTTGTGTAGTCATCTCGCCATCGGCCCTCTTCAGAGTTGCTCAGATTCGTAAACTTTTTTTTGCTTCCAGCATTTTGTTCTGCTTCCAGCACATAAACTTTGAGAACTGCTTGTTCCCTTGCTGCCTTAATATATCCCAACCCTTGGCAAGTGCCATTGTAAGGAGATGATCAATGTTATTCACTTCACCTGTCAGAGGTTTTAATGATCGGCTGATCCGTGTATATTACTAGAAGTTTTTATTGACATCATAAGCCATTGATGCTTGAAAACAGAATTGTTACTGCAATTGAATGTCAAAGTGACTGAAAGTTCCAAACTGCTCCTGAGGAAATTTTGGCAATACGAAAACTAGATTTTTTAAGCAGGTTTTTTTATTATTATTATTATTATTATTATTATTATTACTTTTATGGGTTTTTTTCCACCAGAAAGAAGAGACCACAACCCAAAATTTGTTTTCAATTACCTCATTCTTTTGAGGGTTAAAGTTGACCTAGAAAAACTGAGCCTGAAGCGAATTTCCCCTCCAAGTTAAGTGGCTTTGTTTTTTTCACCAGGTGAATTTTATGACTATTTGGCCTGATTGCTGCATGAGTGTGTACTTTACATTCCAAATTAAGGAACAGCAGAAGAACAGCTGGTACAACCCTACTCAGGGGAGTGTTAACTGCCTTAGCGGTGTACTCCACCACACTGGGGTATATATCTCTATAACCTAGGGGACACGCGAATTAGCATATGCACATGGAGAGGCAATTAGATCGGACCGAGCTTAGTGAACTGCTTTCTGTGCAGCATAACATTAATGGAAGGTCGTGCCAGGCCCGAGTGAAAAATTGCTCTATGTGTATAAAATACATTGAGTGGAGAGAGCAGTATATATTTGTATGTACAAAGCATACTCATGGAATTTCTTTGTTTCAAAGTGTAGGTGTGTGTGTGATCTCTGCAGGAAGGCTAGTGCACTGAGCAAAGTGTATTTTTAGTTCTTTATGCAGGTCTCTCAAAATGACTAATTATCTGAGTGTGACCCTTGCAGAGAGCATTCCACTCCCCTCTCTCCCTCCTCTCTCCCCCCTCTCTCCCCCCACTCTCCCCCCTCTCCCTCGTCCCTTCTCCGGGCATTCTATTCCTCCTCATCACTCCCTCCCTGCTCTGTTTCCCCATGATCTATGTTTCTCCAAGAGAGAGGAAGTGTGGGACGACTCGAGAGTGCCCTCTTCTTCTCTCCCAGCTTCATTAATCCTTATCCTCTTTATTTATTTGCCTTTTCATGCTGTCGCTTGCTGTGTGTGTGTGTGTGTGTGTCTTCCAGACTAATTTACCTCAGACATTCTCCTGTGTCTGGAGGCACTAGAAGCAGATAACATGAGATAGAAGTGTAGTATTTCCTTTGTTTATCTTGCTGCTGTTACACATGCAGGTTATTAGCACTAAATTGATAGTTCCATATGTTACTTTGCGTTGTGAAGAATGTTTGGTCATACACAGCCAGTATCTCAACAATTACAGCTTGTTTACATTAGCATTCCTGTCTTTGGCAGTCATTTTAATGCAAAGCAACTTCCAGAGAGAGAATATCATCAAAGCTTAGAGCAATACCATGCGAGGGTTAAATATCTTTTTGCTTTTAGGGCTCAGCAGTGCCTCTCTGACAGGCCTGGGAGTTGAACTCGCAACCTTTTGCTCAGTAGTGCAGAACCTTGACAGACCCAAGAGGATTTAGATTCTTGGTGGTGTTTGTTTATTTATTTATTTTTATTACTTTGGCCTCAGTTGGCTGAATGATTTTGTAAATTGCTTTTGATAAGAGCGCCTGCTAAATTATAAAATGTAAATGTGACTCGTGATTAATGGTGCGTTCAGGAGGAACTCGCGGATTTGTGCTTCCGACATGGCAAGCCAAACGCGCAACATGCTCAAACCGTTCGAGTGGGTGATGTCGGGGAAACGGCAGCTGGAATATATCGAGTCCGAGCACACACTAGCTCGTGACTAAGGTGAGCTGCCATAGTGCTATGTAGAGCTCAGTGCGCTGAAAACACATTTTGAATTAAGGAAAGGAAAATCACATGTGAAGTAAGATTTAAGACCAAAAAAAATTGCATATAGTTTGCATAAAAATATTACTTTTCGCAAAACAAAACGTGATTTCGTTGCTTATATTAAACTTAACTGAAACTCTTAATTACTAGTTAATTACTAGATTGAATGATGTAGATTGAACATGATCAATTCATGTAGTATTAACTTAAACCAGTTATGTTATGAAATCTGATGAGGGTGCTGGTGCTGACTGGAATTATAACTATAGTATTACAGCTTGCATGGTGGAACAGTACTATAGTGTTCATAGTACAGCATCATTAGTTTGAGCCTCAGCTCAGGTATGAGCTTTCCATTCGATTTATTCAGAACTATCTAGAAAATACACATACAAATCAGTTTAGATGTACAAAACTCACGTTGAGCCAGTGTTTGCATTTGAATGAAGTACATTAGGAATAGCAGCATTTCTTCTTCTTCATCGGCATATCTTTGTAAGTTATTGGAAAAGTCATAGTATGACTGAAATTAAACTGGAATTACTTTTAGCCTCAATCTTTCATTCGTGCCTTCCATTATATTGAGCAACAATAAAATTAGCTGAAATTCCAGCTTCTGTGAATACTATAACAATGAGCTGTTCATATGGATTAATTGTAAGCGCAGTAAACATTGTGTATTGTGTAGAACACATTGTGCAGCTTGTAGCTTGCGCGTCCTAGTTGTTAAACACAAGCACTCACAAATCCTGTGGTCGTGCTTTTTTCCTCAGACTGTTTGGTTTGTTGTAATAACACTGAATAAAGCATGATGTTGGGAACACCTCTAACTAGGTGTGAGTGGAACAAGACTTACACTTTAATAAGACGGAGGATGTGTGGGACGGAGGATGTGTTGTAGCGAGGAGTGAAACATTGGGCGGAGAGCTGCTGTGTGAACCAGAAACGGATGTAGCGTGACCGCTGAGGGACAGGGTGAATAATCCCTATTAGTTCGTCCCTACATACTGCACGTTCGTGTGTGAATGAATGAGAGTACATGTTCCAGAGTCTCCTACTGCTCTAAAAGCCATTTTTATTCCATTTTTAAAATGTATTTGTTTATTTTTTCTTGCAGTATAATTACGAGGGAAATGACATCAGCGACCTGCCAGTGGATCTCTCCGTGGTTTGGAACGGAAACTTTGTCATCGACAACCCCTACAACATAAAAGGTATGTCTACGAGCCTCCTGACCCAAAGAAATCGCTGCACGGAGTGTTGGGTGTGCGCTTGGTGTAACTTCTGCTGCTTTTATGACTTGTGTATGCACAGCTCACCTGTATAAGTGCTACGCTCTGAGGGAGAGCTGCGGCATGTGCTTGAAGGCAGATCCACGCTTCGAATGTGGCTGGTGTGTGCAAGACAAGAAGTGCTCGCTTAGGCAGGAGTGCGCGTCACCCGAACACACGTGGATGCACGCGTCGACCGGCAATAGCCGCTGCACGCATCCCCGCATCACCAAGGTGAGCACTGGAGACTCGTTTTCCCACTCTGCCTGTCAAATCTCTCATTTCTTGAAGCACTTATATTTATATACTAAGCCTTAAGTAATATATACTACAGTATTCCACAGAAACAGATATACTAAGCAAATAGAATTATATTATTAAAGCACTCAAAAGTGCAGCTCTCTGTTTCTACTTAATTTGTCGTCCTGCTGATTGCAGTTGGCGGGGCTTTGTTTGGAAGAGGTGATGTCAGACGTTTGTCCATCTCCTTACTTCAGCTTCCCTTTTACCCCAGCCACAGAAACTAAAACTGACTTCACTCCTGCACACTTAGCTCCTCTGAGCCTCTTTGTGCCTACGAGTATCTGTTGTGTTTGGAATTTTTTTTAGCATTTTATTTCTAGCCACTATTTTAGTCATTTGTGTGTGGTAATGGATCTGTCTCATCTTTGTGAAACAGTGACTGTAATGAGAATTAGCATAGCAGCTGCACTACGATATAAAAAGCTATATTGAGATATAACCTACGTAGTGCACCATATGCTTAAAAACGCTAATGATTCAGCCACAATCACCAACAACAAAACAAAAAGTGTCACTCGCCTGTTACTATTACTTTTAAGACACAAAACACGGATGCAGAAAGTTTTGAGAGTGTTTCTCTCCAACTAGGTATGGTGGAGGAATTTGCAGGGGTGAATAAATCGGTAGCCCGGGGCTACTGTCTGAGCTATTCATTTTTTATTCATAGTTGCCTGGCGGACAAAGGGCAACCAGGACCAGAAAAATAAAAATCTACTTCTTAGTAGGTTTTGCACAAAATGTTTTTAATTTGGTTTGTTAAATCTTGATGTGCTGTAGGTTATTGGGTTCTTAATCCTGCCGTTAGCTGCACTACACACACTTTAGAAACATCTGGCTGATAGTAGAATGATTTTTACTCGGCAGTTTAATTAGCATGCGCAGATGACAGGTGATTATTCCAGAATCACAAGGTTAAACACGTTGGGGTGGGGGGCACAGGACAACACCACAGCTCAAAGCATAGCCAAGAACTAGGTGTTTTGTCAAAGGTGCAACCATGATGTGTGACATTAAAAACTATAAATAAACCAAATGTGATAAATATATCTCGCCAAGCATTATTACACTGTTAGTTACCGAGTTACTTTGCAAGCAGCCTGAGAGTAGTACATGTCTGCTGACTAGCTTACATGTTAGAACTGCTCTTTTCTCATTAATACGTGCGTGCAAATGTTCAGTGAGTAGGAACCTTAAGGATGGGTGACATGTGGAAACCATGAAGAAACATGAAAAGTGGAAATATCACTTCAGCACGTTAGTCGAATAAGTTAAGCATGAATGTGAGAAATGGGATGTAAAGACAGATCTAAGGGTGTTTTTTGTGTGTATGCGTGCTGCTATAAGCCTCAGGTGCTATAGGAACAGAGTGTGAGTTCTTGGAGTTTGGGCCACAAGCCATCTGTTGCTGTTGGTAACAGTTTTAGAATTTGTGTGTGTGTTTGTGCGTGCTTAGCTGGAGACGGAGGTCATTGTATCCGTCTAATTTAGCGCTGATTCCACCCACTGAGACACCACAGCCCGTCATGCGAGTGTGAGGCACAGTGTGTCGGCAGGTGTACGTCTCTGTCTGTGTGTATACATGAGGTTTTGGCACACAGTGGTAGTGTGGACTTCCCCGTTCATTTCTATCACTCGGCTTTCTCAGCCTCAGTTTTTTCTCCCTCACTCACAGAGTTCTTCTTTCTGCACAAGATTTGCTTTCTTATCCATTTTGCCACTAATTAAATATTAACCGGTGGAGGATTTATGGAAACTCAAGTCCTGCCAAATGAAGGTCCGGCTTTGTTGTGTAGCGCAGTGTGTGTAGGGCTGAGCCGTGACTCGCTGGATTAACTGTTAATTTCATTAGGAGCAGAAAAAGAGGGATGGACTGTACTACAACTTTACTAATATCTCTTGTTGGAACTTTCCACCTCATCCTCTCTCTTTCCTCATTCACTCCTCTCTTCCCGGTTTGTCCCACTTTTTCTTATTCCTCTGCCCTCTGCACTCTGTTCTCATTCACCTCTCTCTACTCTGTGTTCACAAAACCTCCCTCCTGAGACTTCCTGTTATCTCTCCTCTTATTTATTCTCTATTCTCTTCTTTGCCTTTCCTCACCTTCCTCTCTTTTCTTCACTTACATTTATTCTTCTCCTCTTATCTCCTCTCCTCTTCTCACTTTCTCTTCACCATTCTTCTCTTCCACATTTTCTCCTGTCCTCCTCTTTTATTCCTTTGTTTATTTTATTCCTCTTTATTCCTTTCCTCTCATCTCTGTCCTCTCTTCGGGCTTCTCTTCTCTTCTCTTCATCTCCTCTGTTCTCTTTTTCCATCCTCTCCTTTATTCTCATCTCCTCTGTTCTCTCATCTGTACTCATCTCCTCTTCTCTTCTACTCATCTCCTTTTCATCTTTATTCTCTTCTTCTACCTTCTGTTCTCCTCTCATCGCCTTCTCCCCTTTTTTTCCTCTTCTCAACTCAACTCTTTTCTCTTTTCCACTCCTCTCTCCTTACCTCACCTCTCTATCCCTTCTTTTTTGTGTCCTCTTTCTCTCTTCTCTCCCTCTCCTCTCGTCCTTCTTTTCTCCTCATTTTTATTCTCCTCTCCTCTCTTTACGTTGGTCCCTTCAACTACTCTGTTCACATTTTCAACTCTTATTCTTCTCTTTCCTCTTCTTCTTTCTCCTTTTCTCCTCTCCTGTTTGAGTAAGATGGGTGATTAGTTTTCTCCTTCTCTGGGCCTTATTTAAGGTGTGATTAAGAGCAGATGAACTCCTTTGTCATGTTCCAACACTCTAGCTTCTCCTCTTTATCGCCCCAATTCAGTGCACACATTGTAGCCTCTTACCTCACATCTCACGCTTTCACACGCACTCCTCGTCACTTCTTTTCCGCTGTACTAACATCCTCGCAGGTGCGCACCAGAGGTGAGGAACGGAGAAAAGGAGTGAAGCAGTTCATTGAGCTTTAACTTAAGAGGGCTTCTGAAGTTCTCTCTGTGCTACATGAGTGCACACTTGGTATAATGGCGGATGGCTAAAAGCACTTCCTTCTTTGGCACAGTTGTTTCCTGAGACGGGGCCGCGCCAGGGAGGCACACAGCTCACCATCACCGGAGAGAACCTGGGCCTGCAGTTCCGCGACATCCAAAACGGCATCCGCATCGGGAAGGTGGCCTGCCAGCCTATCGAGGAGGAGTACATCAGTGCTGAACAGTGAGTTTCCTCAAATTCATCATTAATCTCTCCCTCTCATTTTTCACATTGTGCCACTACTGTAATGTAAGGTGCGAGTTACTGCATACTAATTTACTGACTCGTGCCCATTAGGTAATGGCTGATATTGAGCCTTTTGTAATGTTTAGCATTAGTCCATTGTAATGGCAGTGTAATAATGGGATCTAATGTGTGAAAGATAACTGCACTTTGATCACGCTCTCACAGAGGGGCACAATGACTGTGACGGCCGTTTAACCTTGCCCAGAGGAGCTGATTACGTCTCGCTATTAAGATGAGCAGGTTTAATTGAACCTGATTTGTCGTTTCA
The DNA here is from genome assembly GCA_033459395.1 of Hemibagrus guttatus. Classification (NCBI taxonomy): domain Eukaryota; kingdom Metazoa; phylum Chordata; class Actinopteri; order Siluriformes; family Bagridae; genus Hemibagrus; species Hemibagrus guttatus. Next base: position 17,161,799 of record JAUCMX010000001.1, read on the forward strand.
GGATCAGGCAAGGTGAACAACCCTACCCTCAGACTGCCTGTGTGTGTGTGTGTGTGTGTGTGTGTGTGTGTGTGAGTGGAGAGAGAGAGAGAGAGAGAGAGAGAAAGTGTGTGTTAATGTCAGAGGTCATTGCAAGTTCATTTAGACAGGAAACCAATACACTAAGACAATTATGCACCACACACTTTATTTGCCATGCAGAATGATTTATTAAAGTAACTAAGTGTGAATCAGAAGCTCTTGTAGGCGTTCACAAAAAATAAAAAAAACACGGAAAGTGTCTCTGTCGTCTCTGACCAGATTTGTCATAATCTGGCTGCTCTGTAATCGCCATGGGGATGCTGTTGCCTTGGTAGCGGTTGTGAACATAGAGATGTGCGTCTCCGTGGGCGCAGTGCCATGGCCACCTGCACAGGGGAAGGAGGCAGGGGAGCTGATAACCCACTATAGGAGGAGGAGATGGCCTGAGGCATGATGGGAAGGGTGGACATATTTCATTAATCACAAGGATGCTAATAACACACACACACATACACACACACACACATACACACACTGCACCCAGCTAATTAACCCACCAGTGAGAACACATGCAAAAGGTCCATTTGTGTGTGTGTGAGCAAGCGAGAGAGAGAGAGAGCCCTCAGGTACTGTACCAACTCAGCTCTGCTCTCCTCACTATCCTGTCTTGCTCCTCGATCACTGCTGAAATGGGTTTTCATTAGAGCAGTGGGGGGCCTTAGGCTACTTCCAGAGCTCTCCCAGCTCTCCCTCATTCATCTCTCATCCATCCCTCTCTCTCTCTCTCTCTCTCTCTCTCTCTCTCTCTCCCTCCCTCCCCCTCTCCCCCCCTCTCTCCCTGTCTCTCTCTCTCTGTTTCTTCAGCACTTTGTTCAACTCACCAGTGAAATTACTGACATGCTGCTTGATGAAGGGTTTTTACATATCAGCAAAGATAAGATGAGAACATTGCACCCTGACATAATTAAAAGATTTTAATCACAACCAATTATTGACCAACAAATGACAAAATGAAAATCTCCAATAACCTGCATGATGTCTGTCAGCTCCCCATGTGACCTGAAAGCTAAAGGGAGTATGTGTTGTTTTTATGTTCTCTGGGTTTGTACAACAAAAACACTGTGCTGGGACAGGCCTAAAATTTTATATTTTATTTTATTTTTAATTTATTTATGTTTTAGAAAATTGTACAAAAAGTATCTATTAAATATTTGTTCTGCCACATTTTTTAATTTATTCATAAGTTTATGTATTTATTGTTTTAAGTGCAAAAAAGCAAGCTAGACTATTTCAGCACATTTTGGAAATGTTTGGAGTCTAGAGTGCGGTCACAAGCCAAAGTTTACAGATTTCTCAAATATTCTACAGAACACAGTGAAAGTGAATGATCTGTTTCTTTAATCCTGTACAGCACTAAAGTTTGTCCATCTACCTGTCTATGTCTATCTGTCTATCTATCTGTCTATCTGTCTATCTATCTATCTATCTATCTATCTATCTATCTATCTATCTAGTGTTTGTAAAGGCAGACTGCACTGGCACTTTGAAAACCATATTAATGTCTATCTATCTATCTATCTATCTATCTATCTATCTATCTATCTATCTATCTATCTATCTATCTATCTCTCTGTCTGTCTGTCTGTCTGCCTCGCTATATGTCTCTCTCTGTCTGTATGTCTCTATCTATCTATCTATCTATCTATCTATCTATCTATCTATCTATCTATCTATCTCTCTGTCTGTCTGTCTGCCTCGCTATATGTCTCTCTCTGTCTGTATGTCTCTATCTATCTATCTATCTATCTATCTATCTATCTATCTATCTATCTATCTGTCTGCCTCACTGTCTGTATGTCTCTATCTATCTATCTATCTATCTATCTATCTATCTATCTATCTATCTATCTATCTATCTATCTATCTATCTATCTATCTATCTAGTGTTTGTAAAGGCAGACTGCACTGGCACTTTGAAAACCATATTAATATCTATCTATCTATCTATCTATCTATCTATCTATCTATCTATCTATCTATCTATCTATCTATCTATCTCTCTGTCTGTCTGCCTCGCTGTATGTCTCTCTGTCTGTCTCTATCTATCTATCTATCTATCTATCTATCTATCTATCTATCTATCTATCTATCTATCTATCTATCCAGTGTTTGTAAAGGCAGACTGCACTGGCACTTTGAAAACCATATTAATGTCTATCTATCTATCTCTCTGTCTGTCTGTCTGCCTCGCTATATGTCTCTCTCTGTCTGTATGTCTCTCTGTCTGTCTATCTATCTATCTATCTATCTATCTATCTATCTATCTATCTATCTATCTATCTATCTATCTATCTATCTATCTCTCTGTCTGTCTGTCTGCCTCGCTATATGTCTCTCTCTGTCTGTATGTCTCTATCTATCTATCTATCTATCTATCTATCTATCTATCTATCTATCTATCTATCTATCTATCTCTCTGTCTGTCTGTCTGCCTCGCTATATGTCTCTCTCTGTCTGTATGTCTCTATCTATCTATCTATCTATCTATCTATCTATCTATCTATCTGTCTGCCTCACTGTCTGTATGTCTCTATCTATCTATCTATCTATCTATCTATCTATCTATCTATCTATCTATCTATCTATCTATCTAGTGTTTGTAAAGGCAGACTGCACTGGCACTTTGAAAACCATATTAATATCTATCTATCTATCTATCTATCTATCTATCTATCTATCTATCTATCTATCTATCTATCTATCGATCTATCTATCTATCTATCGATCTATCTGTCTGCCTCGCTGTCTGTATGTCTCTATCTATCTATCTATCTATCTATCTATCTATCTATCTATCTATCTATCTATCTATCTATCTATCTATCTATCTATCTATCTATCCAGTGTTTGTAAAGGCAGACTGCACTGGCACTTTGAAAACCATATTAATGTCTATCTATCTATCTCTCTGTCTGTCTGTCTGCCTCGCTATATGTCTCTCTCTGTCTGTATGTCTCTCTGTCTGTCTATCTATCTATCTATCTATCTATCTATCTATCTATCTATCTCTATCTATCTATCTATCTATCTCTCTGTCTGTCTGTCTGCCTCGCTATATGTCTCTCTCTGTCTGTATGTCTCTATCTATCTATCTATCTATCTATCTATCTATCTATCTATCTATCTATCTCTCTGTCTGTCTGTCTGCCTCGCTATATGTCTCTCTCTGTCTGTATGTCTCTATCTATCTATCTATCTATCTATCTATCTATCTGTCTGCCTCACTGTCTGTATGTCTCTATCTATCTATCTATCTATCTATCTATCTATCTATCTATCTATCTATCTATCTATCTATCTATCTAGTGTTTGTAAAGGCAGACTGCACTGGCACTTTGAAAACCATATTAATATCTATCTATCTATCTATCTATCTATCTATCTATCTATCTATCTATCTATCTATCTATCTCTCTGTCTGTCTGCCTCGCTGTATGTCTCTCTGTCTGTCTCTATCTATCTATCTATCTATCTATCTATCTATCTATCTATCTATCTATCTATCTATCGATCTATCTGTCTGCCTCGCTGTCTGTATGTCTCTATCTATCTATCTATCTATCTATCTATCTATCTATCTATCTATCTATCTATCTATCTATCTATCCAGTGTTTGTAAAGGCAGACTGCACTGGCACTTTGAAAACCATATTAATGTCTATCTATCTATCTCTCTGTCTGTCTGTCTGCCTCGCTATATGTCTCTCTCTGTCTGTATGTCTCTCTGTCTGTCTATCTATCTATCTATCTATCTATCTATCTATCTATCTATCTATCTATCTATCTATCTTCTAGTGTTTGTAAAGGCAGACTGCACTGGCACTTTGAAGACCATATTAATGACTATCTCTCTGTCTATCTATCTATCTCTGTCTGTCTGTCTGCCTTGCTATATGTCTCTCTCTGTCTGTCTGTCTATCTATCTGTCTATCTATCTATCTATCTGTCTGCCTCACTGTCTGTATGTCTCTATCTATCTATCTATCTATCTATCTATCTATCTATCTATCTATCTATCTATCTATCTATCTATCTATCTATCCAGTGTTTGTAAAGGCAGACTGCACTGGCTCTCTGAAGACCATATTAATGACTACTGTGGTTAAAATGACCGTTACATATGATTGTGCATGTTGTGATAGTTACATAACCAGAGCACAATAAACTAATTTAATGATATTTTGCATCAGAAGGTGAACAAGACAGGAATAGTGCTAAAGTGATGTGCGATTGTTATTAGAGTAAGTATTAAAATGTGCCTGTTTTCACATTGTGCTTGTAGGATTGTGTGTCGTGTAGCTGATGCTACAGGCTATCGGGTGCAGGAGGCTCAGGTGGAGGTGTGTGTGAGAGACTGTCAGCCCGAGTACAGAGCCGTCTCCCCTAAAGCCTTCACCTTCGTGGTGAGTACACCGTTACTTCAAGCTCTAGCTGTGTAATGCTGGTAGTCTAAAAAAGAATATATTTAATTTTTAATGTGTATTTTACTGTGCATGAAATGCAGGTCAGTGTTTTAATAGAGGTGCCTGATATGGCAAAAAATATCCCATAATACACTTGCAGGAACAGCTCAGGCCATGCTGTTATATGCAAATAATCGGCTGCATGCTGCGTGATATGGTGTTTATTTTACCAAAAATATTTAAGGTTTCTTATACCACATCAGTTTGTCAATGATTTAAAAAATAATTTATATAATGAAGAAGATAAAGCAAACATTGTATAGTGACGTAATGCTGTAATTCTATGTCCTGAAGACTTCCCCTTGAAATGTTTAAGCACCATCTTTACCTCTGACTTACAAATCACTAACACTATGCTGATGATGATCTGTAGGGAATATCACAACTACCATCTGAATGTACTTCATGAGTATCTTATCTGTTTGCGTGTGTGTGTGCGCATCCTCAGTCTCCGTATTTTACACGGGTGATGCCTTCCCGTGGTCCATTCTCTGGCGGCACAAAGATCACAATCCATGGCAGTCACCTGAACGCCGGTAGCGCCGTGTCCGTCAAGATCGGTCTCAATACCTGCCGCTTCGAGAGGTAACCCTCATCCCCACCCCCACAACTTTTCTTATTATTCTGTTTCCCCTGGATCAACATACACCATTAAAGTGCAGCCTGTCGCTTTACATAGAATCATCCCGAAGTGAATTGAAAGTGCTCAGAAAAAGAGCATCCCTTGAAACTGAAGTGTGTGATGTGTTAATCTCATAAATATCTGTCTGCCCTGATGTCTGGGTGACGACTGGAGATTAGTCCACAGGTTTCACAAGCGCACACTGTGATTTTTATTTGGTGTGATGGAGGAAATGCAGCTTCCACCAGCGAGCTCCTACCACCAACACTTCAGAATTCCCAGCATCTGGCATTCAATCTTAGCTAGGTGGTTTATCCTATGCTTAAAGCGATTCCTCATAGCGGAAATCCACTTCCATACACCCTATCTTCATGCCCACACACTGTCTGACATGTTGTAAGGAGCGACAGGCATGCAGGAGGATTTGAAGGCACACAGAGAGTAGCTTGATTTGGGCCTGCCAAGTGGTGTGTGTGTGTGTGAGAGAGAGAGAGACTGAGATGGAAAGAAAGAGAAAAAGGGTTTTGTGTACTTTCATATCTGGGGCGGCCCACCATGTGGGCTCCTACAGCCAGACTCCAACAGCGTGCAGGAGGGAACCAGAGCCTTTCGCCTACACACACTTCATACCTCACTGAGGCGGATGGGCTGCTTTTCTTTTCTGAATAAGATGAGTGCTTTTAAGTGTGTGTGTGTGTGTGTGTTTGTAAAGGGCTTTTTGTTTAAGCAGTCATTCATTGGCTTATCTAGCCCCTGCAACATCTTCATGTCATTTCCTTGCCTATCTCTAGTTTTCACTCTCGTCTGCTTCTTTACACCTCTTGCCATCCTTTACTCTCTCTCACTCTCCCTCTCGCTCTCTGTCCTTCCCCCTCCCTCTCTCTCCTTCCCTCTGTCTCGCTCTCTTTCTCTCTCTCACTCACTCTCTCTTTCTCTCTCACTCACTCTCTCTCTCTCTCCCTCTCTGTCTCCCTCTCTCTCACTCTCTCTCTCACTCTCTCTCTCACTCTCTCTCTCTCTCTCTCTCTCTCTCTCTCTCTCTCTCTCTCTCTCTCTCTCTGCACTTCTGACAACAACCTTGTCAAAATATGTACAGAACTCTGTGGGTATCTCGGCTGCGTGTTGTGAAAAATGGTTGCCAGGGCAACACGGAGAGAGGATCAGTATAAGAATTCCATGCACACACGCTCACACATGCTGAGACACACTCTTCATCCGAATCAGGAAGATGAGAGAAGTGTCTCGCTTTTGTTTTATTCGTTCCTTATTATGCATCCTATAAATTTTGCCCTGAATGTTCTGTAGTAATGCTTGGAGAAACACAACACAACACACACACTCCCTAAACACTCACTTCTACTATTTGTACTGAATGAAAGATGCCGTAAACTGTGTTTTAAAATCAGGATGAGAGAAATAGTAGATTATTGTATGCTTTCAGATTCTCTTTCACATGCTTGTGCAAAAACGCATAATCACTTTTGTATAGGAGTGTGCATAAATCAGAAACGTTAATAATAAACATAGCAGGCTGTTCATTATAAAAATTCAAATGTAATGACTTGAAATTATTTAGAATTATGAAACGCATTTTTAACACTCTATACTGGAACAAACATTAGTTATAGCTGAACACTGCATTAGTATCAAATAACTGCTCAAAACTCACAAGCAGGCGATTTCATAATTCAGTCAATGCATAAAAATCCACCATATTGCTTTAGTCACACAGGTAGAATCCCAACTAGTTTCCTGTTAACTATATGTGCTCACTGCATAAGGGATAGTATAAATTGCTTAGTTGAGTCGTGCCTATTATATTAGAATTTGAGTGTTGAGTAACACAAAAAAGAGTGCCTTGCTGCAAGCTATCTAGCGTAAAATTTCACTCTTGGGACAAATTTTGTTTGGTTTTTTTTTTTCTTGTTGTTATTCTGCTATTTAAAATGCTGCCTAATTTTTTTAAAAAGCTGCAAATAAAGTACGTCATAAATGACCTGGATTTCCTGAGAGCAATTTTTGTGCATCAACTGACAGACATGCCTTTTAGCCAGGATTTATAGGACACATGTTTCTGTTGCTGAACATTAGGAGACTAACAGTAGAATATGCCATTTTAAACTCTTTTTGTCCCCCCACGAATATGTAAATACTGTGGAAATTGTAATGGACTCCGTACTGTGGCATTTGTTCTGAAAGCTTTAATGGAAGTACATTAAAGCTAGGGCTTTTCATGATGAGAATTATGTATTAAAAGCAGCAAGTAGGTTGTACTAACAACAAAACAAAATAAAACAGAAAATGCATTAGGAATTGATTTAGAATTGCATCCTGGCTTTCTTTGTTGACATCCAGTTGAAGCATGAGTTTCTTAAAGATTCTTACCTTTTCTTTTAGTTGTCTGTTTGCGTGTAATGACCTGTGTGTTTGTGTGTGTGTGTGTGCTCCAGGCGCAGCGCGAGAGAGATTGTTTGTGTAACTCCAGCGGGTTCGGCAATCGGCGGCACTCCGGTGATGGTGGACATTAACTTCGCAGAGCTGAGGAACCCTGAGGTGAAGTTCAACTACACGGACGACCCAACGATATTGAAGATCGAACCCAACTGGAGCATTACCAGGTACACAGGCGAGGACAAATAGATGGAGAGATAGACAGCTACACTGATGAACAGATAGCAGACTGAAGCATGGCCATATGTTTAAATTACTAGTGTTACTAAAGGACTGAAGATGTGTAGGTGGAATGTAGGAGCTTAATCTGCTTGAGACGTGTGTGTGCGTGAGTGTGTGTGTAGAAAGCCAACCGTGTGGGTGCACGACTGAGTGAACGCATAGGCTTCATTTCATTTTAGGCCCTGTAGAACATCCACAGTTGTCTGTTTCTCAAGTGTGCTCTCATACGTGATGCACAATGCATGCTTGAGAAAGAGCGTGAAGATAGGCAGCCATGTCTCCAGGGATCACACCCAACATCAGAGCTGACAGGGAAAAAAATGGCCGCCATTGGGACCGTGTTTCAAAACAGTGGTGTACTAGCATCCTGAAAATGAGAGCAACCCTTGTGATGCACACGCACACACACATGCACAGAGCGCTTTAGTCAGTAGTGAAATGGTGTGAGGTGTGAAACAGCGAGAGAATAAGTATGCGAATGCATTAGCCTGGGGGGAATGACCTCTTTAGGCCTCATATTTGCTGTTGCTATGATCCCATCAGAGCTTTGCTTGACTGACAGTCTAGCAATGAGTTTGCTCCCCTCGTCTGAGGGAGCAGCTCGCTTTTCCTGCTGACTTAAACATCTGTAATATCACACCACTCTACTGACGTGGCAAGTATCGGCCCATGAGTCACAGCCGACCTCTAGTTAAGCCTTATCCATCATCCTTTGGTGTGTACGCTACACACATGTTCTATAGGCTTTCTATAACATCGTTCTAATTACATTACTTATCAGTGATGGGTCTCAGTGGGGTTTGGCACATGAAACTATGAAATTGCTCACCAGAGAATATGAGGGACAGAATGAGGCTTTCAGATGGACTATATTTACCCTTCTAATTACCTATCCGAATGTGTGAGTGTAATGATCAGTAATTGCTAAATCACAGCTTAATCACAATGAATAGGTAACCAGAGGCTAATTACCTAATTAAGTCATCATATTGGCCACTACAGTGACCCACATAGGTTAATGGCTAATTCATACATACAGAAGATGGCATGTTATGAGAACAGTATCTGTATTTTGTAACAGAACAGGAACGGATAAGGTTTTGCGTTGTTTGTCCGTTTGATTAACTTAACAGATTTAGCCATCTCCCCTAAAAAGTCTTTAGATTGGAGTGTGTTTGTCAGCCATGTCTACAGTTACTACAGTGATTATCCATAAGTCGATTGCAAACCGGTTCAAGAAGCTCTTTGGGAATGTTTATATTTACAGTAAGTGTTCGGGAATTATTGGGGTTTTACATAAATTATTCCTAATACGTGACCTAATCTTCATCTAAGTCATATTATCTTATCTAAAATCCCTGAAACATTCATTTTTGTGCCTGAATTCTTTCTGTGGAGTCGGTTTGAGCTTCCACATTAAGTGCACACGCAGGCTAGGTAACAGCAGAGGAAAGGGGCGGGCGTGTGTAGCGATGGCAGAATTGCCAATTTGCATATTGCAATCTCTGGATTTCTTGATTAACATAGACTTAAGGAATCCTTTACATTATCCTCTGTTCCTCAGTTAATTAATGCAGTTTCTTTGTGGAAACACCAAGCTGTTTATTTTACAACAGCAGCGTCAAATTTATGATGGTATATCGATAGATGATCTATTGATCAAGGTCATTGACAGGAACCTGCATGTGAGTCCTTATCTTTAATGACTAAATAATATGCAAGGAGTAAAACACTTAGGGAAGTGCTGTTATAACACTTATCAGGATGTGTTAAAATAATCAGTGATGAGGTGGTGTGATGCCATTACCACCCTGAAGTTCACTTTTCTTCTATAACAACAAGGCCCGTAGCCTGGCCTTTTTTTCTTTTTATTTTCTTTTGAGTTCAGTGAGACAAAAAACTCAGAATGTCAACGCAGAAGTGCGTCTGAGGCCAGGAGCCCAAGAGAATAAAATTGTCCATGCTCTCAGGGAGGGAGGCATGGCATCTTCTCTCCCTGTCAGTCACAGCGACACTAGCCAATCATTGACATCTGTAAGCTCATGCATGTAAAAGACGGCGAGTAGCACTTTCCTCCAAGTGTTACGCCACCCTCGGACGTTGCATGAGCAGCAGTTTGAAAAGATGTGGATAGTAAGCTGGCCTCATGTGTCTCAGAGGTAGCATGTGATAGGGGAGCACTTCCTGATGGTGGGAATTTTCCATGACTAAATTAGGAAGAATATCAAGAAACTTCCTCTGTTCCAAAGACTCTCCCATGGTGGAAAACCACAATGTTCATACCGACGACTCCATAACTGTTAAATAAACCACTGTGTACAAAAAAATCTCATCAAATTAACTATTATACATTTTAATTGCTAAATATCAGCCTTAAAAGACTGTTTATTATTAGTCTTAGTTTATTAGTGGAACATCTGCCATAAGTTCCTGTGAATTATGTTACTATAGAAACAAGCATGTGTTTAAAAAAAAACGAAAAAAAAAAAAACTGGCCAATAAGGTTTGAGAATTCAGCCAGCGCTATGGTCCTTTCTGAGAGATTCTAAGAGAATAATAGATTAATAGATTTTCTCTGTTTGTCCTCTTATAATGTACTCCAGCACTGAAGTCTGTTAAATACACTTGACTCAATAGGTTGCTAAAGTTTGTATTATGGAGGATTGCGTAGCTGTGTTGTGTTAGCAGTCTGGTTAATACACGGTAGCTGCAGGTACTAGAAATAATCGAGGCTTGATAGTTGAATAAATCTTCAACAAGGTGTTAAGTTCTTTGTTTTTATGGCTTTGTGTTCTTTTCTTTAGTGGTGGGACCCCTCTGACTGTCACTGGAACTAACCTTGCCACTGTGAGAGAGCCCAAGATGAGAGCAAAGTCAGGAGCGATCAAATCTAGCAATGTAAGTGTAGAAACACACACAGCACACGGTACCATATAGGCCACCCCAGACTGACTCATGGGTATATACTGAAGGAAGGCAAAGAACCACCAAAATGTCAATTGTAACACTCCCTTAATGAGACAATTTTTGGTTTGTCCTATTATAATGTCATGAGACAATGCCTTTTATCAGGAAAAACTTCGAGGGACTTATTAAAAGAATCCTTTATTGAGTTGTCACTTTGTTGTCCAGAGGTGTTTGATTCATTTTTTTTAAGCTGATCTTTATTGAATGTTTGATGAACATCAATGTTTGCCATGACATAGCCACTGAAGCTGGTATGGCAATAAATATAAATACAAACACACATGTACACAAAACACTATACTGCTGCTGTGTATATAATCCCTTCTTCAGCTTGGACTCCCTAATCCCACAGGTGTCTAGTTTTCCCTTTGCACAATAAAAATACAGCATTTTCCCATAGAAACAGATCCGTAAGGGGGTGTTTAATTGCCCTCACAGTAACCCTGCCTTAGGCTTTTTTGCACGTTTGTGTGTTTCTGCATGTGTTTGAGTGCTGATGTGTGGCACTGCATCTCCTTTAAGCAGTTTAACCTTTTAAATGTCAGCCCCTGACAGAAAATCAGGTCTAAAAGAGAAGTTGCCCAGGTCTCCGACTGAGTCCCTGCAGGGCTGTAGGAACCTTTCTCCAACACGACCTATGCACTCTTATCCCCCCTCTTATCCTCATTCTGCTCAGTCCTTTCTCTTCCTTTCCTTCTTTCTACCTCTTTACCCTCAGTCAATCCACTTAGTGTATAAGTTTGTCAAACACTCACCCCTGTCCTGTGAAGTAATTTAATTCAATTAGAGTTTATTTGTATAGTGCTTCTAACAGTAGACATTGTCGCAAAGCTACACAAGTATATCAATTCAGGATAGAAATGATGCATTTTAAATTTCTAGCCAGAGGTGATGGAGAGTCAGTGGTCAGGAATCAGACTCCAGAGGGAACCCATCCTCATCTTGGTGACCGTGGATAATGTGATTATAAATAATCCCACTTCTGTAACTTTGCACTATATGATAAAAATAAACCAGGAAATTCATTTGAGTTTCAACATGAAATCTGTCTTGTTGAAATTAAAGCTGTTCACTGATGGAGTGTAGAACTGTTCGTGGCTATTGCAGTCCGTAGCTGTTAGTTAAGTGGATCTGTCCCCAGCAAGCCCATGTATCTCCAGGCTGTTTTATGTTGGGCCATCCTCAGCAGCAGTGAGCAGCCTTTACCACCACTGTTTTAGAAATATTCTTGGGATATTTAGAGGACTCATAACTTCATTTTCTCTGAAAAAGCATCTGCTTTTTCCCCCTAGTATTAAACACGTCTTCATTTTAATACTGGTTATATTGATTCTGCCATCTGACCATTTTAATATTTTTTTTGACTGTTCAGTGTGTTATACGTTTTTAAGTGTCTATAAATAATGATATGCCAAAGAAGGTTGACGTTTCTTTCTCCTTCTCCTCCTCTCGCTTTCAGAACTGCACGGTGGTCAATAACACGGTGATGGTGTGCCTGGCGCCCTCAGTGGCAGGTTCAGACTCTGAGAGAAGTGTATCAGAAGTGGGCACCAGTCCAGACGAGATAGGCTTTATTATGGATAATGTCCACTCACTGCTGGTGGTCAATGAGAGCTTCACCTACTACCCTGACCCTGTGTTCGAACCCCTCCCTCCCACCATGCTGGAGCTCAAGCCAGGTTCACCTCTCATTCTCAAGGTAGAGATCTGTCTCTTATTTAATAATACAAACATTTTAGTACGCAATCTCTCTATCAAGAAGATTGTTTAAACAATAAAGGTCACTGAAGCAGAAAGTATGTAAGTCCTTATATTTATTCATTGAAATCTAATAGTGCTATGATGTCTCTCTCTCCCTCTTTCTCTCTCTGTCTGTCTCACTGAAATGCTTAAATATATGAGCATAGGTGGTACTTAAGCTTCTGAGCTATTGATCTGAAGGTTGTGAGTTCAAATACAGAGGTGCCAGGATCTACAGTTTAGCCACATTTAGACATTTATTTTGAAGACATGGGAGTAGGCAGAAAAATATGCCTTCTGTTTTGAGTGTTGTATAAAACAGCAGTGGGGACAAACATAAAAAAAATATCACCTGGTGGAAAAAGCAGTTCACTGAAGGGGAAAGGACATGGAGGGGGGGCATTTGCTTTTGGTTGCAGCTTTCTTCATTTTATCTGTGCTGAATTTATGAGTCAGAGCTATTCACTGTAGGGTGCAGAAGAATTTTTTTAATATTTTATTTTTAAGATGCTCATCAGACCTTTGCACATTTTGTGCAGGAGCTCCACATTTTAACACTGGATACAAAAGAGCATATCCCAAAATACACCAAAGAGCTGTCTCTTTCATAATGGAAATGCTGGGTGAGCTAATTGATGTTTGTGCAGGGTTATTTTTTTGACCTCTTCAGTATTAGCTAAAGCTCTCTGGAAACATATTCTCCGTTCCTCATTTTACAATGCTGATGTTTTGGCCATAGTTCATGGTGCTTGAAGAGTGAGCTGATCTGTTGCTTTGCTTTCTGTAGAAATAAATAAATGTTTTGAATCAAAATCATTAAATAGACCTAAAACCTACAAGTGTTCAAATCTAACATTTTATACCTACTGTTAATGCTAATATCTGGGCATTAATTAAAGACCTTTCTTTGCTTTGCCTTGTGTTTTTGTTTAAGGGGGCACAAGTTCTCCAAAAACTGCAAAATGGGCCTTATGGGTAAAAAATAAAAAATTGAATGCATCTAAACAAGGTGAATATTGATCTGTGAATTCACAAACCTTGGTGTTGTGAGCCCATAGAAAACAAAAAGACAGGATTGTGGTCCCTTTGGTCGAAAAAACGAACAAACCAAAAAAACAGAGCAGAGCTGCTTATTATTAAGTATTGCTCACACTGAGCTCCTGGGTCACGGTTTTCTTACTGCTGTTTGGTTCAGATCTGACGGAATAAAATAAAATGGGCATCTTGTTCACTGACATACAGTAAGGTTTGTGTTGGTAAAAATCTGGTTTGTCTCTATACCTGCTAGGTGTTTGTTAGAAATGTTGGCACCTCTGCAAATATACTGGCTGCCAAAGAACAACCGACTTTGAGCAATGACACTGGGCACCATTAACCCTCAGCTGCCCAGCTGTGTGTTTGGAATGCTATTTCGATTATACGCAAATATGAATAAATGTAAAATAAGTATTTCCCAATGTAACATGATGCAATGATAAAAACATTTTGAAAAGAGCCAGATCTTCTCATCATTTTGTCCATTTGAGAGCAATATCGACACTCAAATCCTTCTCATCAGTAATAGATGAATAAATCCAGTGAATTAGTGTTAGTGTGCTCAAACAAAGCTTTAGACATATGAAGGACTAAGACGTTCATGGCTTTCTGATTGGAAAAAAAAATAAAATAAAAAGCAATTTTTTGGCAGCCTGTCTCTCAGTCACCGATAGCATCTGAAAGACTGTTTACTCTCCCCAGCATTCATTCCTCACGTCTTTGAGCCGCCAATGCTTTAACCCATCTCCTCTGGTGATACTGACTTTATTCTACCCCCTCCTCCTTTCCCTCTCTGCCTGAACTTCAAAGCCCTAGTTTGAAAACCCGTTGTGGTATTTTTAATGGAAAAATATTTCTTTTTCCCCTGAGCCAATTCGAATGTAAATACCGTAGCAAGCAGCACCGTGACTCCCATAACCAACTTCCTATAGTTAAATCAAACTCCGTAATGAAACCTTTTTGATTACTACTCCCCTGCCAAGCAGCAGAGCCCCCCTCTCACTCTACACAGAAATTAAGAGCAGCAAATCAACCCAATTCCATTAAATAATTGCAGATAAATTAGATGTGCATCAGATTTTCCGTGCAATTAATTTTTTTTCTCTACTTTCTGCAAGGCCTCCTGGGTATATCACGAGGTGTGTGTGTTTGGGTGTGTGTGTGTGTAAATCAACATGTGAGCGTGCACATGCTTGTGTGTGTCACTATTTCTGGGCTTTATTTACACATTTAATTGGATCCCCTCCGGTGGTTAATATCTCTGCGCACACTGCCATGCCAACCTTTCCCGCACTATTCCAACCCCAGGCCTCGCCATGAGCCCCCTGGGGAGAGGGGATATTGGATATTGGCAAACTAACTATATCCATGAAAATGTTAGAATCCAGCATTTCATTGGCTCATACAGAAGAGCCTTCGTTTGATTAGCTGTCTTTTTATCCACAGAATAAAAATGTGGAGACAAACAAATGCAGCTTTAAAAAAACTCCAGCTTCTGTACACAGCGATTGAAGGTGAAGTCAGGTTTTTGCTGCAGCTCTGAAGCTTAAGTATAAGTGTAGTTTTGTTTAGTTAGGTGTGGGACTGCTTTATTTGTTTGCAAATCTTTGTGCATGTAGTACATACTTAAACCTTTGCATTTGTGTGTTTTAGGGGAAGAACTTGATCCCGGCTGCTCCTGGTAATGCCCGGATGAACTACACTGTTCTGATAGGAGACGAGCCGTGTGTGTTGACCGTGTCGGAGACTCAGCTACTGTGTGAATGGCCTGACCTCACCGGCCAGCACAAAGTCACTGTGAGTTTACACACAGCCATAACAGGCTTCAACCTTTCACCTCTGCAGTGCTACCGTCGGGCCATTTAAACATGAACGAATATGGAGGTATCATCATAGCAAATCACCTAAGCACCACTGACAATGGAAGTTGTGCACATATTTACCATATGCAGCATTTACATTTCTGGCATTTGGCAGACACTCTTATCCAGAGCGACATACAAAAGTGCTTTAAAGTCTCTATCAATTAATACATTAACACTGGTTCAATAGAACACAGACTTAGGATACCATTAGTATCCTAGTTTTAGTTTTTATATAGCCTAAAAGCTTGAGCTGTACAACATAACAATATATAAAAACAGGGAAAAATAAGAGCTAGTTTAAGTCCTTCAGGAAGAGGTAGGTCTTCAGTTGTCGTTTGAAGACATCTAGGGGAAGTTCAGTCCACCACCTCGGTGCCAGTACAGAGAAGAGTGTAGATGTATACCTACCTTTTTCCCTGAGAGATGGTGGGACCAGTTGAGCAGTGCTAGTGGATCTGAGGAAACAAGGTGCAGTGCGAGGAGTAATAAGAGCTTTGAGGTAAGATGGTGCTGGTCCATTCTTGGCTTTGTAGGCAAGCATTAGTGTTTTGAATCTGATGCATGCAGCTACCAGACGCCAGTGGAGGGAACACAGCAGTGGGGTGGTGTGGGAGAACTTGGGCAGGTTGAAATCAAGTCGTGCAGCTGCATTTTGGATCATTTGCAGTGGATGAATTGCGTTCAAAGGTAGACCTGCCAGAAGAGAGTTGTAGTAGTCCAATCTGGAAATGACCAGAGACAGAACAAGCACCTGAGTAGCCTGTGTGGATAGAAATAGCCGAATCCTTCTGATGTTGTACAGAAGAAACCGACATGAGCGTGTCACATTAGCAACATGGGAGGAAAAGGACAGTTGATTGTCCGTGGTTACCCCAAGGTTGCAAGCAGTGGCTGAAGGGGAGATCATGGAGTTGTTCAGAGATAACGCAAGATCCTTAGCTGGGGATGGATCACCTGGGATGATCAGCAGCTCAGTTTTGCTGGGATTGAGTTTCAGCTGATGAGCCGTCATCCAAGATGAAATGTCCACCAGACACGCTGAGATCCGAGCAGAAGCCATGGTATCTGAGGGAGGGAAGGAGAAGATAAGATGGGCGTCATCGGCATATCAGTGGTAGCAGCAAATTGCAGCAAATTGTGATTTATAGAACAGGATTTTGCAACCAAGTATTTGAGAAGGTGTGACTGTGTGGTGTATGCGAGAGAGCAACAATTCTATAGTCCCACTGTCACAGGTGCTCAGTTGTTTTGTTTTGCTGCAAATAATACCTCCATAGCGAAGGTCACTCTCATCCTAAATCTACACTAGAAACATTTCATTTGATGGTATGGTAAATCCATTATGATAATATTATCTTTTTTTTGTGGCACATAAGCATATCAGCCTTCTCTCTCAACACACCCACAGGAAAAGGATTTATTTAAATGTGGCCTCTGTTCAAATGTCAGCATTTCGCCTATGATGGTTGGTGTTTTTATTATTACACCTCGGTGTTGCCTAACGTCCTGATCACAGTAATGTGTAGTATACCCGAGTGTTGGGTTCCAGTTCTGTTATAGGAAAATAATCAATGATGTAATGGTATGGAAGCAACTCAGGTAGTGTAACCTCCCTGAAGATCATTATTAACCTCTAATGGCATGTCCCTTTTCCACAGCAGTTTACCAATAATAGCTTTTTTTGCTTTTTAAAGACGCATCACACTTTTTTTTATTTGCTTACAGTTACATTTAATGCAGTTGAAACATCCAAGAGACAAGTTAGTTCCTGCTATCACTTATGTTATAGCCGCTATAAACAAGTCCCTGTGTAAAAGAGTTAATAATGTATTAGAACAAGCACATTAATATATAAACCTTGCTGCTGGCACTACTGTCCGAGCCCTGCTGTTATAGAAAATTAATCAACACCACCTGACCAGTCAGTTGCAAGAAATTCAGCAGCGCTGCGGTATTAAAAAACTAATAAGAGCCCGGAGCAGTTTATTGGAAGCATTCAGTGAGCAGCTTTAGTCGGATTTTCCTTAGACTCGAGGTGAATAAAGATAATACCTTGCCTAGACTCTGCTGTTAAATGCCACATCTTTGCTCACTTTCCATCCAAAACTGCATTAAACAAACATTTTAGGGTCTGTGTTTATACATGATGTATGCTTTTTTAAAATACTTTTGTTTTTGTTTTAGAGTATTTATCCTCTATTGCATCTTCTCGATTTTTCGCATTGTTCTTGTTTACCCTGCATTTATTCAGCTTCACCTCTGCTCCATTTATTTCATGTTCAGATGTGATTTTAAATGGTTTTGTCTGTAGAGATTTGAGAAAAGGTGATTGTATTTACAGCCAGTAATGATTAGTGTGCTAGGAGACAGGCTTTTTTTTTTAATACAGTAAATTCCATCCTTAAAGCTGGAGCTGCTTTCTTTCTTTTTTTATTTCCCCTCACAGATTTTATACATTAATTTTCTTAATCTACCAAGGGTATTAAAATAGCATGCTGCTATTTTTCCCAAGCTGTCTGCTCTCCTTCTGAGCAAAAAGCCCTGAGGAGGAAAAAAGATAGATGTGGGGGAAAGGAAAGAGAGGGGGTAGACAGAACAAAAAAGAACGAGAGCCCCTCTGAGACCTGCAGGCCCAGATGTTTGTCCTCGACCTATATACTCTGACCTATATACGAGCCGGGTGAGGGAGCCGAACATCCAGGGTGCTTTTTGTTTTCTGCTTTCGCCTCACTTGGCTCATTTTCCGCATCCATTTTCTCATTCATGCAGCTTAAATCCCCCATCACTCTGTTTCTCTCTTTAACCACTCTAATGCACTTGAATATCAAGCTTACACGCTGCAACTGTGCTCCCTTTTCTGTATGGACTACATTTCCCACTATGCACCTCTTCCTGGTTAAACTTCGAGCGCATTGTCGAGATGTGCTAGTCCCGAGCCTAACGTAGTTTGTAATAGCCTTGTGTGGTCGGGGCTGTTTAATTAATGTGCTCTGTGTGGAGGTGTGAGGTCTTAGTGGGTTTAATGGGAAAAGCTTTAGTCTGCGTGTTCCTGGTAATTACAGCTGTTAACAGCCACTTACTACAGAACACTCAACAGAGACATTAAGTGAAAACGCTGAAAACAGGGGGAGGTGCCACACTTCACACATTTTGGTAAAAAAAAAATAAAAAAAATAAGTGTTTGTATTTGTGTGTGTGTGTGGTGCAGGTGCGTGTTGGAGGGTTCGAGTACTCGCCTGGTACGCTGCAGATCTATTCGGACAGTCTGCTCACTCTGCCCGCCATCATCGGCATCGGGGCCGGAGGAGGCCTGCTGCTGCTCATTATCATCATAGTCCTCATTGCATACAAGCGCAAGTCCCGAGATGCCGACCGCACACTCAAACGCCTGCAGCTGCAGATGGACAACCTGGAGTCCAGAGTGGCAATCGAGTGCAAAGAGGGTATGACCGCGTCCTGTCTCTCACTTTACTTCCTGTCTTTTCTTATAATGTACTGACAAGCACTATCTGCCTTCTTCTGTTTCATATTGCCATTTTTCTTTCTTTTTTTCTTTTTCTATCTGCTAGTTCTTTTTCCTTTTTTCCTAACTTTTGCTGTATCTTGCTTTTTTTCTTCCATTTTTAATTACTTTATAATTTTTTTCTTCTTTCTTTAATCACTTTTCTGTGTGTATTTTCTGTATATCTTCTTCTTCTTTCGGCTTTTCCCTTCAGGGGTCGCCACAGCGAATCATCTCTCTCCACCTATCCCTATCTTCTGCATCCTCAACACTTGCACCCACTAGCTTCATATCCTCATTAATTCCATCCATATACCTCCTCTTTGGCCTTCCTCTTTGCCTCCTGCCTGGCAGCTCCATGTCCAACATTCTCCTACCAATATACTCACTCTCCCTCCTCTGAACATGTCCAAACCATCTTAATCTGGCCTCCCTAACTTTGTCCCCCAAACGTCCAACATGAGCTGTCCCTCTGATGTACTCATTCCTAATCCTGTCCAATCTTGTCACTCCCAAAGAGAACCTCAACATCTTCAGCTCTGCTACCTCTAGCTCTGACTCATGTCTCTTCCTCAGTGACACTGTCTCTAAACCATACAGCATGGCTGGTCTCACCACTGTCCTGTACAATATGTGGATGCTTTTTGTTGCTATATTTGTCTTTTTTTTCTGAAAATTTTTCTTCATCTAGTTTTTTCTCCTTTCTTTAATTTTCCTTTTCAGATTTTTTTTCCTCCACAGCATTTTAATTTCTCTGTTTTCATCTATTTTTCCTTTTGATTTTTTTCTCAAACATTTTTCTCTCGATCAACATCTTCGTCCTCTCTTTTCCTTTCTCTTATGTTCCTTTGCATGTTTACTTGTTACTGACTGACTGATCATAAAAAGCCCCTCCTAATGGCAATGCTTGGCAAAATCCCCCTTTCTTTTTTTCTCTCCATCCCTCTGTATGCATTGTGAGGGGCGTGAGACTAGGCAGCCGTTGTCTCAGTGTGGTTCTGCCCTGAGGCGATGCCCTCGTCTGTGTCCCAGCCCCGAGATTATGCAGACATGTAGACCCATAGAGAGGGATGAGAGAAGCAGGGGAGAGAGCTAGTGCTTATGAGATAACAGGAGGAATGATCTCTAGGATGAACAGAGATTGAGTGCGAGGGAAGGAAAGCGAGAGCTCCAGTTGTCCATTTATTGCCATTTTCTCTGAAGTACTGTTTATGCCCACCCTTTTAAAAGTGTAGCTTTAGTTTTAGTAGAGTCCCCCCTGCGCTTGTGCTTCATGTCTTTGTTTATTCTTTGATTGTTAGTCTTGGCAGTAAATAACACAGGTACTGATTGTTTAGACAGGTAAGCGTTGTACATCTGAGAGGAACAAGACAATTGTCAAAGATCTCTTGTCTTCAAGCAAAACAAATACTAATACATTCCAATGAACCTCCCTCTCTTGCGCATTGTCTCTCTTGCTCTCGGTCTCTCACCTCTCTCGCTTCTTCCTCTCTGCTTTTCTCATTAAGTTGCCAGTGGAGTCTCGGGCCTGTCAATAACCCACAATTCGCCTCTCCTGTCCAGACAGGATGTCAAAGGTTGACATCCACGCCTGCTAAACTCTTCCCCCTCGGCTGCCCTGTAGTGCCTGAAAGAGACAGGCACACGGCTGCCCACACTCCTGCCTGTCAGAAATTATAAACACCCCCCTGCCAAAGCCTGTCCTCCCCACAAACAGGCATCTGCTGCAGCATCCTAAAGGAAGTGTTAAATCCCTCTGACAAGAGGCTGCACTTTTAGTGGCCTGTTGCTATTAATTGGTAAAGAGAATCTAGTCAGGACATATTCCATCTTCTTCAGAATACTTGAAGGCCTCGGCTAACCGTGGCTGACACTGCAGGAACAAACTGGTCGGTTCTTGTTTGCTTTATTACACCTTTAATCTCTCTATCTTAGATGCAGGATCTCTGAGTAACACAGGCAAGGTGCTTTTATAGAACTTTTGATATAAACCTGGCCATGTGTCTGTCCACAGCGTTTGCTGAACTGCAGACTGACATCCACGAGCTGACTCAAGAGCTCGACGGAGCAGGAATTCCGTTCCTGGACTACCGGACCTACGCTATGAGAGTGCTCTTCCCTGGCATCGAGGATCATCCTGTGTTAAAGGAGATGGAGGTACAATGCACCATGCATACACGCATACACCTTTATATGCATTTTTAATAAAAAATCAAGATTGTCCAGTCAATGGATTGTATCCATAAAAATTTATTCTGGGTTATCCTCAATGACTCCTTTACTCTGGTTCAGGTGTGTACATGAAGGTGAAGGTGTCCGATGCAACTACTAACAGGATTATTATCGGATTATTAGGTTGCATATAAATGTGGCTACTGATGTACCACTCTACACTGATGTCTCTAATACACATACATACACAAACACACACATCTCATGATGCATAATTTGGTAGGTGTGTTGCATTGGCTTTCTATTCATATCTCTGGTGGAATCAGCTCTTGTGCTATATGGATCAATTTCTTATTAAGCTTCTACTAAGTTGCAATCCTGGCCTCTCAAGAGAGCGACACACACACATTTCTAAATAAATGCTCTCTGAAAGATAGCGGCGCTTTATTCCACTGTTTAGGAGCTGTTAGAATGGGGCAGCTGCTCTGAGTGCCGTCTCATTTCCCCTGTGTATTATGTAGCTCTAAGATGTTGTTTGTGAAGCAGAATGGGGAGTAGAGATGGCTAAACTCTTAAAGTCTTTTTTTTTGCACCCAAATTGAATATAATCTGCACAAAATTCACTGTAAGCTCAAAGACTAGATGGTACGCTGGCTCTTTTTCCTCTTAATTCTAATAACTTGAATATGAGCTCTGTATTGAGTCACTGATTGAGCTACACTCATTGTATGAGGCTAGCCAATTCCAAGAAAAAAAAAAAATATATATATATATATGGATATATATGGATGTCAGTGAAATATCGATCATATTTTGCTTCAGTCTTTTTGTCATTAATTGTTTCATAGAAGACATGAAACAAGTATGTTGTTGCGGTCATTGTTGGTCTGCATGAAAACTGGCCAATTAGCAACACAGGCTGTAATATATCAGTCAAGGTAGATTCGATTTAATAATGACCCCATTCAAGCAGGCTCTCTTTATTATGCTGACAAGTTAAAAGTGTTTCGTGGCCTGTTTAGTCTATGAAGCTTGCTGCAAAAGCCAAATGTTCTGGCTTATTAGCCAGACTGAGTCAATCTGTATCAATAAAACACGCTCAGTGTGAATTGGAGATCAAAAGCAACTCTAAAGCATAATGACTAGTCTGGGCTCTGTTGAGAACAAATCAAAGACGCGTCTCGCACTGCCATGTAAGCTAGTCGGCTATGAGAAACCCTGAAAATGGCTGTGCAGATGGTGCCTGAAACAGTCCAAAAACAAATTGATTCGCAAAGTGTCCTCAATAGAGCATTTAACATTGAAATGATGCATCACCTCCTGTCCTCCTCCATCAGGTGCCGGCTAACGTGGAGAAGGCCCTGACGCTGTTCGGGCAGCTCCTGAACAAGAAGCACTTCCTGCTGACGTTTATCCGTACACTGGAGGCCCAGCGCTCGTTCTCAATGCGCGACAGAGGCAATGTGGCCTCACTCATCATGAGTGCACTGCAGGGTGAGATGGAGTATGCTACAGGAGTCCTCAAGCAGCTGCTCTCTGACCTCATCGACAAAAACCTGGAGAGCAAGAACCACCCCAAACTGCTGCTCCGCAGGTACCTGCAGCTGTCACTTGCATGTTTTAAGTTAGCCGCTCGGCGTACGCTTTAACGTGCTGATGATTGAGGACATGGCAGGTCTTTTGTCGCCCTCTCTTTGCTGCTGTTACTGTTTACGCCAGAATCCTTTCCTCTCACTATCTCTGTGTCTTCACTTCTGTCTGAGAATATTACACACCTGAGCACACAGACCCCCCAGAGAGACAGAGAGCGAGAGAGAGAGAAACACACTCAGAGGGACAGGCTTGCAGAATGAAGAGGAAGAGCGACGAACAAGAGTTATTTTAGGCATAGCAGGAGATGAACAGATATGGAGGAACAGAGGAGGAAATGCAGCGTATAAGAGTGATCATAGGGGATGGATACACACACTTTCTAAACAAAAAAACAGTCATTACTTTTCACAGAAGAAACAGAATTGGATTACGGTGGTGAGGCAATAACTGCTTTTTGGATGTATGTTTAAGCAAAAATGATGGCTGTTCTGTGAATAAGTATTCACACCCATATATACACACACCACTTCCGTGGGCTATTCCACATTTTGATTTACACAAGACAATGTACAAAGATTGGCACAAAAAATAAAGAAAAAAGCAGGCATATATTAACTGCAAAAGTAATCAACCGTCAGGTCATTATTCACCTTTGGTACAGGGATACATCTCTATCCTCTTCTGAATCACAACGCTTTGTGGCACATATTTCTGGAGTAAAAGTTGCTTAATCTCTTTCAGATTGAATGCTGATCAATGGTGAGCAATTTTCACATCCTCCCACAGACTCTCAGTCAGCGTGAGGAATGGCCAGTTCTGACATATTCAGGTTCTTGGTTTTGAGCGAACCCAGTGTAGCTTCGTCTGTAGGGTCATTGTGCTGGTAGAAGCTAAACCTCTGCCGCAGTTTCTAATCTCTTGCAAGGTTCGTTCTGTATTTGGTTCTGTACATCCTCCACATTTTGTGACCCATAATCTCAAGTCGGTTTCCAGGCTGCAACACTACTAATATGCAAAGTACTGTATGCTGTACAGTGTATTGCCTGAAATGTGTAAAAACCAAAGGTCTAGCTGAGTGCTTGTACATACATAGCTTCCTGAAAGCTGCTCTAAACCATGATCTGACTGATGCAAGAGCACTCTCCACTGAGGCTTGTGTAAGAGCATGTTTAGTTCAGGTTGTCCTGTCGGTGCTCACTCTAGCCATACCTTCCTCCAGCACATTTACAGGAAGAAGCAGTGCCTGAAGTTCAAACACACATGAGCAGGCACAGTCTTCTATCCCTTTTCCCTTCCCTTCCCATTCCTTTGTTATATTCTCTCAGTCTTCTTTCCGCTGGCTCACTGTTCCTCTCCCTCATTTAAACTTAGCACTGCCTCATTTCTCTGTGTGTTTCATCTGTCTGTTGGGTGAGTGAGTGAATAATTAAAAAGAAAGGAAGGAGAAAACTGTTTACCCCGCTTTTTCCTTCCACTTCTCCTCTCCCCCTTCGTTAACAGATTAGTGCTAATAAAGTCCGCTAATTACTTCGCCTGTTAATTAGCTTCATTCCGAGGGACTTGTGCGAGGGTTGTTATTATGCGGCAGGTTTCTGCTCAACTAGAAAAGTTACTGAATTACTCTAATTGGTGCATTTTCTTAATGAGGACTGGTGGTTTGCTTTACAGAGTAGAATGAAAATGAGCAATTGGCTTAGTAATATTGCTCATTCATTCGGGCACGTGCCGGTTAGCAGGCCGTGTTATGCTCAGGAGTGCATTGTGTTTGTTAGCGCAGGTGGTGTCGTTGGTCTTTAGTTCGCTGCTGTCAGAGTGGAATTAAACAGCCTTCAATTCTCTCGAGATCATAGATCGAGTGTTTAGTAGTCCCGAGGCAAGCCATTACATAGCTTCTTGAAGCTTGAAGTAATGTTTATTTGACATTAATTTCTTTCCCCCCTCCCCTACTTTAGGACGGAGTCTGTAGCTGAGAAAATGCTGACAAACTGGTTCACCTTTCTACTGTACAAGTTCCTGAAGGTGAGTAAGTGTGTTTTGTGCGTCAATGTGGTGTTGTATGTGTTGTTTTGAGTCTCCTACATGCATGTATATTTGTGTGAGAGTAGTGTAGCATGTATTTTGTGGGTGTGTGTGAACGTAACAGCTTGAGGTTCTGAGTGTTTGTATATCCTTTGCTGACCTTGGGTGTCTTGCAAAGGCTTATGGGAGATTGAGTTCAGTGACAGCACAGAATCTGCCATATGTCCCTGGCAGCAAGGCTTTCTCAGTCTCAGCCATGAGCTGTGCACATGCCCATGAAGCCAGGACTCTATATATAGCCTTTTTATTTCTTCATCTGACTTCCAAATATCTTCAGTTTGTAGATGTGATTTATTAGACAGATAGATATAGGAATCAAAAGAAGTCACTACTCAAGAGATGCTGAAGTGTGCATGGATATTTAATGATCCTTGAGATACATTTGACTGAGCCTGCTTTCCTTTTATGTATTTTTTTTTTTGTTTGTTTTTCTTTTTTTGGGTAAGAGCTTGGAGCGGCCGTTTTTTTTTTTCTTCTTTCTTTCTTTTTTTTTTGCACTTTAATATGCTGGTTCACATTACGACACGAGTTTGCCTAAGCATTTCATTCATGTAGCTGCTAAAGAGAGATTAAATTCATGGTTCACATTAAAGCAACACAAACACACACACACACCCAGACACTTTGCTGATATGAAAGTGAGAAGCCCAAATCCAGACTGTAGCTGTCAGAGTGTTTGTATCTGTCTCCTGTCTGTTGCTGCTCATCAACAGCTGTCTGTTTAATTAGCCTCGATGCTAACGAGCCCAATGAGGCGGAGACATATGGAGGGAAGTGGGGGGAGACGAGCGAGAAACTCGGAGGGTACGGATGCCACAGTGGGGCTGCATGCACTTCTGTGGTATTTTCTGTTGACATAGTAGTCGTTTATTAGCAAGAGTAACTTGAGGTCTAGAAACCCCTACAAAGCAATACATGATGTGTGAGAAGTTATTAGCTTTAATTAATTGAATTGTTGCTAATTAATTGTGGATAATTTGGTTGCCAATATGCACCCTGTCAAGTGTGGGTTTTTTTCTCCTCTTATGATAAGAGATGCTCAGCAAGTAGCAAAAGGAAACCTTTGTGTGGAGGACAAACGATAGAGCAAACAGAAGGGACGTAAAAGGACAAAGATAAAGACAGTTAACAAGGGAGAACAAGAAAGAAAGGTAGAACTTGTGAAAGATGAGAGGAGGCAGTGCGTAGGAAGGAATGATTGAGAAAAGTGAGGGAGCGAGACGGTCTCAGCTCTCGTCTCATTGCCGGTTTGACACATTTCATGCTCTGAAGTGCTTCTCCAGCACTTTCCTCCACAGTCATTAGCCTTCTATTAACCCCTCCATCAATCGTCACCCGCCTTCTTCACACAGACTCCGCAGCTCATTCAGACTCGCTCTGGGCTGTGTCCGTGCAGAATAGGGAAGGCTCAGGGGAGCAGTGGCAGCTTTACACTGCTTTCGCCCTTGTTTTTGTTTTCCCTGACTACAGGAATTAACTTGTGCATAGTGAAGGACTCTTTCAATAGCTTTGTGTCCTGTAAGTTTATGCTGAGCTCGGACACCGAGGCAGTCAGTAGCCACTCACCCTGCAGTTTGGCACAGAGGAAGTGAGCGTCCTCGGTGTAAAGACGAACAGCAGAAATCATTAATCCAGAACAGAGGGACCGGTCTACAGAACAATGCCCATCAGTGATCCTCTCATTCTCTCCAGTGGGCTATGAAACAAGAGCAGAAACACTGAAGCAGCAGGAATCGTTTCCACACTGTACGCTCAGAAAGAGTGTGTATGCTGGGAATTAATTGGAGTTTAATATACCTTGCGTTCAGATGAACGGAAAACAATTTCAACAGAACTGAGAGGCTGTGATGGGCCTTGGTACAATTCCCGAGCCATTTAGATCTATAACTAAACTACCTCAGCATTTAAAAATGGGATTTTTAAATATTTAACTCCTCGTTACATTTATGTATGTGGTAGTCAGGAAAACTCTGGACATATACTGGACTATGTATATTTCTAAATACTTAAGTATGTTTCTCAGATGAAATATCTTTCTCTTTTACATGTGTCTAATCATGAAGTAAAGGGCTAGCAATTTAAAATCTTAAACAGTGAAAAGGGACAAAATTGCATTCAAGGATTCATTGCAATTCCATTCAAGTATGTTGGGGGAAGTACCTAAGGGGAAGAAAACAACTAATTTCCTACGTAATCTTTAAAATTAGCCTATAGTGTTATCACTTTGATAATCAGCATCATCCACAACACTGTCTGGCTTATCACCTCCCTTGTGGCATTTATACATAAAGCCTGTTCACACTGATCAGTGTCTGTACCTCCATTTGTACTGAAATAATCAATATGTCATATACTGTTTATTCGGTCTTTAAGTCAGTTCTGGAGAACACCAGACCTAGACATAAATTAGAAATATTGTCTTCAGTACTGTAATTGATCATTTTTCCTTTATTAATTTTGTGCGTGGATTTGTTTGTGTACAGGAGTGTGCAGGCGAACCTCTCTTCATGCTCTACTGTGCAATGAAGCAGCAGATGGAGAAAGGGCCGATAGACGCCATCACAGGAGAGGCGCGCTACTCTCTCAGTGAAGACAAACTGATCAGACAGCAGATCGACTATAAGACCCTGGTCAGTAGCTTTTCAGCGAGAGTGTGGAACAGCAGTAGCTCTTCACACACAGCTAGAGATGCATGTTAAAGCTGCTTTCGCGTCAATACCACACCACTCTGCCCTTTGATTTCAGATTATGCCTTTGCTATGGTGCTGCTGCTACTGCACTAGCACTGAAAAAGCCTCACTATTCATCAGATACTCAATCCTAAAAAGCAGCTCAACAGCATTTACTTTCTCATGTGCTGTTTTTCAAAATGTTAATTTTAAAGTAATTTTGGAAATGTGCTGCTGAAATGAAAATGGATTTTTTTAAATGGTGGTAACCGGTCTAGTCTTATGTAGTCAGTGTGTGCATCATGAACATTAGCGCATGGAGTTTCATTGTTCTGCTCTGCACACAGACACTGCACTGCGTCAACCCAGAGAACGAGAACGCATCGGAGGTCACGGTCAAATGCCTGAACTGTGACACCATCACTCAGGTGAAGGAGAAGCTGCTGGATGCAGTGTATAAGGGCAGCCCCTACTCTCAGAGACCCAAGGCAGGAGACATGGATCTGGGTGAGAGATAGAGCCTCTCATTCTACAGCCATTTAACAGCAATGAGTCCTCGGCCCGGTAAATTAATGGTTGCCAGCAGCTAATCTGAAGGTCTCACACTTTTCCCCATTTGTGTGTAGAATGGCGTCAGGGTCGAATGGCTAGAATCATCCTCCAGGACGAAGACGTCACCACCAAGATCGATAATGACTGGAAGCGCCTCAATACGCTCGCTCACTACCAGGTAACCACATGCACATTCACAATCACGTATCCATTCAGTAGCATAGCAATCACGTCCAACAGCCCAGCACCTCCTGCACCACTAGGTTACCATGGCAACACCCCAACAACCTAGCAGGTTCACAAGCTGCCAGGTAACCATAGCAACACCCCAACAGGGAATGATAGCAAGCCTTTACACTGCAGCAGGACTATTCAAGCAGCAGCATAAATCCGCCCTATTTCAGTGGCCTGCATGAGGCAGATAATCAATCAGCAAAATGCAGCAAATGAGGTTTATAAATTTAAATGTGATTATAATAATGTGCTTCTATTTATGCATCGTAATAATTTGTAAATAATCAGACTCTGGATTAAAAAAACCTTTATGTATAAACATCAGTTGGAATAGAGTGAAGTGATTGAGGGCAATTTGAGGAAGTGATTGAGGGCACAAATGAATTTGGCAATTTGGGTGCCAAAAAAAGTCCTGTGAAGCTGCAAAACTGGAGTGTATCCTTTTCGATTGACTAAAATCTTTGCATGTAAATGTAGCTATAGCTGCACGACTCTTAATAGATGTGTAATAGATATGCTTGCACATTTCATTAAGCCGTATATCATTCAGCCATTTCACTCACTTTGTTAGTTATGTCTTCTAAATTTCTAAAGGGAAAATTCAGCTCTCTGGGGCGACTTGTAGGAAAATCAGTGCTGAAAATTATAGAGGACTGACAAATGCTGCTTTGCTGTACTCGCCATATTGAATTATTAAAATAGTATGTTTATTGTGGAATAGCTACTCGGACTGATTTATTAATTTACTGTAAATCTCTGTCTCTCTCTCTTTTGTGTTTGTGTGTAGGTTACGGATGGCTCAGTGATGGCTCTAGTCCCTAAGCAGAACTCTGCTTATAACATCTCCAACTCCTCTACGTTTACCAAGTCCCTCAGCCGATATGGTTAGAGCTCTCTCTTCCTCTCTCTGTCTCATATTTCAGTAACCTGTAGCTTTGATTTAATATTTGATTGGCTGCTGGAGTAGCACAGACTGTCAAGCTTTTGATGACAGACATTAATTCCTGAATCTAAGCATGAGACTGCATGTGAGGGAGTGAATGTGAAAGAATGGCATGTTACATGAGTGACAGTAAGGAGTGTTGCCTCTTTAAATGCGACAGATTCTCTCCATCACTGAAGCGCTTTGAGTCACATTTGAACAACTCTGTCTCATTTCTTTTTTAAGCCCTCGCAATAGCAGTAATAGCAGCTATTCAGTCATGTCATCTTTATCCCTCATTGTTGTTTTGTAGCATTTAAATGTTTGACTGAGATACACCCTTTCTTCCTCTTGTTAGCTCCAGCCTTTGTAAGTCATTCCTTTCTCCATTTCTTTATTCGTCACAGAGAGTATGTTGAGGACAGCCAGCAGTCCTGACAGTCTGCGCTCACGGACCCCCATGATCACTCCAGATCTGGAGAGTGGAACCAAACTCTGGCATCTGGTCAAAAACCATGACCACTCAGACCAGAGGGAGGGAGACCGTGGCAGCAAGATGGTCTCTGAGATCTACCTGACCCGCCTGCTCGCAACGAAGGTAGATAAGACAAGAGCTCACACACACAGGCCCATGTTCCTGTCTTAACCCTAGATTTTCTATGTCTTTTATGTAGCTTCTCTCTATAGCCAGTTTGTGTTGACCTTTGTGTGTGAAAGGCTAGTCCCTGATTAACATTTAGCAGCAGGTCCAGTCTGACACGGACCACTGTATCTTAATTAGACCGGTGACCTTTGCTTATCGAGCTGTTTTGGGAAAAAGAAATCTGGCTTTTCTCCTTATCTGCACTCCTATCTCCTGTCAGTATAGAGATGTCTCTGCTTTAACTACTTAGAAGCCACACTTCCCATAATCCTCTTGGGCCCCACAGGGGTGCGCTATTTAATTGTTAACTTGCTATGAAGCTCTGGGCAAGTCGGGTCATGTTTTTCAGACCACTGAAGGTTCAACAGAGGTCTTAGCGTACACCCACTTCCTGATCCTCATCTGCACTGCATAGTTAAGTGGAATCCTGTTCTAACACATTATTTTAAACTCAGAAAGAGTGTGTTAATGATTCAGGATTAGGAGGAGAGTCAGTATGCAATCAGGAGTTGGGTGTTGTGAGCAGAGTAAGCACAACACCACTCCAAAGTTTCATTATATAATGAAATGGAGGTTCCATGGGTGGAAATTTCAGTAATACAAAAACTCTACAAAATATAAATACAAAAAGCCAAAATATCACGTACACATTTTAATAATGTGCCTATATTTGCATTTGGTAACTTTAATTTGTGTGTGTATGTGTGACAGGGTACATTACAGAAGTTTGTAGATGACCTGTTTGAGACCATCTTCAGCACGGCCCACAGAGGCAGCGCACTCCCTCTGGCTATCAAATACATGTTTGACTTCCTGGATGAGCAAGCCGACAAACACCAGATAACAGACCCAGACGTCAGGCACACGTGGAAAAGTAACTGGTTAGTACTTGTTTGTGTACTTGGATGATTTAAGGTGTTCCGGCAGCGACTGGATCTTGAAATATGTCTGCGTTGTCCTAAAAGGGTCCCATAACAAGGATGCGATGATGTGCTGTGTAAAGTACTTTGTC
Organism: Hemibagrus guttatus; assembly: GCA_033459395.1. Lineage (NCBI taxonomy): Eukaryota > Metazoa > Chordata > Actinopteri > Siluriformes > Bagridae > Hemibagrus > Hemibagrus guttatus. The sequence continues at coordinate 17,192,623 of JAUCMX010000001.1, forward strand.
TCTGTCTCTTCTCTTTATTCCGTATTCACTCTCCATCTCTGCAGTTTGCCGTTGAGGTTCTGGGTGAATGTGATAAAGAATCCTCAGTTTGTCTTTGACATCCATAAGAACAGCATCACAGACGCATGTCTGTCTGTAGTAGCTCAGACCTTCATGGACTCATGTTCTACATCAGAACACAAGCTGGGCAAAGACTCGCCCTCGAACAAGTTGCTCTACGCTAAGGACATCCCCAACTACAAGAACTGGGTCGAGAGGTAGGCCATCGTTTATCTTTTGAAACAGTGTACCTCAGCAAAACATGCCTGGAGTGTATTAGAGATGAGGAAAACGAACGATTCTGAGTATTTGATGCCATTCTTATAATAGTTATTCTGTAAATCAGGAAACATTAACAGTAGTGTAACGCTCTGAGTCATTCTAACATTAAACCAAGTGGCCAGACTCAACTCTGCACAAAGGGCCACAACACACACACATTTTATATATACATATATATATGCAGCAAAACATACTTTTGAACACCATGGTTTTTAGAGCAGTAAAAGGCGAGTAAATGATCTCGCCTGTTTGTCAACAAGCTACAGGAAAAGCTCTGTTGTCAGTCAAATCGCCTCTTCCTGGAAAAGTAGTTGGTTCTTGGCTACATTGTTTGAAGAAATGTGCCAGACCATCAAGCAACTGCTTGAAATCTGGCTTGCAAGATGAAGGTTAGGAAACTCATGTTTACATAGAGACTTGTTAGGCGACTAAATGTAGAACACTGGATCTTAAACACTGAATTAGTTTTTCTTGGCCTTCAGATGCATAAATATGAGCAAATCAATTTGTATTCGAGCAGTGAGGTTTGTTCTGACAGGCCTAATGAAAATACGTTCCAGCTCGTTTTTTCATGAAAAAAAACCCCGAGTGGTCATACTGTTAAAATGCATTAAGTTGCATAAAGAATTGATTTTTAATCACAATTTTTAACCCTTTTAATGCTATTTGGCTCTTATTGATTTTCTGTATTAACATGAACATGCACCCCCACACCTCTCTCTCTCTCTCTCTCTCTCTCTCTCTCAGATATTATTCTGACATCTCTCGGATGCCAGCGATCAGTGATCAGGATATGAGTGCATATTTGGCAGAGCAGTCTCGCCTTCACTTGAACCAGTTCAACAGCATGAGCGCCCTGCATGAGATCTACTCCTATATCACCAAGTACAAAGACGAAGTAAGTGCTCATACATATACACACACGTTCACACAGATATACACCGATCAGCCATAACATTAAAACCACTGACAGGTGAAGTAAATAACATTGATTATCTCATTATAATGGCAACTGTCAAAAGATGTGGGATTTATTAGGCAGAAACAGTCAGTGCTCACAGTTGATGCAACTGTAAGAATACAGTTGACAAGGGCCAAATTGTGATGGCTTGACAGCTGGGTCAGAGCATCTCCAAAACAGCAGGTCCTGTGGGATACCTACCAAAATGTACCTACTACCTTTCAAAAGTGTTTTAAGGAACAGCCATTGAACCGGCGACAGGGTCATGGTTGCCCGAGGATCAGTGCAGTAAGTGTGGAGTGAAAGCTAATTCTTATTGTATGATCGCACAGAAGGACAAATTGCTGAAAAAGTTCATGTTGGATATGTCAGAAGTGTCGGAACACACAACACATCACAGCTTGCTGTGTAAGGGGCTGTGTAGCTGCATACTGGTCAGAGAGTGCCCATGCTGACCCACTTTCAT
>JAUCMX010000001.1:17196870-17231870 GCA_033459395.1 Hemibagrus guttatus
CTATCTTAGTGTTGCTTTTTTTTTTTTTGCTTTTTTTTTCTTCCCAAATTCTTGCTTTAATTTGCTTGCCTAAAACCAAACTGTGATCTGTGGTGGATTTGATTTGGTGTTTCAATTTTGTACTGCTCCATTTTGTTATCCCGCCTCTGAATGTGCTTTACCATTTGTACCTGAAAAGCTGTGTTTTTTGCTCATCATTTCTCTCCATCAAACGTACAAGGGTGGTGCTGTGTAAGGTACGACTATTTTAATTTATATGGGGAAAAAAAACAAAAAAAAACAAACACAAGGTCACATCCCAGCCTTGCTGGTGTGCCTGTAGCCCTGTACTGAGAGAGATTTTGTGAAGTGTTGTCAGGCTTTTTGCTGGAATATTTTGAATGGGACAATGAATTTCTGTTGATGATGTTTAGATTTTCCCCTTTACTTATGTATCAGTGTTGTCTTCTAAGTTATTACTTTTTCTCTTCCATTCCCAAAAAGGCTTAGGGTACCATCAGGTTCCTCAAACATTCAGTAGATACTTTTTTGCAAAAGTATTTTTTGGACCAAACCATCAGTTAAACACAGGTTCAAACAGGGTTGTTTTCTGCCTAGAGCACATCAAGCCCTGACTCAAGTGCGAGGGCGAGCTGTCAGCGCTGGTTAGCCGGCCAACGTCCGCTGGTTCTGACACCTTCATCCATTTTTAACCAAGGTGAACGTGTGGAGAGAGAGAGAGACAGGTCGACGGAGAAAACCGCTTAGCTCGCAGATGTGGCCACGCAGTGGGCCGTGTGTGTGTGCATGTGTGTGGGTCTTTCTTTCTTTTTTTTTTTTTTTTTTAAATAGGCCAGTATCTTCACCCTGCCATAAGATCTGGCCTAATGGAAATAGATTAGCTTTGTGCAAGGAGCCCTGAAGCCGTTCCGCTAACCACTAGCTGATGAGCTATCAGACTTATGTAATCAAATGAATTTTACATTAGTCTACATAGCGCTACACAGCTCGGCCTGTGCTCCTCACTCAGCCAGAGCGAATTGAGATTCTGTACAGCTGTGGCGAGACTCGAAAAACCGCTTCATGATTTGGCTCCGTTTGAGCCGCTTCGAGCTGCTTGTTGGGCTGATGATGGTGTGAAGATGCATCCAAACATCTCAGGATCTCCCTTTAGTCTCCAGTGTTGATGTCGCCTTTTGGCTGTTCGAGATCACACATGTGAAAGAACAGCAAGTTTCCAAACTTTTTCCGATTGGTGCGAGTAAGAGGCGCGTCTCACAGACTTTCGGGAGCGTTTTATGTTTACTTCCACATTGTGCACCCTGTGTAGAGATCAATGGAGCAATCCTTTATTTTCTCTCAGCGCTCATGCTGATCTGTATAAAAAGGGTGATGGTAATAGCGGCGAGTTTTCAGCTGGGGAAAGAAAGCAAGCGTGCACTCGCTCCTTTAGGATGCTTTCATATAAAAGCTCCTCTTGAGTGGATGCTGCTGATCCTGACCACCCCCTCTTTCCCTCCTTCCTGTGCCCATTCTGTCTTCCTCTTCCCATGCCTCGTTTTCAGCACACTTCTTTCCTGACTTCCTCCTACCGCAAGTCTTTCCGTCCATCACGGCACTTTTCTGCTGCAGTGCTGCCTTCATCTTTGATGCCATTCCTGCTTTTTACTTGTCACAATTCCCACCTAACTCACATCTCCACTCTTCCTCGGTTCTTTTTATCCTTCTCCAGTGCAGTAGCTGTCCTTTTCAGCCGGCCCTGAAATGCCCTAGGCTTGAATGAAGTACTAGTAAATGAATCACAGGAAGTCACACCAGTTGATTTTTAATGCTATGATAAACTAGGTGAATTTTTTTTTTCTTCTTCTTCTCAATTTTAGACTTGAAGTAATTGTCATATGTTGGCCGGTAAGCATCCATTGTGTAAATATTCTGTTGTTTCCTATTTTGCAGATTTACTACTTGTAAATAAACATACATCAAGATGAAATTAAACAGTTTTTGCTAAATTATGCTTTCTGGTGTCTTTTTTTTTTTTTTTTTTTTTTTTCTTTCATTCAAGCATTAATTATAAAACCAAATAAAAAGAAATGGGAGCTCTAAAGGGATTTTTAGCATAAGCCTATGGGGGACCACTGAGTTCTATATGAAACTATACAGCTGGCTGGTTTTCTTTCAAGAACCTTTTTCCCCCATTATATTTTGACCTGAACTGGTTCAGGCTCTGAGTCTGCTTGCATTTTGCACTGATTATCTTGTGCATCTACAGTATATGTGTATGCCAAATAGACTGTGAAGATGAAGAGCAATGTTTATAGTCTTGTAAGAAGTCACTAACAGTTCCCCTCTTTTTCATGTGAGCATCCTGCTGTTTTAAAGGCATGAAGGTTTGCACACAACTCGTATAATGAAGATGAACCTTCTTTTTCTGTGTTCTCCCTAATAGTTATTTCATTTATACAGTGACACACAGTGCAAAGCCAGTCCTTTTTTTCCCTGACCAGGTTCCGGGTTTGTATAAATGTCCAGCCTAATTGTAATAGTTTTAGAATTCATACATTTGAGTAACTTTGGTGTATTCTGGGGAGATATTTTGAGGATCGCTTATATTATTATTTTTTTGCCCAATATAATCTTCTTACTAAGGGAATTTGAAGGCAAACCAAAATCATCAGCAGATCCAGAAAGAACCCCAGGCTTGACGTCCACATGGAATGGACAGAAAGTGATAGTGAGAAAGAACCCATACAGCTGAGTTTGCCTCTATTGTCCACCCACTCTCCTTATTACAGCTGTCTGATCTTGCTTTCCTCCACATCCAAGCGGGTCAGCTCCCGGAGGAGTATGGCCTGTCCTCCTGATTATAGCCAACATGCCTTAGAGTGCAAGTCAGGAGCAGGGAGAGAGTGAGAGAACCACCGAGAGCTTCCAATTGCTTTTGTTAATCTGATTAAAAACAATACAATGTAAGGAATAAAACACTATCGAGTGTGCAGATGTGGGAAAGTAATCAATGACTAGGTGTGATGCTGTTGGAGTTTTCCTCTTACAACATTTCCTGTAGTGTTATTATGTTTGTTTATTTAAATAAATAAAGCAAACATTCCACTGCACTGCAATATTCCGTTATGCTAACCTTGTACAGAATTCTATATTGTAAATAAATCATTATTTCAACATGTCATTACTTGTATACAATCCAAACACTCCTGTTTAATGGTCTATAAAGTCAGTTAAGTCGTAAACCTTTATCGGGCTATACATAAAATAGGCGAGCTACTGTTATGCAACTTGTAATAGCAGCATGAAATATGAAATATTAATTTGCAGTTTGCTGAATGGTACTTACTGTTACACTGTGTGTCAGCGTGAATATGAGAGAAGATGAACTATTGTAATACACATTGGAATAAAAAGCTGACTCACTGACTCTAAGTCTGACTCTTAAAAGCAGAAAAGTACAGCAGTTTTGCAGTTGGTGTGAAAAAAAAAAAGATTTTTTTTTTTTGTTCCAGATAAAGACTGTATTTGTTCAAATACAATCAAATCAGATCGAGCAAATACGGTGTGCTTCAAGCCTGTAGTGTAACATCTTCACATGTATTCAATTGCACTGGTGTGTAACTGTGTTTCTGAAAGCCTTTGTGTCTGCCATAATGCTGTTGTATAGAGACTTGTGAAAAACACGGACAAATCCTAAATTAATGAACAGTTTCTTTTGGACTAGTTTCAAATGACAGCTTGATTTACAGCTTTGTGAGAAGGAGATAAGCCTTGGACATGGCTGGCAACATCACTGACAAAAGAGCAGCACTATGTGTCTAATTAATTAAAGCAGTGTGGGGGAGGGCCAGCATCAAATACCACGCAGGAGCAGGAAGGTTAGGTGGCTGCTCAGTGAACCCCCGTGCAATGTTGTGGTTCAGTATGATAAGCATGGTCTCTAAGGAAAAGTGTTAATTACACACAAACACACACACATGCATTCTCTCTATCTGTCCATTTACTGATAGCACTTCTCATGCAAAAGTCCATTAAGCACCACACTCGTATCTTACTCTATCTCCAGGCCATGTGCCTTATTAAAGACGAGAGCAGGAAGAGCGCATGTTTTCATTAACCTCTGTGATTCATAATTCAAGTCCTGTTCTTCACTGCCTTCTTTAATGTCCTCTCTACAAGCCATAAGAGATAGAAGTTGTCTAATTGGGGGAAAAAGTAATTGTGCTAAAACTGCTTATGTGACTGGAAGGATGTGGCTCATGAGAGGGTCAGGGAAAGATACGCCTAGAAGGTATAAATAGTAAAAGGTCCCCCATGGGACTCGCTGCTCTAACACCTTAATGTGATTACAAATGAGCTGTGTTCATATATTTATGGATCTGACAGTTTGCTCTAACCTCCCACCTTTCAGTCTATATCTCAGCAGCAGGTGGATGTTTATGGCGGCGACTTGTTAGATTATTTAAGCCGATACTTCACTCGAAGAAGTACAATCTGCTCTCTTAATCTTATAACAATAATAATTTACACAAAAGAATAATTCTGACCTATTCCTGTTCTTAAACTGCTGTAATAGCCAATAACATTGTCTCTGTTTCTGAAGTTTTCATAGGGAAACTTTCAAATGAACTTCTAACAGGGGCAGCCAAGCGCTCCAGTGCACACACATTTATCACACTCAGCAGAAGCATGTAAAAGCCTAATTTTCTCTACTCTCTAAGAATTATTCAAAATCTCAACAAGCTGGGAGCAGAAAGGTAGAAAGAAGTTTAGAACAACATTCCTGTTATCAATTAATCATACTTTTCTTTTTTTTTGTTTGAAGCTCATTAGCATTCTTCAGCTCTTTTCAGCAACAATTCAACAGAGACGCAATAAAATATTAGAAGCACGAGGAGTGTGGACTCTGTTCATTTGCATGTGGGTCATTCCTACAATACACAGCTTTTTGATCAAGTAGTCTTCCCTATCTTTAATGAAATGATTCTAACCCAATTCTAAACGTTCTGCTTAATTAACATAACTAACCAGTTATTCACATGATCCAGGACAAACCATTACTCTGTTCTGCCACATTTTATAATGATTTCTAATGCACTGGAATTCTATTTACATTTTTACAAGAGAGATCATTCCTGAATGCATTTCTTATTCATTAAAAAAAAAATTATTTTGCTTGGACACTTAAAAAAAAAAAAAAAAAAATTGCCCCCAATTTGAATGTTGTTGCGAAATATTTAATAATATTTAATACATTTTCATATTAAATTCTGACTGAAAAAAAATCACAAGAATGAAAAACCTGTATTTTTTTTTATTATAAATTGGATCCCATTCATATCAACTTGGATTAAATAAGAACTTGTATGCTTTATGTATATAGATCTGTGTATAAAGAAACATCATGAATCAGGTCAGTTTGTCCTCTGTGGTGAGCATCATGCTCCACGATGTAGATAGTGCTGTAGCTATCTGTGTGCGTATGAAGATGGATAAGTCACTGGAATACAGTGTGGATTTTTGTCACCATGATTCAGTTTTTTTCTGTGATTTTTTCGCCTCACAGAAGTGATGAATTGCATCTAATGTAATGAAGCATGTTGAGATAAAGTTTAGCTAATTTGCTAACATTAACTGGCTACATGTAGCTAACCCATTTCACCTGTTTACTTAGCTAATGTCAGGTTAGGCTAGTATTGACTCCAGTAACTAACGATGTCTAGCAGCAAGCCAAATTCTAGTTAATGCTATTTAAGGTCACTTTAATGCTATTTTACTTCATATTAATCCATTAGCAAACTGCATAATATTAGTCTTGCATATGACCAGCAAACGTACATAGATGGTGTTTTCAGTCAAAACAGCATAGATGCTTTAAAATGAGACTCATCTTCTTAGATCAATAATTTACATTTACTTTTTAATACTTAAAAAATGCAGCGTTTTTGGCAGTCCACTTCCACTTCAGGTCATACCATAGCTTTGTTCAGATTCAAGATTTTTATTTGTCACATGTATAATTATATACAGTACACAACTTGCAGTGAAATACAAATCTGGCCTACTTCTCCTTACAGTGTGTACATAATTATAAGAAATAAGTAAAAATAAAAATAGGAAATAATAATAATAATAGTAATCAGAAATACAATATTTGTTCAGGAAATCTTATATATGTTTTATTTGTTTGAGAAATACTCTTTCTGTTCAAAAAAATAAAATATTAATTTGAGAAATAGAATATTGGTTCAGGAAATAGAACATTATATATATATATAATATTATATATATATTTGTGTGTGTGTGTGTGCGTGTGTGTGCGTATATACTGTATATATTTTACTTATATATATATATATATATATATATATAAGTAAAAAAGCAAAAAAAAAAAAAGTAGCTTCAGAAATGTGAGCAGATCTACTGTATGTTAGACCATAACCTGTCAGCTAGCTGATCCAAAACAAATGTTATCTGTGTCCATAGTATAACAGCAGCACTTCCCTTGATTCACTTCTCCGGTATATCTGTCAGTGTCTTGATACAAAGCAGAGAGGTAAAGCTTGTCCACCCTGTTACGATGCACAGCACAGCCGAGGAGACTGAAACAGAGTGGATACTTCAAGCTAAAACGCCCAGTTGTGTCCATTAAAAGCAGCACAAGATGAACTCGAGGGACAAACCTTAACTACATATAAATGTTAACTGAATGAATCAATATAATATACTGCACATTACTAAAATTATTCAAATATATTTATTAAACAGGTCAAATGGAATCATTTCAGTTTAGAAAGAAAAATAAGGTGTAATTTAAGACTATTGCTTATCTGGAACATGTCTCCAGATTTCAGATTTCTTTTTAGATTTTTAAAGAAGTGATCATTACAACCAACTATATTTCATGTACAATATTACAAATAACACTCTCTAAAACCATTATGCAATTTTTATTTACTTGAGCTACATGACTAACATGAACAGGTTCGCAGATGTGGCATCTTTGTTTGGACGAAATTAAAAAAAAATTTTTTGTAATATTTAAGTATATATTTTGTGCTTTTATAGAATGTGTATGAGGTACAACTATGCTTGAAGTGTCTATATTCCTTATATGTGATATAATTTAGTGCAATAAATAAATGAAATTAATGAAAAGTGCACAAATATATATAAATTATTATATATTTATATATAAATATATAGTTTCTATATAAATGGAATTCAAGATGTGTGTGTGTGTGTGTGTGTGTGAGAGAGAGAGAGAGAGAGAGAGAGAGCGAGCAAGTTGTGCTGCTTTATTTTCCCTTTAGAAAACGAAAAGTCAAGGTTGTGAGCACACTCTGGACGTCTTCGCTGGTCTCAAACTGAACTGACCATGAATTTTTCATCAACTGTGTTGCGTGTACTCCTTCTCTTTCTTTCAATCTCTCCTCCTCTCTTATTCTTTCTATCAGCACACACTCGGCTGTGATTTTGATTCGGAGAGAGAGCAAGAGAGGAGAGGATGAAGGTGAGGACAGAGCAGACTCACTGCTGCATGAAGTGTGGTTCAGGGCTGGTGTCCATGGTAACCGCTTTCTCCTATCACAGCAGAGCATCGTTATAAGAATGCACTCTACTTTACAATCCAGCAAAAAGAAATTGGTTGTCTGATGTGCTATTTACTTATTTACTGAAGAGTGACTGAGGAAACAGTTCCAAGGGCTGCTTATGGAATCAGGATTTACTGCCAAAAGATAGAGAGTATGTGTGTGTGTGTGTGTGTGTGTGTGTGTGTGTGTGTGTGTGTGTGTGTGTGTGTGTGTGTGTGTGTGTGTGTGTGACAGTTTGTCACTAATCCCAGTCTTGATTTTTTTATTTCAGTGTGACGTGATTGAGATTATGGTGCTTTAATGTGGTTTGAAGTCATGAAGTGAAGCAGGTTATTCATCATTTTTTGGTCACCATGGCCCTTCCTCTGTGAGTTAGTGCACTATAGTGTGTAGGTGAAGCATGTATTATCTATTGATCCTATCATTTTAAATCAGTAGCTTTGGTTTAAATTGCCCACATAATGTAATGGTGCACATAAGTGATGGTGTGATGTCATTTTTACTCGTTTGTCTAGATGTCATGCTCCACTGCTTAATAGAGAGAATGGACATTCAGTGCTTCCTCTCTCATTATGAAGTAATTTCTGTTCACCTGTCATCCGTCTCTCTTTCTTTCTTTCTTTCTTTCTTTCTTTCTTTCTTTCTTTCTTTCTTTCTTTCTTTCTTTCTTTCTTTCTTTCTCTCTCTCTCTCTCTCTCTCTCTCTCTCTCTCTCTCTCTCTCTCTCTCTCTCTCTCTCCCTTCATCTACTCCTCTTCACTCCACCCCTCCACTCTGCAGGAGCCCATTTGTCAAGGTCTGGTGCAGACATAGGACTTAATGCTGTACGTGTGTGTGTGTGTGTGTGTGTGTGTAAGTAAGTAAATGAACGATCGGGGCACAGGTGTTCAGGAGGAAGGGAGCAAATGGGTACTGTACCTTTCTTTTTCTCTCCTACTATCTCTCCATCACAGTGATCTTGCAGTCAAAGCATAAAGTTGGATCTCTCTCTTTCTCTTTCTGTGCCCTCCCTCCCTTTAAAAAAAACACAATGCCAGTGCTGGTGTTGGAGCTGATACTTTAGTTTTTTTTTAACATAAAGTGGCCCACATATCCACCAATTAAGAGCCAAGCCATTATGAAATCAGTTTTGGGTGTAATGGTGTAAAAACAATAACAATTGTGAAGGATATTACAAGTTGTACTTCTGCCATGGAAAAGCTACTTTATCATCCAAAATCAAATCCATCTATACATAGCACAAAAATAATATTATGGACAACAAAGCCCAAAATACTGGGAGCAGACAATTCCACATGAAATATGGCTCTGTTATGACAAAGGCAAGTGCAGTGCATGCTGAATGTGGCCCAACTGTAAAAATGGAGCTGCTGTTTAGTTCTCCAGTGATTTCCAGCAAAATGATTGTACCTTGGATTGATTACCAATTACAATATTTAAAATATTTGCTTATTTACTTCTAATTGACTTCTTATTTGCATAAAAATAAGGTATTTATTGAATTTCAATTAAGCATCAGCACCTTGTCAATGAGACTGATCTTTGTCTCTCTGTCACGCTGAGTAATGAGTAAGGTGATGGACACATTGACCATGTTGTAAATCCTTCTGAATGACCAAAGAAATTCTGTCATTTCATCACTGAAGAATCAGGAGTCCAAGAGCCAGAGTATAATGAAATAAGATGTATGCTCAAGGAAACCTAGGCTTTATCTATACAAAAGTTGGGCACAGTAAGCTTTTATACTGATGTGTAAGTGCAAAGGACACTCTAAACCATATAGATAATGCCCAAGGCTAAGATAAGAGAAAACCAGGAAAACAGACATGAACAAGGAAAAAAACATCTTTACCCAAGGAACAGACATATGTACATCATGAGTGAACTAAAAATAGACATATTTATTTCATGAGTATTAAAAATAGACATATTTATTTCATGAGTGAACTAAAAATAGACATATTTATTTCATGAGTATTAAAAATAGACATATTTATTTCATGAGTGAACTAAAAATAGACATATTTATTTCATGAGTGAACTAAGACACTTGCATTAATTGAACGATTTTTTATGATCTATCCACTTAAGGGGAAATTAGGAAATAATCCCACAGCTCATCTCTCTTTCTTGTCTCTATTTCTCTGTATCAGGTTCTGTTGTGTTTCCAGGTCAGACTCTGGTTTGTGTTAAACGTGTCAGTAGACTGTGTGACCATCAGAGTGGAAACTCCAAGCCAGGGTGAATGACGTGTTTTAGGATTTTAGGGGTGGATCTGGTTACCAGGAATAAATTAGCTATATACATGGCTAAATTCAACAATTTTCTCAATCGGATTTAAAAATACCTCGCGTGCATGTGCAGTGCAGTGGTGTGAATACAACTAAACTTGCAAGTAAATGAATATTTGAAGTGTGTGAGGTGGATATAAACAGTGCTTTCAGAACATGCAATCTGACTGAATTCATTGGTTTGATGAAAATGGGTGCATGTAAACATACCTAATGAGCAACCTCAAATCCAAGCAGAACCTAAAGTGCTCTGATGATGTAATTTGCTGATTTCAGTACTTGCTGTCTTCTATATCAGCGGCAGATATGCAGGTGTGTTTCTTTTTAGGTTTGGTTTGTCTTCCTGCTTTCTCTCTGACTGTGAGAAGATTCATTTAGTGTTAGTAATGCACAAAGATATTTGGAGCATACACACACAAGAACGCACACACATCACTTTACATAAACCTCAAACACCTCCCTAAAATCTCTCTCTCTCTCTCTCTCTCTCTCTCTCTCTCTCTCTCTCTCTCTCTCTCTCTCTGTCTCTCTCACACACACACACACACACACACACACACACACATACACACAGAAATCATCTAATGGTGTTTAATCAATTTTGCACAGAGAGAAACTTTGAGATTGTGTTTTGCTTCTCTCTCAAATTGGTTGCAAATTGTGTAAATTATATATCTGAGGCATTCAGAGATCACATTCTTCTCTCTCTCTCTCTCTCTCTCTCTCTCTCTCTCTCTCTCTCTCTCTCTCTCTCTCTCTCTCTCTCTCTCACACACACACACACACACACACATTCACACATACACACATTAGACATTAAAAGGTGTCAGATTGAAGCTCAGTATGAACCTCGGCTGGGGGTCTCTGCCATTAAACCAGCCATCCGCTATCTTGTTTTTTCCACAATTTATAAAGAAACTATTCATGATCCCAGGCTTACATGGGATTTAGTCAAAAGGAATCATGAAATGGAACTTCCATATATCTTTTAGTTCTTACTGAAACCCCTCCAGCTAAAAAGTGATGTAAGAGACTTTTGAGAGCAAGAATTCACATTAAGGTAAAAAAAATAAATAAATAAAAAGTGCTGCGATCAATAATAGAACTCAAAGAGAGTGGATGTAGAGAAGTCGGAATCTTTTCACCGGCCTAGTTTCAGAAGTGGTTTGAAGAAACCTACACAAACTATACATCAATCATTCATAGCATGGCACGACACATGGATTAAAGGTGTCTAAAATATTTTGTATCGTTCAGCACTTCTCAGGTCTCATTGGTATTGCTCAATACCAGAACTAATTTGGAACAGTTACATAATAGTCTATAATGTGGAATTTCTGCAACAATGCCAGAACAGCGGTGTGTCATGTGAGAGAGTGAGCGAGCGAGGGTCATCAAATTACAGAACTTTAACTGAACCCTTCTGACCCAACCTGATATTCATTCCACATTATCTGTCCGACACCCTGTACTGATTTTTTACTAACACACAATATCCAGTAGGAGCTTCAGCTGAGACGACTGTGGCGTATATAATGATCTATAGCTCCATCATATGCTCTATTATCCTGCCTCCCACATCTCTGACCCCTCCGCTATGGTAAGAATGGGCTGCTCTCACATGCCCACGTCCATTTGTTGAAAGGACACAAAGGTGTTTTTTCCATGGAGAGGATCATTCATCAGCATTACAGGAAAAAAGGTTTTCCGCGTTCTGTAAATATCATCATGGCTGTATGGAATACTTTTCTGATTGTGTGTGTAGTCCATAAATTACCCACTTAGTCTTAATATTGCAGTAGACAGTTTGAGATGATTTGAATTCGTTAATTCAAATAATTGTAGATTTAGCATTGGTAAGAAAGGAGATTGTGCGCTCTTCAGTACTGACAGTAATAGTAATAGATGACTTATTCTCCACACAATGGCTGATCCTCTTTTATTTCTGTCAGAGCAAAAGTTCACTGCTTAACCATAACCACAGATTTGTTTTTATTCCTTCATTCTTTTAGATATCATTCTGTTTTAAAGTCTGTCATCAGTGTTCATTGTTCAAGCAGCATGTCCTATGACTCACTGAACACTTAATCAGCTGTACTGTCTATGGTGCCTGCCTTTTATATTTCAGGCTTTTTTTAACCAGCTCGCCGAAGCCCAACACAAACATTACATTTGAATAATTAAGGGTTTTAACCAGAATTTTTTTGTATCTTTATTTAGACCCCTCTATCTAGACTACTGTGTTGCTAAAAACGACACTACATGATGCTCTTGGGCAAGTTGGCAATACTATATGTAAACAAACTGACTATAATAAAATTAATAAAGTTAAACCGTCTAATTTGATGAACATGTGGCATTTAGGGCAGGGATCACCAAATGCTGGACCACGGTCTGGATGCAGACACATCCAAGTATTTCAGTGGAGAAAGCCAAGCACTCAATAAAAATACTGTAGAGAGCCGATAAACATACAAAAAAGAAATAGTCATAGTTCAGTGACTTGTTTTCTAAACAAGGAGGATTCTTTAACAGATCCTTTATTGCAGTTTACCCAAATTAGCTGAAGGCAGCTAATCATTCCAGAGACTAGCTACAGGGCTAGAAAAGGACAAGTTGTTTTACAGATTTTGTAATTGTGTTTATCGCCACTAGTCTGATTAATGACCTAAAGATATGGCTTGTTAAGAAAAAAGTAAATGATTATGACATGATGCTTAAAGACGAATGGACAAATAAGTATACATTTATTCTCCCTGTGTCAAATTCCAAAAACAGCTCTGTGTTATCTGTTCATGATGCCAGTCAAAAATAAATAAAATCAAAGCAAAAATAAAATAAAACTTTGAATGGTCTTATTTATAGCCATAAAATAATCATGAATTATTAAACATTAAAAAGTCATTCAGTTATGTTAGCTACTAATCCAGATCTTTGTAAGCAAGGATTTTTAAAAACTGGACCTTCATTGTTTTGTTGAAAAGCTCTGCTGAAAACCCCTGATCTGAGTTTTGATTGAGAAGTATTGGCATTTAGTGCAATGCCATATTAAATGTATGAAGCAGAGTATTCCAGTGAGGACATGCTGCACACAGAGGCAGAGAGGGCAGGAATAGCTGCAGGCTTTGGCTGACCATTTAGTAGCAAACAACTCATCATCTGAATGGTATTCACACACACACACACACACACACACACACACACACACACACACACACACACACACACACACACACACACACCTCAGAGGAAAGTGACGTTGAATATTTGTGCACTGTGACTGCAGAAATCGATTTATGTGATTTATTGTTCCAAGTAAAAAAGTCAAACATGATACATGTAGTAAAACTAGACACAACAGGCCATACGTGGTTGAATTCTAAGGAAGAAAGAGTTGCCTCCTAAAAAAATCTTGTAAACACATTTTACTTTTTTCTTTTATTCTTTTATTCTTTTATTATTTCTTTCATTAAGTTCCTGCGGATGTTGTATTGACTTTGAATTCATTTATGTGTTCTGCTTTTATCATTCATGCCGTATTTACAGTCTTGGCATGAAGGCTCACATTTCCACATCATTTACACGTTTTCCTCTGGAGAAAATACAAGATTGAGCTGTTCAGCAAATGGCATATTGTTGCCAGAAGGGCGAAGAAATTGACCAAATATTTCTTACCAGATAAAAAGCAATAATTTGCATCAGCAGATTTTTCTCCACAAAAATTTAGAACTGAATATCAAGCTCTTGATTACTAAGTAAAAAGATGTTAAAAAGGTTGAAGTATCAGAGTTTAACATGAGTTACATCATTAAGTCTCCACTTTTATGGTTGACTATTTGTTTGTTAAAACAGGTGCTTGGTCTGTGTGGTCTGTGTCAATGGCATGTGAACAGATCACTGTGCTGCTATTCCCACTGTGTTGATTTGGACGTCAGCTCTAATCCTAATCTCGGATTCTTGCAGCTTTACAGATAGAGGAAATCGTATCAGAAGATGACGGACTGTGAAAAATGTTACATTCCAGATTACTATCTTTTCTGCTTTTCTCACTTTTGGTGTTCTGGGAATGAATTTCTACTCCCTAGCAATAAACAAGACAGAGAAACCCAGATGCGCTGAAGGTGCATGTCGTCTGGATGCTGTAGTATTCTGCACAGAATTATAGATCCTGTGTGGTGACCTGCACAGAAAGTACTATATTTATTATAATCCTTAAAAGAAGGCCTACACTTTACATGGTGTCTGTTAGTCAGTTGGAATTGAGATTGACATCCTGAGCTAGGGTTATTGTCTGTGTGCAGTTTCTGTGCATGTTCTCTCTGTGTTTGTAGGAGTTTTGTCCAGGTTCTCTAATATCCATCTACTGTCCAGAAACGTGTAAGTAGGTGGATTGGCTACATTACTTGCACCTAGGTGTGAATGTGTGTGTACATGGTGCCCTACAATGAACTGCTGTCCCATCCACTGTGAATTCTCTCACATTTAATCTCACATAACCGGAACAGACTGTGGACCCGCTGCGACTCTGACTCTGAAGCAGTTCCTGAAAATGAATAAACGTCCTCTGACCCTTTAGCATGTATTACTCAGTGAACCATAGAATGTCACCTAACATGATTAAGATGTCAAGTCTGAAAACAGCACCTCTCTGTTATCAGAGCTATGATTAGCTTCTGTCTTATGATTAGCTGCTGCATGGTACATACTAGCTACATTTTTCATGCTAATGCAGGTGTCTTTCCCACATGCAGCTATTTATTCAGTAACCAGCTAAACTAACACATTGCCTTATGACCACATTTATTGTATAAATTGCCCTTGTATAGTTTTCGTTATGATTTATGACTATTTCTTGGAGACTAAAAACACAAAAGAAAATCAACCATATCAATCATAATAGTCATGGGATTATTTAATATTTCAATAGTTTATCATATTCACTCAATAAATCATCTTTAGTATCTGCTTTATCCCGGTCAAGGTTGAGGTTGATCATGTAGTATGCATTGTGAGGCAGGAACTGTACACCGTGAACTGGATGTCAGTCTAAAACATTTTTTCAGTTGCTTTTGTGATTCTCAGCGTCAAAAAAGTTACACATCTAGAGTGTGAACTAAGGCATTGTGAGGCAGCAACACAATCCACTGCACCACCAGAGCAGCCTGTTAATCTTAACATTTTGTTTAATTTTTTTTCTTCAAATTACCTCCATATGATGGACATTTGCTTTTACAAATAAACAACGGGGATTTAAGGAATAACAGCATTCAGTCTCTTTTCTTTAGTGGTTCTCATGTAGGATCCCCATTTACAGTGTGGCATAGTTTATTATAAAGTTATTCAGTGAAGGTGATAGCCTACTGATGGTCCAGCGTCCGGATCCTGCTCTCTTATTGCTGCAGCCAGAGTTTGATTCCCAGGCAGTGAGCTAACCCAGCCACCGAAGAGTTAGCTCTCAGTGCCCGTCCCAAACCCGGATAAAATGGGAGGGTTGTGTCAGGAAGGGCATCCGACGTAAAAACCTGTGCCAAATCAAATATGCTGACTGAATGATCTGCTGTGGTGACCCTGAACAGGGCGCAGCCAAAACAACAACAAAAACATTCAGTGAAGGTGATCTAGTGCATATCTGTACTGCTCTATTCTTAAGATTAAAAAGTCCAAAAAAGTTTTCCTTGCCATATGAATTTAATTGCTTTGGCAAGCATATGTTAAAACTGCTAACATCTACTCTCAGATTCCTGATTTATATAAATGTAATACTTAAAAAATTGTCTGGTGGAAAAAAAAAAAGTATAAAACATTTTTAAGTGTAGCGTTAATGTAAAGAATTTGCATTATGGATAACTCTGTCTCTCTATAGCATTAGCCTGCTTTATTAGCATTCAGGCAGCACTTAGGCAGTGAAACTTCAAGTGAGTGAAGTAATTAGCCGCTTCAAGGTGATCATTAGCTGGAGCTGTTAGCACAGCTGTGGCGCACCGCACTAACAATCATAAAATGAACAGTGACAACATGAGCTGAGCCAAGAGGAAGACGGGACAAAATATCTTAAAAGGGGAGATGGGAAGAGACATCATATTTCAGAGATTGCGAGAGAAATGAGAGAGAGGTTTGATGCTGCCTAATTGACTTGTTTTTCTACCCAGGTGCGATATCTCTCATTTCTCAAACACACTCCAGCTTTCTTATTTACTTCCTCAAGTGCAGGATTACTATTCTAGCTGTGTCTCAAAACTATCCAAACTCCAAACTCTCTGTATTATTTTTTTCTCCTATGTTTTGACAGCAGCTCTTGTTTCTCCTCCTGTCCTCATTCTAGAAAGTTCTTCTTTTGCTTTTCAATCAGGCCTGCACATTGACATGCACTTGTCAGAGGTGTTTTAAAGAGTTCTGTTCCTGACTCTCAGAGGAAAGAGGGGGAGGAGAAGAAAAAGAGAGATGAAAATGTACAGATGAAGAAACATGATGGATGGATTGGTACAACCTGTTAGTCAAAAAAAAAACAGCAAGAAGACCATTTCTCTCCAAGATCATAACCCATACAAAAACATTCATTCTAGTCATTTTTGTATTCAATTTTTGTAGCTATATACAGTGACGCGTTGATATTCAGATGTCTCTTCATATATATTTTAGTAAAGTTACATGGAATGTTTTCATAGGCCACGCTGAACTAAAAAAAAAATCCAGCAGATTCAAAAAAGATTCACTGCTGTTCTTTCTATTCAGAGGAGAATGATGAAAAACCCCGATTGCGTGTAAAGGACCAATCATAATCCTGGCATGGACGATGATTTATGTTTAGTGATTAGAAAAAAACCTCGCAAAGAGCTGAATAAACATAACAAAATGTAGACTAACTGGTGAAAAAGTTATATGCTAAACCTTTTGGTAATGCAGATCAGCCACTGCAGCACCTTCAGCTAACTTCATTTCATTTCAATGTTTTATATCATATTATCTGTAACTTTGCTTAAGCTCCACCCTCTGGCACAATCATTGCATGATATACAACATCACTGAACAGCTTGTTTTTAATATACATATTAATTTCCTTTAGAATCCTTATCAACTATGTGCAGTATAGTGGAAACTTCTTAAACATTTATCGTAAAATCATGCTCAGAAGTTGAAATCCCAGTTTACATGAAATTTTAAGTCGCCTTTATTTGTCACATATACGTTACTGCACAGTGAAACTCTTTCTTCACATCCTTGGAGATTGGGGTCAGAGTGCAGGGTCCGGCATGATGCAGCGCCCCTGGAGGAGGGGGGGTTGGGGCCTTGCTCAAGGGCCCAGCGGTGGCAGCATGGTGTGGCTGGGACTTGAACCTCGATCTTCCAATCAACAACTTGAGCTTTCTCCACCACATTCACAAACCTAATTGGAAGAAAATTTAAGGAGGATTTCACCAAATGTTGATGAATGTTGGAGTTATACTAAAATAATTATGATAAAATGTATTTGGTATAAAATGATTTTTATTAGTGATGTTTTCTTGGTTAAACTATAACGATATTTCTGCAAAAGTATTTCTCTGGAGTGTGTGTTCACAGTGAAGATAAATTCTATCAATAAAATACTTCATTTAAGGTTTTATTTACTGTGCATGTGCATGTATATTTAATTAGACCCTTATATACATCAGTAAATATTTACTTTTAAAACAGATCCAATACAAAAATTGAACTTTAGTTTTGAACTGGATTTTCAGCTATTAGCTTGTAAAGATTGATTGTGAAAGCTTTTGCCTCATATAATTCTCCCTTTCCCTTGTAGTATTTTGCCTTAATATGGAAAGAGTGGGATTCAGAACATTTCAGTAAATATGTATGAGTTGAAATTAATCAGATATTTAAACATAAAAATGACAGCGATTTATTGCCAATTATACCACTTATCAATGGAAGTTCAGGTAATACACAAACTGTTGCATATCACTTCAAGTAAATTGGATTTCCATGAATAAAGGTCAAGTTCAAAGTGTGCTTTATTGCCATGACTGTTTTAACAATGTTGCCAGAGCAAATTAATGGACAAACAATAAATAAAGGATAAGAAAATCAATAATGAGTACAATAAAGACTAAATATGAATAGATATTAATTAAATTATTAAATTAATTTATATAAATGTCGTATGTCAAATATTCTAATACATATTAGGATTCGAATAGATGGTGATTTGTGTTTCTTATTCTTATAAGGTTCAATAGAAACATAGCTGTACTGAATACCACCTTTCATGTGTAAATGCTTCTGCAAGTGATTTCCGAATAAATTCATTCATATCCAGTTTGATAAACGAGGCCTAATGCGATCCTAATACGATTACAAACGTAAGGCTGATGTCACATAACAAGTCTGTTTATAAAGATATAATATGCTTTAGAAGCAAGCTTCACTGTCTTTGCTTTGCACTACAGCACTTTAGAGTCAAAATGACAGCAGTAATGGTTGAACTTGTGACCGCCTTTAAAAGCATTTTCACCCCCATTCAGAGCCATTCAGGACTCATGCACATTCCCTCTGTATTAAATTGATTTCAGAACAGCAAAACCTAAACAAAGAAACATTATTTATTTTCATGTTAGAATCGTTGTCTTTGTTGTGCATCTTTTATTTAATGCTATTGTAAAGTCTGTAATATTTTAACATTAAACAGCTGGATGTTGTCTCTGTAGGCATTCTGGCTGTACTGCATCTTCCTTCATTTCTTCATTTATTCCTTCATTCAGAAATTGCTTCATTGTGGATCTGGAGTCTATCCCAGGATGTGAGGTGAGAATTCTTCCTAGATTAGATGCCAGTCCACTGAGGAGCACACCGCACACATACACAGTCACAGACTCATTCAATTTGAATATATCCAATTCACCTATTGTCATGTTTAGTGAGGTGTAGAAATCCTTGATTTTTGACCAAATCATGCTTTGGCATGTGGAATGTGACTGCCTCAGTAGTTAAGGCTTTTAACGAATAATCAGAAGGTTGCGAGTCTATATTCCATGACTGCCAAGCTGCTAGTGATGGCTCCTGATAAAAGCGTTGAATGGATTTAAAGGTAACTGACTCACTCTGTGCTGTGTCTGTGTTTCTGTTCATAGCTACATGTAATGAGTGCACAGATCCAGTCGCCAGTTAATAATTCTGTTTTTTTCTGTTGTATGATGAAGGTGGTGTGTTTTGTGATGAGATACATTCTGGAGGTTTTTTCCTTTGTAGGCATAGGATTCCAAATTGGCTACAAATGCTTTTACATGAAAGCTGACAGTGTGCACTTTAACCCAGCTAGTAATTTTGACATTTCAATAAATTCGCAATTTAATCACAGGCATCGCCCAACCCACTAGGACTGAATGCTTTTTTTTTTTTTTTTTGGAAGAGTGAGTTGTGTTTGATTCTAAGAACAGAGAAACGGAAATGAAAGAAGAAGCTTTGAGGTCAGTCTCTCTTGATCACTCCCTGGCTTTCAGTGTAAGAGTAAAACTATTTTCTAGGGTACACTATCATCTCATCCGCTATAGAGCTACAGGGAATGCAGAGTGAACTGACACACCCGAGAGGGGAGATGCAGATCAGATGCTGAGATGTGAAGAGAAGGAACATTTCAGGACAAAAAGGAGTGCAAATCAGCATTTTGGAGGGAAGTGAAGGGACAATTTAGGACAGACAGGACTTATATTTATTACCCCCAAGTGTGCTTATGCATGTTGTGCTCGAGAGCAAATAAGTGAGAAGTGTCTCTGAAGATGGAGTGTGTGAATGAAAATACGAGATTGGGATCTGTGTGTGCCTCGGCAGCAGATGAGCTTTTGTGTGAAGTGTACACTAGGGAGCACATGCATACACACACACACACACACACACACACAAACACACACGTGACTGTTCAGTGACCATCGTGTCTGCTGCTTCCTTCTTTTAAATTCAGGAACAAAATTGTCTTCAGTCTGTGAAAGAAGTGAGTGGAGTGGCAGGCAACAGTTGCAGCAGACAAACAGTGATCACAGGGGGGATAGGAGGAGAATGAGAGATGGTGAGGTACTGAAAGAAGGAGTGGGGACACGACAAAAACAAAAGGCAGAAAACAAGAAGAGATAACAGGGGTTAGAGATACAGAAGGCACGGGAGTGTAGAGAGTTGATAGATATTCTGTTCAGAGTCTCTCCATCTTTCCACACATCCTTCTATTCTAACAGCGAGATTGAAAAGATGCTAGAAGACCCAGAGGAGGTGTGTGATTTTACTGCCATGGTGATGCCCTAATTTACATATCATTATAAACATGCAACAAAAATAATAATTAGAATGAAAGTTCATTTATTAAACAGTGCTTTAGGTCATAAAACACCAGGTTTACCTCAGGCGGGGACGTGATTGTGGTATAACTGTGCATAATGTGTGTTTCATAGACCATATTCAACCTCTAGACAGCACACACACACACACACACACACACACACACACACACACACAAAATACACACACAATGATTACATGTATTTCTTTTACTCAGTCATTCTTTACCAGTCCTCCCTCTTTTCATAACATTTCTCTGCTACTGAGAAAGGAAATGTATAAAATGAAGCAAAATGCTGAAATTTCTTATAAGAAGAAAATAACACTGCAAATAAATGATACATAAGCAAGGCAAAAAACCATAAATACAGACAAATTCATCTAATATCTAATAAATCAAGTTTATGCTTATTAAGCCTATTTCTACACAGTCACTAATTTCAAGCTTGAAATTACCGTGTTCTATTGGCAGATGCTTATTTCACACATTTATTTCTAAAAAGAAGCAAGATTATCTGCCATTAGAACAATGTCATTTATAGCTTGAAGAATTGTGCTTAATAATCTTAATTAATCTTGTTTTTTAATAATCTCACAATGAGAAATAATTGAAAAACTGTATGAAATATTTTCACCTGATATGATGGCAGTGCATGATTCAATTCAGATACAGATTTAGTGTTATAGCGCTTTTACATCACGTATCATGGAACAACTTCAAACTTCATCCTTCACTTACATCCACCAGTGCCACCCCCCCTATGAGAGTGGAACTAAGTTCAGTATCTTGCTGCGCTGTGTTGGTTGGGTTCACACAGACTTAGCCCTTGCTCACAAACTCGTCAATACCAGCCAATTTACAAGCACATGAAAAATCGACCTGGGATAACAGGCAATTTCTCTGCTTCAGAGAGAGAGAGAGAGAGAGAGAGAGAGAGAGAGAGAGAGAGAGAGAGAGAGAGAGAGAGAGAGAGAGAGAGAGAGAGAGAACGAGAACGAGAATGAGAGTGATCGAGGGAGAGAAAGCAAGAAAACATCCCTGGTGTGGAGGGTGAGATAGAAAGTGGTTAAAACAGGATGGGGGGAGTAGCTCTACTTATATGCCTGCAGAATTGCTGGCCGTCTGCTGTGTAACATGTTTTCCTTTTGTATGCTACACAGCTTTCACATAGCCTCAGCATTGGCAGTCTTGGCGCAAAGAGAAAAGAGGCCCACCAAGAACCTGCAAATCTAACAGCATCAATTCAAGTGATGCTTCCTGCCTTTGTGCCTGCTGTCATATCTGGGGCGTATCCCAAACGCCACTGTTTTTCATCTGAATCTATTGTAATCAGCAACACTTGATGAGAAAACATAAGAAGGCTAATTTCATGACTGCAGTGCCAGTTAATCTACCCTTACAAATAAAATATAAAAGATATAAAATTTTAAAAGATAATTCGAAAATTTCTTCATTTGAATTAAGAAATTTCCTTCTCCTTTTATGGCCAATTCCCAACCACCAGCCAGCTCTCCCCTATCACATGACAGCAACTGACAGGTGTGGGCAGAGGATGACAGCATCTTCCGGCCAGTACACAAATGCATCTTTTGGAACTGCGGCTCATGCAACATCACAGGGCAGCGTAACACACTCAGAGGAAAGCGCAGTCTGCCCTCTTCCGCATGCATGGGCTCACAGATGGCTATGACTGCTGTGACTGACATTTTAGTGCTGTGACTGACAGGTGAGAGAATGTATGCCTCCTCCTTCTTTGAGAGCAGGAACAATTTTTGCTGTCTTGACTCCCAGCCATTGATAATTGTGACATTGTCAATCTCTGGACAACAGGGCAAACACTTTTCAGTTGTACCAAGAAAACAACTTTAACCATTCAAGAAAAGTGCTAGTCATCTCCGGTCACAATATGTCGGTTTTAACAGTTTTCTTCGCTGACAAGGGCTGCATTTCGCTCTTAAAGAAATAACAATATTGTATACTGTATAACAAGGGATAAGATGTATTATTTGATTGCATTATTATATTTTTTTAGCACAAAATTACTAAATACACAAAGTGTGGTTAACTAGCCCTCATGATGATATGAAACATTAAGAGGAGCCAATGAGTTGTTTAAATTATTATACAATATCACTGAAAACAGAGAAAAATGAATGAGAACTTACCTTTCTTCCTTTCATGAGCTTAAGGAAGTTTGGATGATGCACCTTCCGGCTGACGTGAATGGTATGGGAGGACGGCAGGCTCTGGTACAGTTTTACAACATATTCCAGTACACCATTTAAGGCTGGTGTTGGTTGAAGAGACGTAATGGCATGGGCACACTTAGCAAAGAGAAGAATTCATTTTGTGGATCTTTGTGTGTGTGTGTGTGTGTGTGTGTGTGTGTGTGTTTGGGTGTGTGTGTGTGGTTTTCCATCAGTGACTCACAGTATGTAATAACTGAACGAATGTGGAGCACCACACTTCTTGTTACTTCTTGATGCACTGATATATAACAGAAACACCTAGTCACATCCTCTGATGATGACGTCAATGGCATGCGCAAACAAAAGTATTCTAGCGCAGCTCAACAAGTAGTAAGTGATGAATAAAAATGACAAATAAACCAAGAATCTAATGTGAAAGAAAAAATTGTAAATTCTATCAGGGCCTTTTGTGTAGCTTGTGACTTGATGTTGTTGTACATTCCAAATATTTCATAGGGTTGCATGTGTTCAGATAACAGAGTAAAGAGAACATTGTGGGTCAGGCAAGAATGCTCTGTAGGTTTTTTTATGTTTAAAATGTTGTTTATCTTTATATACATATGTACATATATATTTGTAAATATGTAATATCAGTGGGAGACAAACAGCATCATCCAGGTGATATTCCACATATTGTATTTGTAAACCATGTCAGTGTGTACAGTCATGTTTAATTTGACGTATGTACGCATTGCATTTTGCGAACAAATACTTAAGTATATCAACTAGATATCTTCTTACAATGTGCTCTAGAACCTGGCATTTTCTAAAATAGCTGACATTCAAGTAAGAACTTTAACTAGACATCAGTTTCATCAGTAAAGCAGCTATCAGAGAGCAAGCCAGTCAGCCTGGAGCATTCTGGTTGACAAATATTTCATCAGCATAGGGACGAGAGGATCACCCGCACTCTCTGATGATTTATTTATTTGTACTTATAAAATAAATTATATATCTCTATATATGATTTTGATGATTAATTTATTTATAATTATGTTAATTATGCATGCACTGTGGGGTAGAAGACCTCATTTTTCTGGGGCAACAGCTTTTGGAACAGCTTTGCAATGATCACAGACACAGGGGGCTGATCGGGGTCCGGGTGTGTGTGTGCGTGTGTGTGTGCGTGTGTGTGTGTGTGTGTGTGTGTGTGTGTGTGTGTGTGTGTGTGTGTGTGTGTGTGTGCGTGTGTGTGCGTGTGCACGTGTGTGTGTGTGTTTTGTTGTAATAATGATTTATTCATGGCCCACACTGGACCTTAGACCCTTGAGACCTCTGGAGAGAGAATGAGAGAGAACAACAATGGTCGTAAGGGAAACGAGATTCAAAAAGAATGGAGAGGATGGAGAAAAATCTGATATGGGGACGTTTAGAATGAAAATGCAGCTTTGGCTTAAAATAATTCCCTCTAAAATTTCCACTTCTGGTTTAGTTATTAACACCAGTTTTATGGTTATTTGGGTATCAGCACACAAATAAATTGGCAGATTCATAATAGTTTTGTGAGGGGAAAAAAACATGGTGTGTGTGTGTGTGTGTGTGTGCGTGTGTGTGTTTGTGTAGAGCGTGTCTGTGTGCATCTGTGCGTACTCCTCAAATATCCACAGTAAACATGCAACGAGTTCAATAAGTCCTTAACCTTTCCTGTGTAAACCCTGATATCTCTCGATAGTCCTCAGCAAAAGCGATGGTGTTAAATGAACCCCTACAGAGTGCGTTATGGTTCTGCACAGCCCACTGTGAACTCCAAATGAGCTCAGCCCAAGTTCTTAACCTTGGGTTAAATGCATTGGCTAGCAGTAGCACTGCGTGCACACACACAATGTCACTACCTATAAAAAACATCCAGTATACATACAGATGGGCGACAAAAGAAAACAAAACATGGATTATCTCAGTAAAGTGTAGAGAACAAATCTAGGGAATAAGACTGTAACCACAGAGCTCATCACAGCCTCACAAAATGGCTGAACTAGACGCCATTTCCCAGCAGCCACAACCATGGCCTCATTTCTTTAGATTACGCACCCGTTTCCTATCACTCTTACACCATAAATAACACAGACATTCTAACATTCATTGCTGTTACCTTTTGTATGTTGTTTGTTTCATGCCGTGTTCTCCTAGTTCTTGTTTTGTTGATTTTGTGTTGGGTTTCGACTTTGTTTTATTAACCTGTGAGCAAATAAATAGGCTGCCCAGGTATCCGTCTCTGCTGCTACCTGACAATATGTTATTCAGCTTGAAGACATAATGTGTTCTAAATGGATTCAAATACAGATAAAAAAGAGACACACTATTTGATTTCTTTCTTTCTTTCTTTCTTTCTTTCTTTCTTTCTTTCTTTCTTTCTTTCTTTCTTTCTTTCTTTCTTTCTGTCGTTTTCTTATCTTTTCTTTCTTTTTTGTAAAGAAAGCTTATTAAAAGGATGTGTATTTAAGATTAGATCCACAAAGAAGACTGGATCAACAAAGAAGCTGAAGTTGCACAAGTGGGAGGTTTTTACTTTTATTACATGTGAGCATGAGCATGGTCATGAAAATGGACATGTGTTAACAACCTTATGGTTGAAATGAGTGGGGTCATAGAGTTCATTGAAAAAAGAGCCTTCAGGTTTATGCCACACCCACTTCTGATTTTACTCCAGATACATTCCTGGCAATAATCTGACTCACAATTTATCTAATTTTTAGACAACTGAGCAACTGAGGGTTAAGGGCCTTGCTCAGGGGCCCAGCAGTGCCAGCTTGGTGGACCAAGGATTTGAGCTCACAACCTTCCAATCAGTAGTCCAACACCTTAAACACTAAACTACCACATCCCCCTCTATTTATAAATACAGATGCAAATACAAATATCCGGAGCGGTAAAGAGATACAGATAGTGACATTACATTACTCCCCTATTCTGGAGGTGTACTGGAAGGAGGAGAAGTACACTCAAATGAAGAATGAAATGATATTCCTTCAATGGATGCTTTGATGAGGGTGAAGAGAGCACTCTTTGACAATTCGCCCTCAGTTTCTCAAAGGTATTTAAGTGGGTTGATGGGTTGGTGATTATTAAGGACATAGCATATGATTTCATTATTTTTATCCTCACCAAACCTTTCAGTGAGCCCTCGTGCTAAGCTGCTGAGCCCAAATATTTAACGGCACAAACCAAAATCCTTCATTTTAGTGGCCTGCAGTGTGTCCCTGCTTTGATCAAGGTCTTTGAGCTTACTTCTTAATTTATGGATTTTTTGTTTACAAGTTCTGTTCCCAAAGATGTTTATCGCAAAACAAGTCTGTAGCCTTAATCCTGTGGGCTCATCAAAGCCTGATAAGAGACTTTAGCCAGGAGCGCTTGTCTGCACCCTTCCTTCCTACTCCTTCTCAAGCAATGGAGGAAGAGAGCGAGAGAGAGAGAGATAGAGAGAGAGAGAGAGAGAGAGAGAGAGAGAGAGAGAGAGAGAGAGAGAGAGGGAGCGAGGGAGCGAGAGCTTGGGTGGATGGACAGGTAGATATCATCTGTGTGGTACTGAGCTTCTGTCTGGCCTTTTGTAGTGTCTAATTCCACTCTGAGCTCTCCAGACACGGCTAATAACACAGTCCATTGTGCTGCTCGTGTCTGGGGAGCTGCAGAGATGTTTGTCGTGAAGTGATAGACAACGAAAAGATGTTTGTTGTTTTTTTAGGAGAAAAGCGACAAGAGTAATAAACATTGAAGTGGCTGGAATGAAATCGGTTCAGAGAGAGATGGAAAAGTAAAGGGAAGAGAGGAGTGTGTGTGCAGGTGTGTGTGTGTGTATGTGTGAGTGTGTATGTATGCATTCAGATAAAGAGAGTTTCATGAAGGAAGTCTGCCTCTGGTTTTAAACACAGACACAGGAATGATCATCCAGGTGTGTATACAGTATATGACAGAGATCGGTGCACTAAAATTTCTTTCTTCATTTTATTTCCTGTGTGTGTGTGTGCGTGTGTGTGTGTGTCTTGCTGAGGTTGGAGATTGTGTGTGAAATCTGTCAATATGTGTGAAATGACAGGCTGGATTGGTTTGACCACCGCAGATAGATTTAGTAGATTGTATGTTCATAAGGGCTGTGTGTGTGTGTGTGTGTGTGTGTGTGTGTGTGTGTGTGGAGAGAGAGAGAGAGAGAGAGAGAGAGAGAGAGAGAGAGAGAGAGAGAGAGAGAGAGAGAGAGAGAGTGAATGGACCTAATCCAGCCTTGGGGATGTTCTGCTGAAGTTGTAATATTTCTCCCACTTAGACCAGCAAGACATAGAGATGTTTTCTCTGAATATAAATACATGATTTTTGAAAAGAAAAAAAAACAACAACCTTTTTTAGTTTGCAGTTTTAAAGCTGTTTTTCAGCACATATATAGTGCATATATCCTTACAAGAACATACATATTATATATAAATAAAAATACACATTATATCTAAAATGAAAGATTTATAGGTTACATTATGCAGTTTTTTTTAAATAAAGAGATGCTGGTCAGCTAAGCTGTCTATCACACCTGTGATAAAAAATAGAGAGAAATAAAAATAAATTTTTCATACCCACAGCTCTCTCAGGCATCCCAGGGTGCAATGTATTAGTTATCAAGAGCAGGGTGCAAGCAAAAGAAAACGAAGAGCAACAGACTGAGAGAAAGAGAGGGGGATTGCAGGGGAGTGCTAACATTTTGAGTCTGTAAAGCCGTTCAGCTCAGTGCAGAATGTGTGTACATTTATTCAACATTAGTTTCTTATTCAGAACAACAACAACAACACCTATACTCTCACAGCATCCATACCTTCTACTTACAGCATCCATAGCATATTTAGAAAGGTATAATATAAAAAAGCAACACAACAACAAAAAGTAAACTCATTAACCTGGTGAAAAGACAAATGATATCTGTTGAGCTTGGCTTGGGAAGAATAAACGCTCGTTAAAACATCCCAATTCTACAAAGTTTCCCATTTTAGTGGACCAGGATACATGAAGAAATAAAAAGGGTTTAAAGCACTACTGTCAGTGGTATCCTTATATATACATAATTTGTACCTTTGGCTTGCAGAGACTTGCATAAATATTCGAACAGTAAATAAAATAGACTTAATTGAGATTTTATGTCATGAATCAACACAAAATAACCCATGATATTAAAGATGTGGGAAAAATCAATACTGTTACTTATACGTAAAATTATTTATAAATGCAAAACAACAGGACACAGCAAATCTGTGGGACACTTAAATTAGTTCTAGTGCAAACAGGCATCAGAAGTCATATAATTTGTTGCATGCAATTAAAATTTCATGTGATCTCACTATAAATACGTCTGTTCCTCGTAGGCCCTAGAGATTGTTAGAGAACATACCCAAACAAACAGCACCATTAAGACTAAGACCTAGGAGCTATAAAAACAAGTCTGGGGAAAAAAGTTTTGGTAATATATCAAGCAGGGTTTGGTAATAAAATAAAATATATATATATATGCCTAACTTTGAACATCCCTTCTAACATTAAACTCACCACATTAAAAAAATAGAAAGAATGTGGCACAAATCTGCCTAGAGGAGATTATCCACAAAAAGTCAGTGACTAGGCATAAATTATTACTTAATCAAGATTCTGGGTGTATAATTAATGAATGGATTTGCAAGTAGTGCACCTTTAAAGATTTTGTACAGCAGTGCTGAAGGTTCACTGATGTACATTATTATGTGGATACATGACCATCACATCATTTTGGCAAGAAGGAATTAGTGCTAAGTCAATAATAAACTCAGAAACTACACTGACCTATAAGTTCCTCAAGAGCTCTTGGTTGCTGTTGTAGAAAGGACATGATCAACAGTTACATTATTTACTGTCCAGTGTCACCCAAATGAGGATGGGTTTCCTTCTTTGTCTGGTTTCTTCCTCATATCATCTCAGGGAGTTTTTCCTTGCCACCGTTGCCTCAGGCTTGCTCATTAAGGATAAAATAGTAACTTAACTTTAAACTTTATCATTTATTCTATGTTTCTATACTTCTGTAAAGCTGCTTTGAGACAATGTCCATTGTTAAAGCGCTATACAAATAAATTGAATAAATGTGTCTTCTCCAAACTCCACACAAGTCTATACAGTTTGCATGATTTATATTTTTTCTGTCACTGTAACTAAGAGGCCCAAACCAGTTCCAGCATGACAATGCCCCTGTGCACAAAGCAAGCTCCCTGAAGACATTATTTATCAAGTTTGGATTGGAAGAACTCAAATGCAGAGTGCCTTGACCTTAACCATACTGAATACCTTTAGGAAGAGCAAACAGACTGAGAGAAAGAGAGGGGGATTGCAGGGAAGTGCTAACATTTTGAGTCTGTAAAGCTGTTCAGCTCAGTGCAGAATGTGTGTACATTTATTCAACATTAGTTCCTTATTCAGAACAACAACAGCCCCTGTGCACAAAGCAAGATCCATGAAGACATTATTTATCAAGTTTGGTGTGGAAGAACTCAAATGCAGAGAGCCTTGACCTCAACCCTACTTAACACCTTTAGGATGAATCGGAATGCTAGATTCATACCAAGCCATCATTTGGTTCTGAAAGTGCACAAATCCCCACATCCATGCTCCAAAACCTAGTGTAAAGCCTTCCTAGAGGAGTGGAGACTGTTATATCAACAGAGGAGGAACCATTCAATAATACTGGCCATGGAGGTGGAATGGAATGTTCACTGGTCAGGTGTCCACATAGTTTTGGTCATATAGTGTACCTTAAGTGTTTTGGGGTTAGTTTTGAAGGTAAAAAGGATGTTTCCTTGAAGTACAACCCCAGGGTCCCCACAGGTTTTTGAGAGTTTAATGAATAAATGAAATGAAATTCTTACCGTAGTAAGTTTTTGCTTTGACTTCAGTCTCATTGCCTGTTAAAGGATGTAAAAGTGAGGCCAGGAAAGAGGACCATCAACCATATATAGTTTTAGCTTTGACAATTTTGTTATCTCTATGTTTTGTCTCATCATCCTACATGAAAAATGAAGCACTGGCCATTGATTTTAAAGGCATTCGAGTGAGAACAATAGAGTTAGGATCCATGTGCATGAGGCAGGCATTGGTTAGTATAAAAAGAATCAGGGTCACTATAATCAGAAATGTTGTAATAATGAACCAGACAGTCAAGAAAACAAGGATCAAGATCAAGGATCAAGGATCTAGATAGCAAGACTTTGCAATGGAGCTTTCATGTGTTTATATATAGTGTGAGCATGAAGTGGAAAGTAAAAATGATTGTAGAACAGCAATAGTACTCAGAAGAGAGAGACTGAAGGGTATTGCCTGTACTTGCTCTGACAGTTGTGTCGATAATTTGTTTCCATACACTTCAGAAGTCTTCCTTCTGCAGACACATCATTAATAAAGACAAATGAACCAGTCCCACTGATGTTCATACTTGTCCAGGCCACCATGTTCCTCAGATAAAATAAGATACGCTGAAATACACTTTCTTCTTTAATTCTTTATGAATTTTTGTATCTCTTGTCTATGAGATGTATATCTGAGCTTATGTGCTCATCACATAGATAAACATTTCTTTTCCTTTGTTCACTGTTCATAAAGATATAGACCATATATATTCTATTTATAATAACTACTGCACCCCTGTACATAGATCTTCCACTCCCCCTGTATATATCACCCCCATAGCTGTATATTTATTCGTAATTTATTGTAAATATACCACTATGCACTTCTGATTAGATGCTAACTACATTTCATTGGCTTTCTACATGTATTTTGCACAATGACAATAAAGTTGAATCTAATCTAATCTAATCTAATCTAATCTAATCTAATCTAATATTTAGATTAGATTATTATTCAATTCAACTCAATTCAGTTCAGTTTTATTTGTATTGCACTTTTAACAATGGTGCTAACCAAATTCAGAAAATACATTCTAAAATGTAAAAAATTAATTTATAATTTTTCCCTAATGAGTAAGCCGAGGTGATGGTGGCAAGAATCACTATGAGAAAGAAATCTTGACAAGAACCAGACTGAAAAGGGAAGCCATCATCATCTGGGTGACAGAGGATTGTGCAAAAGTGGAAATGTGTTACCAGAAATGAATGTGAGTATCGCAACTAGTTCTTTTGTAAAGACTTCTTGTAGAGACATTTCTGACCAACAAGAAACTGACCAATACTTTGTCCCTCAAAGGAAGGTCTGTGTATAGAAACAGCTCAAACTCATTAAGGTATCTACAGAAACACGCTCACTATGAACATATGGAGCCTCCTCAAAGCTGACATTCTTTTAAGGAATTTTTTCAGTCCAATGTGCTGGAAAACAGCCAAACAAAATGAAAATGGTGATTTACAGACATTGAATGACAGCAATGACTTAGGATTTAGGAATTCACATGCATTCAGCCAGGCTCAGTGACTCATTTGTAAGTGGGCTGCATGAAAAGAGAAACCTGAGTGGCAGGTAAAAGAAGGAGAAATCGTTTGCTTTGCAATGGGAATGACAGACAGCGCGATTGATTTCTTTTCTTTTGCTTTTGTAAGATCCTTTTTTTTACTTTCTTTGCTGAGATATTTTAATTTTATATTTTTGATGTTGTATTGCATATTGTGAAAAGAAAATGAAAAATGTCAATATTATTTCAAAGCAATTTAATATAATGAGGAGCTGTTGCAAAAGGCAGAGAGGTTATATAATGTTGACAGGAGCAACTTTGGAAATAATGCCATAATTTTTGTCCTAACACCAAAGTCTGAGAAACAAGTTGTGTTTGTTAAAGATGTTCTTAGGCTCTAAAATGCTAATAGAAAAGGATTGTTAAAACTTTCTCTGTCACTCGCCAAACACTGGACCATCTGCAGTGTGTGGTCTATGAGAGGACGACAAGAAGCAAGCATGTGAGGGTTTTTCTGGGTTTTTTTGTATGAGATTGATGACAGTAATCGGGCAGGTAGCCATGCAAAACTAATGTGTTTGTAAGTAGCTATAAATATGTGCAAAGGGATAAAACAGCAGACATGCTCACGCTGCTTCTTCTCACCAGTCGCTGCTTTGTCTTTGACTAGAACATGCAATTTTTTAAAGTCTTATTTTTACTTGAGAAGTGCTTACAAATGTAAAACACAACATGTTACAGAAGCAAGGAATTTTAGTGCAGGGAAGCTCACAATCCTCTTCAAGACCCATTCAGCAGTGACTTAAAGACAACAGATCTGCAGGCTTTACTGTTCCTGACTTTCCAGTGAGTGCTGAACCGACGTGATCCACAGACTCCTGTTTTTTAGTCCAGCACTGAAGCTTAGTGTATGATTCCAGGTTTATATTCTCTAGTCATGATTTCCGCAATGATGCTTGGATTCAGGTGGAACTGAGATGTTTCTATCATCTGATCATCTCCATGCTCATCTTTAGAGATGGAAGAAAGCAGTAAGTCATGTATTGATGCTTTTCAGTCCCTTTGACAAAATGGATGGATTGCATTCAATTCAAACCAAAGGGGTGATGTCATTACTGTGCCTCTGTTTCTCCAGGTCAGTATTGCACCTTTCTTGAGTTTTTTTTTTACATTTGAGATAAAGACCATATTTGTTGCAGCAAAGAGTAAGCTTATATCTAAACCTAGAAATTCAATTATTACAGTAACCGCATCTTTCTTTTCTTTTTTTAATTAAACTTGCTCAAGCAGTGCAAATCTAGCTATTTCAATCTATTTTGAGTTTATACACTGGCTTGAAAAAACACTTGACACATTACACATATAGGATTTTATGAGTACAACATTGAATTCAAGGTGTGTGTGTGTGTGTGTGTGTGTGTGTGTGTGTGTGTGTGTGTGTGTGTGTGATAACTTTGACAGGTAAAGGTCATGCGGAAGGAAGAGCACATCTGAGAATTTGAAGCCTTTGATCACTTCACAAGGAATGAAATCTATATCTTTCTGTCCTTCACCCTAATTTATCACTTTCACTCTCTGCCTGTACTCAGAGAGAGAGAGAGAGAGAGAGAGAGAGAGAGAGAGAGAGAGAGAGAGAGAGAGAGAGTGATATTCAACAATTCCTAACTCAACAAGGATTTAATAGATGTTTAAAGTCTTTCATCATTGCATCATTCTATTGATGAGACAACAAACTGGTTATTGTAAAGATATGTATCATTAAAAGACTGAAGTCGAATTTTATTGGTAATAATAATGATTATTGAAATATTACATTGCAATTATGCATTAGATGTATATACAATGTATTTTGGTATTTTTTTAAATGACAAAATGACAAACAAATCATCTTAAAAATGTGTCATATTTCATATTTTCCATGAATTCTTTCTTAAGCTGTTACATTTGGGTGCATGTATGTGTGTCTGTGTGTGTGTGTGTGTGTGTGTGTGTGTGTGTGTTTGTGTGTGTGTGTGTGTGTGTGTGTGTGTGTGTATGTGTGGACATGTTTTCACATTATAACGTGGTGGGGAGCGAATTTCTCCGCAAAGATGGGAATATCTGACAGTCTTGACTGCTGGGAAAATTGCTTTTCTTTTGCAAAAACTGTAGCTATTATCTGTAATTTACTCTGGCATCCCTTTCAAGGTGTATGTCCACCTCATGTCCAGTTTTCCCAGGACTGGCTCTGGATCCTTGACCAGGATTGGTGACTGAATCTGAGCGACTGATTCACTGCAGCTTTTATGTTTAGGTGTATAAGTTTCAAATTATCAATTGGCTGCATTAATAATCATGTCAGTGAAAGTTCCACACAAGTCAAGTGTGTGTGTGTGTGTGTGTGTGTGTGTGTGTGTGTGTGTGTGTGTGTGTGTGAGTCAGCTTTATCGATGCCTGTCACCATGGAGATTTATTTTCTTTTCAATGCCTGAGCCTAACAATCTGAAGAGAGTGGGAGAGAAAGTCCAGTTATTCATGAACCTGTCGCCTAATCTGACAGGTGAAGCTAATATGACACCCTGCTGAGAGAGGAAAGGAACGACAGATGACTGAGAGACAGGAAGAGAGAGAGAGAGAGAGAGAGACATGGATGTGAAAAAAAAAACAAAGCAGAGGCCAGGAATCACCTCAATGGTACAGTAATGTCTTATATGGTGACGGTCTTATTACTATTACTGCACATTTATGGTGTGTTCATTGACAAGCAGCAGTGTTACGGTAAGCACAGTTGTGCTAGAAACCTAAAGGTTACATTTATACACATATGGAGCAGTTTTTTTCTGATTTGTTCTCAGTTGGATGTCACTGGCTTTAGTGAAAATCTGTAAATATTAAGAGTTAGCAAAGGTGCAAAACATCATCAAAAATCGGCAAATTATAATAGAAATACATCTGAAGGAAAAAACTCAGGTCTACAAATTTGGGGAAGTTTCATCACTTGCCCTAAGCTGATGATACCGCTGGATAAAAGTAAAGATAGCATGAAATGTGTGTTTAATAAAGGCAGAGAACATAATTTCCCAGGCTGTAGGGACTTGAACATAAAAACAAAGATTCCATAAGTGTAAATATGAATAATTTCTCTCCTGATGGATGGGAGACAGAAGCAGTAGACAAATTCAGCCCGCTCAGATCAATAATCAACAAGGAAATGACAATCATTCAAGAAACTGGATGACAAATTGCTCTTGGCAGTGAAGGGCTTTGAAATGCAGATATGTGTTTTGGTGAACAAATGTTGTTTTTGTTCAAGCCGTGATACAGTATATAACTAATACAATAAAACAAAGTTGAGAAATGAAGACAGAAAGAAACATTTGATTTATGGAATCAGTGGAGAAACATTTACAGACAGGGAAGCTCAGTCTGTGTACAGTGATTCTTTTATTTTTTTTGTTTTGAATCATCACCCAAATGAGGATGGGTTCCCTTCTTAGTCTGGTTCTTTTCAAGGTTTCTTCCTCATATCATCTCAGGAAGTTTTTCCTTGCCACCTTCACTTCAGACTTGCTCATTAGGGATAAATGTTAAAGATCAAAGTTGCTTTTGGCTGCTCCCTGTTCAGGGTCGCCACAGCAGACCAACTGGTCTGCACAACAACTTGGCACAGGTTTTACGCCGGATGCCCTTCCTGATACAACCCTACCATTTTTCCGGGCTTGGGACCGGCACTGCATCCAGTGGCTGGGGTTTGGGCATTGGCTGGGAATTGAATCTGGGACTTCTGCATGGTGGGCAAGGAACCTACCACTAAGCCACCAATGCC
Organism: Hemibagrus guttatus; assembly: GCA_033459395.1. Taxonomy (NCBI): domain Eukaryota; kingdom Metazoa; phylum Chordata; class Actinopteri; order Siluriformes; family Bagridae; genus Hemibagrus; species Hemibagrus guttatus. The sequence continues at coordinate 17,231,490 of JAUCMX010000001.1, forward strand.
CGGGTAAATGTTAATTTTTTCTTCAATGTTTTTATACTTCTGTAAGGCTACTTTGAGACAATGTCCATTGTTGAAAACGCTATACAAATAAATCGAATTGAATTGAAAAATTTAATAGAAAATTGTAAAACAACGAAACAGTTTTGTTGCCGCTGTTGTTTTGGTATACACCAATATTGGAACTGTAATAACACACATATATAAAGCATATCTGCATATTTGGTTTGGCAAAGGTTTTACATCGGATGCTCTTCCTGATACAACCCTTCCATTTTATCCTGACTTAGGACCGGTATTGAGAGTTAACCCCTCAGTGGCTGGGATTATGTTCATATTACAAGGTAATTTTTAAGTAATCATTTGATTTATTTCAGGTTTAAT